>JAFIRS010000260.1:600000-915673 GCA_018342105.1 Gonioctena quinquepunctata
TCCTGAGGCTATTGGATTCTGTCCAAAAAAGGGCAATTCGTCTCGTCGGTGATGCCTCGCTTACAAACTCGCTCACTTGTCTGGAACACCGTAGAAAAGTTGGCGATTTGTCTCTATTTTATAGATATTTTCATGGGCGATGCTCTTCTGAAATATCAACAATCGTTCCTGCTTTGGCAGTCTCTTCGAGATTAACCCGTCAAGTTCAGTCATCACACCCCTTCGTGGTCACTTTGGAAACCTGCAGAACATCACTTTCCAAAGACTCGTTCATCCAACGAACAGCGAGGCTTTGGAACTCATTGCCTAGGGAGGTGTTTCCCGAGGCATACAACCTTCAGAAATTTAAAAGAACACCAACTCCTACCTTCTTTCCCTAGGTTCCCACGATGTTCTCTGAACATTACAGGATATCCCTTTTCGTGGGAACCAAAACAAAAAAAAAAAAAAAAAAAAAAAAAAAAAAACTCTGAGAATATGTTTCAGCAAGATGTTCTATTCGCTGTGTGCATTAGGATGGAGGGGATAGATGGAACTATCACAGTGCCCATGGTGGCAGGAGTAGGTAATAATCCTGGTAATCGTAGTGGCAATGGTCACGGTTGGGTAGTTTCACAACATACATATTTCATTTTCATTTAGTCACATGCCATAATTTACAGAATTTACATGTTATAATTTCAAAATATTATTATATTCCACTTCAAAAACAGACAACCCACCTAAGCAATTCAATTACTTGTGATGTGGCCCTGTAATGTACTTGAAGTGGTTTAAGTGTTTCATCAAGATTAGCGGTAACAGAATTAGGTACCATAGTGTTGAGAAATACAAGGGAAAGAGAAAGAGATGAAAACAATAAAAGTAAAAATAAAAAAGAAAAGAATCAAAATAAAAAAGAAATGCGACTGCAAGAGAGAATGAGGTGTGTGACGAGAGTTTGTTTCAGGCAAAAGAAACTTTTTTTTTTCCAGAAAATTTTTAGCAGGTTTTTATTTTCATATATAATTTTTTTCATGGTGTTGCAAGGAGTTTATAGTTTTTATGTCATGTGGCAGAAAATTGTACAGTTTTGGGCCGTAAAAAAATATATAGCGTTGTGTATGTGCTTTCCGAAAAATTGGTAATATTTTCAGCGAATCTAGTTTGCTTGGTTTTAGGAGTCGTATATTTTTGTTTGTTATGGAACATCCAGATAAGTGACATATATATATATATATATATTATTATATATATATATATATATTTATATATATATATATATTTATATATATATATATATATATTTATATATATATATATATATATAATAACTATGAATTTGAAATAAACTTTGTAGAAAGGATATTCCTTGAGGTTGCAGTCAAAATAATGGCCTATGAGAAAAGAAAAACTCTTTCTTATTTAGTCAAGCTTTCGAAAATGTTTATTTTCATTATCAAGACAAGCTGTGGAGAAAAAAGAAAACACAATTGTGAAATACGATTTTAAACAAATCTATAGAACTTACTAAGGTGAGGTTAAGTGAAGACAGCGAACTAATCACCATTTCGTGATTGAGGAACTTTTCAAAATCATATCACTATGACCCACTACTAGTAATATATATAAAAATTAAACAATGGCACTCGCACATATTGTTTTAGATACTTAATTTAAACACTTTAAAATTTGACAAGCACAATGATTACCACATGGTTGAAGCATGACTGAAAAAGGAAAATATATATATATATATATATATATATATATATATAACCCTCTTGTATCCAGTGTTTCAACATCCTTGTAGAGCTGATCGGTGGAATAAAGTTTTTTTTCTTTATTATTATTTTTAATAAGGAATTTTGAGTTGATTGTAGTTTACTCAATGCATTATCGTACAGACCTCCCCACACTGTTATGCAGTATCTAGTAAATGATTGAACCAGGGAGTTGTATGGTACTAAAAGATTTTTTTTGTTTAAGATCTCTCTGCTATTATAGAATTTATGGATCGGTTTTCTGATCCTTTTTACTACATGGGCCACATGATCATTCCACCGTAGATGTTGATCCAGTATAATTCCGAGATATTTCATATTGGGTGTTTTTTCGATAATGGGGCAATTGCACTTGTTTACGTTATTACAATCGTGTATTGTTAGATAGTCGTAGAGAGGCTGTTCGGAATTATATATTGAAAATGATATGAGTTTGGTATTACTTGCGTTGAGACTTAGAAGATTGTGGTTTAGCCATATTTGTAGATTTCGAAGATCCATTTCTGAATGATCTTTTAGTTGCTGCCATGAGTCTCCTCTATATAATAGTGCTGTATCATCAGCATAGGAAATTATACTCCCTTTGAATTTTTTTATAAAAGTTATGCTATTAATGTATGCAAGAAAGAGTATTGGACCCAATACTGTTCCTTGCGGAACCCCGATTTTGATATCAATTGGTTCACTCAGACAATCTTCTATTTTCACGAAACAATTTATTGTCGCGATAAATTGCACCAAATAATCGTTAGATAAATTGCTAAGAACAAACTCTTAGTTAAATCGTACATCTTTGGATCTTCTTCCACATTAATTTTCAAGTGTAGCCTAATAGGCTCCTACTCTTCCAACGGTAATAAGTGGGCACACGCCTACTCACGATTGGTTTGAATTTTGGAAGTCGTCAATTTGGTACATTGACGTCATGGCAGTTTTTCTCCAAAAAAGTGACCGAGATGTGGTTCGAAATTAAAATGAATGTTTTGATGCGAGAGAGTTACAAGCATTGAACTTGGCCTGTAGAAGTAGGTAGCCCATTACTCAAGTGAGTGCCTGGGACGCTTATAACGGGTGGGGTCATCTCTAGCATAATCAGTGACTTCCCTTATGAGAGGGTTCTCATGCGACTCCGCATAATCGAATACCTTCCGATTGCGTTCTTTAATATGCTCCTTGATGGGGAGCAGATTGAGGTCTTCGAGTATCCGAACGTTCCGCATCTACCACGGAGCGTTCGTTATCATACGCAGTAAATCGTACATGATCTATTAACGGAAAGTTTTATTGGGCCAATATTAGTGGTCAGATTAATCGGTTCAATTTATTTGTACGTATGTGTCATTTGGAACGATTATTGGGTCAAATGTAATGAATTTTTTTGTAATCGGTGATCTTTCGCCATTTCAAAAAATATTACCGATTAAACGTTGAAATTGATGAGGTACGAGACGAGGTTTGCAAATTATCGGCAGATATTTTGACGGATCTATTCGCAGATAAATCGTCGTGTTTATGTCAAACGACGAAAACTATCGCATAAAATTATTATCGTACAACTTTATTAGTTTCTACGGTCCCTAAACAGTTTCATCTGTACAATTCTGGAGATCGATAAATTGCTCAGATTGGTCGATACATTTTTCTGTGTATATCCACCTTCCTATTGCTGTGTAGTGGATTGCAAAAATAGTACCAAAAATAGTACGTGTAAATTTTACACCTACATTTCCAACGCCATCACATAAGCTGCAGCAAAGAGATAAGTGTTCTGTTATTCCACGATACGTCAACCTCTAATTTCGGGACGTGAATCTATCTATGAATATTCCAGATGTTTTCCGTTTTCCATTTGATCGCCTAGAAGTGGACAAAAGTATAACCAAGTTCCGTGGGATGGTGTTGAGCCGGTGATAAAAAGCAAATAGCGAGTTAAGTAACTATTGTGTCTTACAAACTATACAATCTGAATAAAAACTTGGTTTCACGTATTGGCGCATGCGCATCTTGTTTTTGACTAGAGATTTTAATTCTTAGTTCAAAGTTGGCCAACTTCCTGGTCATGATTCTCATTACGGTAGTACGTTCATTCTCAGTTAACATTCTTGATATATTACCTAATACTTTTTACGTTAATTCAAGGTGACGATCATTTAATATATTATTTCTCAAAACCTCTGCCGGATTATTCACGACGGTCACATTTCAAACTGGGAACTGAATATTCATGAAGTAATTGTTACCGCCTACTAATCAATATGTATAATTTATTTCAATAGTTGAAAATCATTGTTGCTCATCTCGTCGGTTTTTTTATCAAGTGGAAACGACTAAAAAAACCTGATGTCAATTTTTCAAAATTATACAGGTGAACGAAAAGAAAATATATATGAGAATACGTGAAAACAATGACTGGATTACTGATTAATTAATTCGTGAAATGAAAGTTAGAGATAAAAATATTCAAATATATAAAAAAAATTTGAAAAGGAAGAATTATTCACTGAATATAAAATTAATGCCCTGATCAAAAGAACATAATATTACAATAAAAAATTGAAGAATCACAAGGTGACCAAAAAACTATGGGAAAAAAAATTTTGTTTAAAAAATTCACAAAAAAAACATATATTGAATCTTTATTAGTAAATGGCCAAATTATCAATAATGAATTAGAAATAGCAGAGAAAGCGAATTTACACTTCTCAACTATTGGTGGTAAAAAAACATGTCCTGCTCCAGAAGATTCGATTGAACGAGATATTGTAGAATTAAAAAATATTTCGGCAGAACCATTAACGAAATTAATCAATAAAACTTTCATAACAGGAATTTTTTCCAATGAATTGAAACATGCATCAATGAGAGCAATATATGAAAGGTGGATATTCCCAAAATCCAATCAATTACAAGCCCATTAATGAGCAAATTTTTTTAAAATAATTGAAAAAAATACAAAAAAATAATTGTAAATAAAAAATATGGATTTGATTTGAATAAATTTGGTTTTAAAAAAACAGCAGCTGTACTAAAAATTTTTTAAAAATTGGAAATTAAGAAAGCTTTTGATACAGTTGATCATATAATTCTTTTGAAATATCTCGATATAAAGGGAATTAGAGGTATGGCAAGTAATCAACTAAAAACTTACCCTGAGAAAAGAACCATTGGAACTAAAATAAATAATTTTGAATCGAAAAACTTATTTATAAATAAAGGTGTTCCTCTAGGATCTTGTTAGGTCCAATTTTATATTTATTATATATTCAAAATATTTCTAAAATAAATTCAACCGGTGAATATACCATATATGCCAATAATACAGTTTTTATATATGCAAATAAAAACCCCACAATTCTAGAACATACGGTAAACGAAGAGCTAAATACAATAGAAAAATGGGTAACCTCCTTTCTGTAAATTTCTTGTCCTTGAATTCCACGTCATCAGGTCTAAGATTCACCCCACAAATTATAGGTGTCACCCCTATAATTTTGTGCATTTCACATTTTCATACTTGCCGGTAGGTATTAGCACACTGAGAGATTTGGTACGATTTGAGAAAGATCACAAGCCGTCTTGATGATTGAGAAACCATGAAACAGCTGTAGGCGGATTGCGGCTTTCTTGGAATCGTTACAAAACTCTCTTTCTTCCGTCATTTGTTTTGCGTTACTCTGAACGCACTAGAAGTACGACTTTTGGTGTCGTGGCTTAGTCTATACTGACATCTGTTGGTGACCTATCAATGTGCACGAAATTTCATGTCATTGAATTCCACGTCATTAGGTCTAAGCTTCACATAGACAAATTAAAAATAAAGAGACTGTTTGAAACATTGGCGATCTTGACCACCAAGTTTTTGGTACGGCCAGTCGCGCATGGAGGCGCTGCCCGCAATCAACAGACGACTGACATGATAATTTTCCAATTTCGACATTTGTCAGAAAATGACAAACCACGTAATAATTTCAGAATAATTCTACTGTTAATTGTCATCGAAAAATTAATTATAGAAATTATACTAATGGACTTGAATTATGAACCCAACGTCGAAAATGGAATGTTTTGTTATTCGAGTTGACGCTGAAATTCCTCGAAATATTCTTTCACAAGGTAAAATATAAGCTGCTTTTCACAAACTGATACTTATTTCCATCCATCAGTTGCAGAAATTTTTTCACAAACTGATACTTATTTCCGTCCATCAGTTTCCATTTTCTATCACCATTTGAGGAAGTACGAAGAGTATCATCAAACTGGAGTATTTGTTAAGTATACCTACTCGTTCTCCTTTGTGCTAATAAATGAACAAAATTATTGAAGGTTTGTTGTAAATGTAATTTGTTTTTATTTTGGTTGATTTGATGATAAGACTGAAGAATATTTTCAATTTTGTTGTTTTTCGGAGTTTTATTGTTTTGTCTGTAGTTGTACCTTGTCCTAGATACAATAAAATGTGTTTTTATAGTGTTCAACTTATTATTCTTGTTTTATAAGATCTTTGATTTTGTTCTTGATATCATGAAATAAAGATATACTTTGAAATTTTATTTTAACCACGAACGAACTAACAGATTCTACGAATCGATTACTGTATATATTTTATTAGAGATCGATTTGCCATTCTTGTATTTCATATGATACAACCATTCATATGGAATAGAAGAATGGCAAATCGATCACTTATGAAATATATACCATATCAATCATATAAAAGTAACACATTTGAAAAACCCGCCTTATCTCATTCGGTTCTACCAACTGTATTTAGTTCGGCCAGTTGCGAGATATGTCGCTACTGTCTAAACGTGGTGCCAACATTTACTGCAGGTTTGACAACTCTCTTTATTTTTAGTTTCTCTATGAAGCTTCACCTCACAAATTCTAGGTGTCACCTCTATAATTTTGTGCATTTCATATATATATATATATATATATATATATATATATATTTATATATTTATATATATATATATATATAAATATATATATATATATATATATATATATATATTTATATATATATATATATATATATATATATATATATATAATATATATATATATATATATATATATATATATATATATATATATAAATTCTCCTGAAACGGTGTTTGTAATTAAACTCCTCCGAAATGGCTCGACCGATTCCCATGAAATTTTGTGTGCATATCGGTTAGGTCTGCAAATCGGACATCTATTTTTCATCCCCCTAAATGTTGAGGGTGGTCCACCCCTTGATTTTTTTTTATTTTTCAGATAAAAATCTTTTTTTTATTTTTTTATTTTTTTATGATTCAGCATTCAAAAATACATACAACCCTCAGTTTTCACCCATCTACGATCAACCCCTTATTTTCCATCGCGATTTTTTATTTTATTTATTTTATCCACAGATCCGCAATAGGGCAATCGAATATAATAATTGTAGTACGATAAATTGAGAACGGGATAACGGGATAAAGAAAAAACGGGATAACAGGAAAACGGAATAACGGGAAAGGGAGAAAAAACGGGAAAACGGGATAAATGAAAAACGAGATAACGGGAAAAGGAAAAACGGGATAACGGGAATAACGGGAATAACGGGATAACGAAAAAACGGGAAAACGGGATAACGGGATAACAGGATAAGGGGATAACGGGAAAACGGGATAACGGGATAAAGAAAAACGGGATAACAAGAAAATGAAATAACGGAAATAACGGGATAACAAAAAAACGGGATAATGGGATGACAGGATAAGGGAATAACGGGATAAAGAAAAAACGGGATAACAGGAAAACGGGATAACGGGACAACAGAAAGCGGAAGGAGTCAAAAGCATAGTCTAGATGGAATAACATAAAGGAAAACATAGAAAAAAAGAAATCCTACGCGGACTAGAGTTTTCGGGAAAAACATTTTAGGGAACATAGAAATTTGGACAGGACAACGTCTGTCGGGTCTGCTAGTATATATATATATATATATATATATATATATATATATATATATATTATATAGTACAATTTCGATAAATTTTACGATATTTACGATGTTTACTTTTAATAAATTCATACAGAATGTTTTGATATTTCAACACCCTTCACAAGACTTGATCGAGGATTTCGACAATTGCCAGATATATCTATGAAAGGATGGTTGAGATTAAAAAATATATTCCTGAATGTTTGTATTTATTGGCACCAGATAAAGAAAATGTATATTCTAATAATTCAATAAAATACCTATAATAAAGTTTTTGAGGAGGTAGGTACTCATGAACATTCATTTTGAGTTTTCTCTACTTTTGAAGTGGAAAATATATCAACTGTACAGGAACTTCAATTGATATGGGACTTCCTAATCAACAATAATTCAGAGATATACAAATCACAAAAGTCTGAAGTCATATCCACTAAAGAAAGATGGATATTTTCATGAATGAGCACAAATTTATAATGGGTATGTCTACTGCAGCCTCTCTGATACTTAATTTTCGAATCCGTAAGATCTTCTCGGTTGATTGCGGCTAACCATAAAGCTCTTTCCTTTCTCGATAAGTCATTTCTACTGGTTAAAAACTTATGTTTTGAAACTGTAGGCACCCTGTCGTGAAGAGACCCACAGTCAACTACAATTCAAGTAAGGGGCATTTTTCTTCAGTTAAAGCACGAATTAAAATCCAAAATTGATGAAACTACTCAAATTCGCACAGAAAATCACAAAATAAACACTTTTAGCACTATAGTCGCTTATGACGAATAACAATGTGTGCCAACAGCCGCCATATTGCTTTCGTTTTGACAGATCGCTGGATTGCCTGATTCTGGTCGAAATGTCAGATGAATAATCCAACTAACATGCCTTAAAACCCTGAAGTATTCACTGATTCGATTTTGTTTAGAATTTTTGGGGGACAACAAATGAAAAACGTTAAATTCTGCTTAGAACTTCATTAGTAGATGGCGCGGTTAAGAAATGTTTGTTGTTTGTCACGCAAAATGTCAAATTTCAAACCAAATTTTATTTTTCTGTCAACATTACTTAATGCAAAAAATTGTGAATTGATCGTTTACAAAGATTATGGTTCTACGAACAAGATTCCGCTCAGAACAGTTGGCGCGAAAATGAGATGAAATCCTCGAAA
The DNA here is from genome assembly GCA_018342105.1 of Gonioctena quinquepunctata. Taxonomy (NCBI): domain Eukaryota; kingdom Metazoa; phylum Arthropoda; class Insecta; order Coleoptera; family Chrysomelidae; genus Gonioctena; species Gonioctena quinquepunctata. The sequence continues at coordinate 608,900 of JAFIRS010000260.1, forward strand.
CTTACTACAATGTTTTCATCTGTCTGTCAAAAATAAGATTTTTCTTGAGGTCTACCTGGCGATTTTTTCGAAGTGATTTCTTCTCAAATAGCTTTTTTCGGATCATGGAAACTTCCACGAAGGAATGAGAAAAGGTAGGAGAGTGGACTGATGCCTCTAAATGATGAATTAACTTGGAAATTGAGTGGTTTGGAAAATGTCCCGATGACATTGTTCCATTAAACTTTCCGATACAAACTATTATCAAGCCATTCACTGCCAATCTCTACCGGACTATTACATCTCCAACAACCTTCTGACATGAACAAAATCAGAGAGTTCATTGTAGATATCATAAAATCTGTTGATGAAGTTGAGAAATCGATGAATCCTGGTGTGCGACAGTCTAGGCTGCTTCCAGCTACCTTAGAATGAGTTCTCCGGAAAAGGTAAGCCCTACTAACGAAGATGAGGGGAGAAAACAAAAATGTAAATACTTCTCTTTCATTTTTCAGTAACACCCTGCATGAGATAATCGGAGGAGGGCGATCTAAACCAAGAAGTTGTTCGGAAGAACAGGGCCCACTCCCAAGATGCCTTATCGATCTTGGGAGTGGGCCCTGTTCTTAATGACTATGATTAGGATAATTATCACTTTTTAATTAACACATGAATTTCACAAGTAAGCGTGGACTTTTCATTCTATGAAGATATCTTGATTTTGGCTAGTGAATTCCGAACCGTCACAAAGATTCCCATGGCTCTTTGGAAGAAAATATCCACTTAATTTAGAATTTTCCAATATTTTCAGTCAGAAGATTGTCATCTCATGAGAAATGTTTCATACAAAATATGTATATATATATATATATATATATATAAAACAAATATAAAAGTAAAAATAAAATCATTTGACTTTCTAGTTACTAGATACATTACAATCACAAGTTGAAAAAAATTATTGCAATGGGCAAAGGTAGTTCAGAGACAATTTAAATTAATTTATACATATTATATATACATTTTACTAGTAGTGGAGTAATAATAGATTTTAGCTTCAAAAAGTTAGGGGACTGCGGGAACTTTTTACTGTACATTAGTGATGATGTAAGGAACAACATATAAATATTTACCAACCGTAAAGTGTGTGCTTAATTAATTATTTAATAAATGAGTTGCCAAATTACATTGTATATTGAATATAAAAAAAAAATCAATAAATAATGGTGCCACTCGCAAAAATGGAAAATTTTACATCAAAAAGGTAAATAAAATTAGAATTATTTCGGAATACCTCTCGAAAATTCTATATAACACTTAGGGTTATTTATATATAATACTGTGAGTATATATATATATATATATATATAAATATATATATATATATATATATATATATATGAAAACTATTTATTCGGCATTCAGACAGGAAAATGACAACTTAAAACTGAAAAATAAAAATGTGGATCGGCCAGGAATCGAACCTGGGACCTTTCGATTTCTAGTCGAACGCTCTACCGTGTGAGCTACCAGTCCATGTTAGAATCCGGCGATTCACATCTTTAAATTCAGTTCCATGTTGGTGACGAAGATGATGATGGGGGTTATTGTGATGTATGCAAACAGTATCGTATACAACCTAATTAAATTTAATTGTTTATTCCTGGTGTCAATCCTATTTTGGATCTTCGACCAACTTCAAAACTCGGAATTCTCAGGTGTGTATAACTAGAGCCAAGTAATATATAATATATAGTGGAAATTAACGTCTGTAATTATTATCTATGAAAACAATTTATTCGGCATTCAGACAGGAAAATGACAACTTAAAACTGAAAAATAAAAATGTGGATCGGCCAGAAATCGAACCAGGGACCTTTCGATTTCTAGTCGAACGCTCTACCGTGTGAGCTACCAGTCCATGCTAGAATCCAGCGATTCACATCGTTAAATTCAGTTCCATGTTGGTGACGAAGATGATGATGGGGGTTATTGTGATGTATGCAAACAGTATCGTATACAACCTAATTAAATTTAATTGTTTATTCCTGGTGTCAATCCTATTTTGGATCTTCGACCAACTTCAAAACTCGGAATTCTCAGGTGTGTATAACTAGAGCCAAGTAATATATAATATATAGTGGAAATTAACGTCTGTAATTATTATCTATGAAAACAATTTATTCGGCATTCAGACAGGAAAATGACAACTTAAAACTGAAAAATAAAAATGTGAATCGAACCAGGGCCTTTCGATTTCTAGTCGAACGCTCTACCGTGTGAGCTACCAGTCCATGCTAGAATCCAGCGATTCACATCTTTAAATTCAGTTCCATGTTGGTGACGAAGATGATGATGGGGGTTATTGTGATGTATGCAAACAGTATCGTATACAACCTAATTAAATTTAATTGTTTATTCCTGGTGTCAATCCTATTTTGGATCTTCGACCAACTTCAAAACTCGAAATTCTCAGGTGTGTATAACTAGAGCCAAGTAATATATAATATATAGTGGAAATTAACGTCTGTAGAAATCGAAAGGTCCCAGGTTCGATTCCTGGCCGATCCACATTTTTATTTTTCAGTTTCAAGTTGTCATTTTCCTGTCTGAATGCCGAATAAATTGTTTTCATAGATAATAATTACAGACGTTAATTTCCACTATATATATATATATATGTATATATATATATATATATATATATATATATATATATATATATATATATATATATATATATATAATAATACTGACATAAGTACATGGAATGGTTTGTTCTAAAATATGTTACATCGATCGATCAACCTCAAAATATTTCACAACGAATTGACATAACCTTAAAGGCGACAAAAGCACAATCACAGAACGGTCAGAGACACAATTCACGAAAACACCCTGTGTGGTCTGTAATTGCAGTTTACTGAATTATGACAAGAAACGACGTCGGCGCCATCTGAAACTCTAGATAACTCCCTTTATCAAGTGGGCTGGTGTCCCCCAGTTTGTCCCAATATTTTACAGGTATAAGTGAATACGCCATGGTTTTTAGACATCTCAAATCCAACCTTGAATATTCATGTCATGAATCGTAATTCGAAAGTTGCGCAGTAGTTTTCAAGCGCCCGCAGTCTAATTTTCGTGACTTCACTTTGTTAACATGGCGTTTTATGGAGTGTTATCCATATTGGTAGTTAATAAATATATGGGTACAATACGTTCATAGAAACAAAATTTTCTCCATGTACTCAGAAAATAACCTGTATGAGTGCCTTATTACATATCCCCATTCAGCCAAAAGGAAAATATGTTCGCTCTGCATTCCTATTAATGTTCAATGGTCATCTTGGAATGCCTGGGGCATAAATAAATAAACCCAACAACAAACCTGTGTTTGAGAAAAAACTGAAACTAACTATACTTTTTATTCTCTTGCAGAAGGCGAAGTCATTCCAGCGAACACAAATTTTATTATTTACATATTCGGAGTTAATCGAAATCCCAAGTTCTTCCCAGATCCGGAGAAATTCGACCCATCGAGGTTTGATGGTGTCAGCCGTGCAGCGCCCTATTCATATATTCCTTTCAGCGCTGGACCTCGAAACTGCATAGGTATAAATATATACAGTGCTCAACAATTGATAAACATAGATAGATAGATATCTTTATTCGTTCTGTTAATTTACATACCTCATAGAAGTGTAGAACATGTCAAATAAATAAATAATCTTAAATATAATTACAATTACAATGATTACGGTAAAATATTTACGTCGTTTCATACTGCCTGTCATAATAAAATCATTGAGAATGTATACAATTGAGAAACTTGCACAGATATTAAAAGGGAAAGTAATCAAATCCCAATTACCAGACTTGTCGAATAGCGTTAAAAACGAAATAATGGGTTTCTAAATAAACATACTCTAATAGGTACCGATATACACTTACACAGACACCTTTGTATATACACATACATAGTAAGTTGTCTTTATTCGTTCTGTCGAATAATATACCTCATAGCGGTAATTGTAGTACCGATCAAAACCAGGGCGGCCTTTAAAACAAATTCCACCCCAAACGCAGAAAAAGCCTCCACCAAAAGCAGGGACCCTCAAATGTTCATTATAACTCTGACCTCGTTTTCTCCAGACCAAAATACGTCCATCGGAATTATAAAACCGGAATCTGGACTCGTCCGTAGATGAACAATTTCTCTATTCGTCGATTGTCCAGTTGCGATGTGCCCATAGCCGTCTCGCTGCCCTATGCTCCCTAATGATCTGTGGATGTTGTGCATGTCCTCTTCTACTACCTTTTTAGACGAAAAAACCAGACCTAACAATTAAAAGAATAAACGTATTAGAAATAGTTTTTGCTATAGTGTAAACAACACCCAAAATATACAACCTCAAAAACAATATTTATCGTTAAATCATATTAACATAGTCAGTATTGGTGTATATAAGCATACTTTTGAATTTATTTCATTTCAACCAAAATCATCAAACGATATTACTCTGATCCTTAACAATTGTTGAGCACTGTATTATTCGAAATTCTGTAGTGTTAGCGTCCTTCAATTAGGAATAGTTTTCGAGGTAGCGGGATAGTACGGAAATGAGCACCAGAAAAATTTTTTTTTGGTTGTCATCTCCGTACTATCCATACGAATTCTATTTCCGACCATAGTGTTCCAGAAATTTTATTCACACCAACAAATCTGTCATTTGATAAACCATGTGGATTTTCAGTGAAATAATCGATCTATTGGAAAACAATTTCGTCTGACCCATTGAAAAGCCTTGATAAAGACGCCAAATAAACGTCGAAACGTCGGAAATTTGATATTCAGACTACTCATTGTGTCCTATTCCCGCAACCTCGAAACCTATTATTCGAAATACCCAGTAACATCTAGATTTCGATTAACCAGAAGGTACAGATTTCGAGACACGATTTTACTCAGTATACTTTTTAGAGGACAATATTGTCCGTATATCCTCATGATGATAATGCATGAATCAAAGAGTCTTTCTAGGACTTTCATATTAAAAATGATTCGTCATTCATTCGAAAATTATGTGTTTTGCTACGATTTTAATCAGGCTGCCATGTGTGTTGTAATGAAATTCACAAAAAACATTCTTCGGAATAAATTCATACCATTAGGGTGGACCCGAAGGGGGGAAAAAAATTTTTTAAACCTTAAAAGTTCTTGTTATAAAACTTCTTAAAAAAAGATACCGATTGCGATGCCAAGTACGGTTTACATTGCAAAATTTTGAACAGTTATGGAATAACATTCCGCGATTTTACGCAGTATGCCATTCTATTTTCATACAGTTTATGGTAACGTATGATGTATATGGAATTGGTATATCGTTTGAGAAAGTAAAAACTAGAGGCATACGTAAAAAATATTGCAAAGTATAAACAAAAATTTCTGGTTCTAAACAGTATGCCTTTCTGTTTTTATGATAAACATGGTATCTGTAGATGGAATAACAAATGCATACCGATCGATAAAGTTTGACGAAAATATTAAAAAAGGATGCAAATATAGAGAAAACCGGTGTAAGATAAACGTGACATTTTTTATATTTTTATTATAATCAAAGTATATGTAGGTGGATTAACAAATAGCATACCAATAAGTGGGGTCCAAGGTTATTGAATATATTGAAAAGGATGCAAATATAGAGAAAACCGGTGGAAGATAAACGTACTTAACATTTTTTGTGTTTTAAGCAGTATGTCCTTCCGTTTTTATGATAATCCTGTAATGTAGGTGAATAACAAATGGCACATCGATTGATGAGGTCTAAGGTTCATAAAAAAACAGAGAAAAGATAGTTTATGGAAATAGAGTTTATTGGAAATCAACCCAATAAATTATTATTATGGAGTAATTCTTTTTCTATCATTGGACAATATCTATTTCGAAGTTTGAGTCTTCGTCGCTATCATTTTTCCTGTGTGTAACTGTCTACCTCGAATTGATTTCATCATCTCCATCATATTGAAGCCGTATCATCATCGTCTTCATTATCATCATCATCATCCAAGACTGCGATCGTTTCGGTGTCTTTTTGCACCTCGCTTTCATGATCACACTTCAATAAGGACCTTCAATAATCTGTTTCAATGACAAGTGACGGTTGTTATTTATTTGTATTACCTTGTGTATCGTTCGGTTCAATGAAGATTCATGAACGAATTGCGGAACCCATTGCCTTCAAACCAACGGAAGTTAGTATTATTCGCCTTATCATCCAACTAAATTCCGTTGGATTTAAGGTGCTTGGATTGGACAAGTATACATTGCTCCACATATTATCAATGAATGCCGTACGCAATATATGTTGTTGGAGTTCTCTATGGCATGGTGGTAGAATGCATGCATCAAAATTCAAGAGACTTTTTTTTTAATCGGTACTATCGATCATGCGCTTCATTTACAGTCTAATGTTTGCGTAAATTTTTTGCTGATCTTGTATACAAAAAAATCCTTTGATAATTTCGTTTCTCTTAAAGTTTTCCACGGCTTTTTTTGCCTAATGGGTAAAATGACGGATTGAAGTCACATCCAGTGAAAGCGTGGAACGTGAGTGAAGCCGTGCAAAAGCTATAGGTCCTAGTTATTCGTATACTTTTGTAACATTTACGAATCGTTGGCTGTTACCAGTACCAAAATGCAACCAAAGTGTGAGAGTCTGTGACATGTGTGCCATATTTCCCAACAAAATTACAAGGATGTCTGCATCGGAGCACTGTATAACTACAACGCACAAACCTTCTGTTAGTCCCAAAAAAGCGATTTTTGTGTCAGCTTCCTCATGGCCTTCGCACTTGTATTCGCTAATGATTTGGCAGCCAATAGATCCCTGATCGACTTTGTTTCTTATATGAAACATAAATCTTTTTATCGCGAATGATGTCAACAGCTAGTGGTGAAGAAGTTGTGAGGATATTTGCCATCTACAAGCAAACTTTGGTACCTGTCACTATTTCGGATTTGTCTCGGGCGCCACCTTTCGTCAAAGGACACTACACGGGCAGTCTCAGTGAAGAATTGAAACACTCCAGGGATTACTATAGTATGGACGAAGTTTAACGGGGCCAGAAGGGTAGATTCTACCTGCCCTTGACTGAGTTGAATACCTAGGTGTTAACTGCACACTAGCTGGTTTAACTAAAGTTATAAGTGAGGTTGATAAAATAGTCAATTTTCACAACAGGTTTCATATTTATTAAAATAAATGAGCTTGTGTGCAAAAAGAATGGCTGACGGCCGTTGTAAACTTTTATATGGGGCAAGCAAATATGAAGGGAGTAATATAGATGAAACGGCTGACGGCCGGGTTGAGGACTATGCTTGCTAAGCAAACATTAATGTGACAAGCGGGAAGGGGTGTGTAATTCGCAGATCTACAAGCTTGTATCCCCTTACAAAAAGCTCATGCGGGGAGAACAGTCTCCGTCTCCATGGCAGTACAAAGCTCAAAAAACGGTATGCAAAAAGCGACAGGAATTGAAGCACGAAAGCCGTTATTGACTAACAACCGTCTTCCGCCTCAGAAGTAAACGCTGATGTTATCCTCTGCTAATCTACAGAGGGTTCTAGCTAGCGAGACTAATGAACCGTCTTCCGCCTCAGAAGTAACGCTGATGTTATCCTCTGCTAACTACAGGGACTCTAGTTGGCGAGACTAACAAGCCGTCTTCCGCCTCAGAGGTAACGTGGATGTTTTCCTCTCCTATACTAGAGGGACTCTAGTTGACGAGACTATCAAACCGTCAGAGGTAATGCAGATGTTGTCTTCTCCTACTATAACCTACAGAGACTATTGTTGAACGAAACTTAAAATGCCTATTGCACCAGAGCATTCACAAAAAATTCCCACACACGAAACACCTTCGACTATCATTCACAAATAATTAGGCTCACCTGTTAACTTCCACGAATTCGGCACCACTGGTTCACTAATTGTTCTGGTTGTCGTGCGCGTGACTCTTCGAACTGGGCTCGGTGATATACTAATACCTCCAATGCGTTCTGAAATAATTCCTAGTCGGTTTCCCACTCCTTTACTGCTCTCTCTTTACCGAGTAGGTGACGTCCATGCGCGCGCCGATTACACAAATTATATTCTGAACATTATATTTACCACACTTGTAAAATTCCTACCAACACCGCTTTGGGGGTACTCGTCTCCGATGACAGGTCGGCTTTCTGCTTCTACTCAACTTGCTTGTTCACGAGCTGCACCAAGACTTAATTTTATTTCCCGTATTCACGGCAGGTTTGCCATCCTTACTATGACGTAGGAGGATGCCTCAATGGCCACGGACGTTTTTATGAACATCTGCTTTTTGGGCTGCCGTCGGAGAACTGAATATTCTTCGCGACGTTCGATGCTAAAATGCTTTCTCGATTCGCTGCTCGCGCAGATAGCCACCGCGTATATTTTCCATAGACGCGTCGCGGCATCGGCGTGACGGTATCAATATTCTGATCTAATTATTTTCAACTCACGGAATCTAACCCAAAATGAATTATATTTTTATGATTGTAAATAACGGAGCTGGTTTTTAGTTATTTTCAGGGCTTTTGGCTGCTTATAAACATAGTGAAATAGTAACTTCGTTACAAAGTCCAATTTTCAATTAGGAACGATACTAAGCATTCCTTGAATTTCAAATTTTTAAATTCGCCACCGAAATCTGACGGCCAAGTTTGCTCCGGACCTGAGAGAAAAAAATATACACGAGTTCGAAACTTTCATAAATATTCAGAACCTGTATTATATAATATGTATTCAGAATGTGATCAGTTTCGTGTCATTGAAAAAACCTTCCAGTTTATGCTTAATTCTTAACTGCAAAGTTTCCGCGCACTTCGATAAAGTACTGTCTGTAAACCGTTTTATGACAAGATCTGATTTTTCACACACGGAACACATTTTCTCTCGCTCTATTTCTGTGAAACATGTACGCACGCTACAGTAGTTGCCAGAATACTGGCTCTCTGATATAGCATCTGCCTTGAACGTATTTTGAAAGAGAAGCCACATATAACGGTCTTGCGACAGGAGATCAACTCGGCAATGTCAGAAAATCTAAATAGTAGGAAAGTTTTATTACATTTTTCAATATGATGAACCCGCACAATTTGTTTGCCATTTTTATTTCAACAAAGTCAATCACTAACTTTGTTTGTAAACCAAGTAGCAACTGATTAAAAACACGGATGTTTTTTCATAATTTTGCAACTTTGTTTACAATTTTTTATATAGAAAACTCGCACACATATTCCATAGATATAATAAAAACAGAAGAAATACTGCTTGAAAAATGGAAATTTTTCAATCTATTTACAACTTATTTTGATTTTTCAATATGACGAACCCGCACAACTCGTATGCCATATTACATATCAACAATCAGGAGACAAACTTAAATTACAACAAATTTTGTGATGATTAAAATCACGGAATGTTATTCCATAACTGTTCAAAATGTTTGCAATGTAAACAGTAGATACTTGGGCATATGTAATCGGTATGTCATCTTTTTTCGAGCACTTTTATAACAAGAATTTGTATACTTATCAATGGCAACCTGTTTGAAAATGCAGAAAATTTCTTTATTCAAATACAAGTTCACGTGACCATATCAGTACTTCGGGCCCACCCCAATGTTCTGTACAAAATGACTTTTTTCTTAAAAGACTATATTATTGAATATCTTCCCAGCAATGTGTACTTCGGGTGTATCATCTGTTTATTATCCATAATCCGTACGGGTCATCTAAGTACCTGCTGGAGGATAACCTCTTCACCATGTGGCAAGAGAAAGTTTATGCCCTTTTTGCTGCTCTTGTTAAGTTTGTTATTTAGTTCTGAAATGTATTTCGCCAGAGAAACATTAAAGTTCTCATCTCGTTACTTTGAATTTTTATTCAAAAAACTATCAAATTAACTAGATTGTGGTAATCATCCCACATACACAACACCCAACTGTATGTCAATGAGTTTTCAAAGAATGTTTTTTTGAATTTCATTACGAAACACATGGCAGCCTGATTAGAATCGTACCAAAAGACATAATTTTCCAACAAATGACGAATCATTTTTTGATATGAAGAACCTAGGACGACTCTTTGATTCATGCAATATTATCATGAGGATATACGGACAATATTGTCCTCTAAAAGGTATTCTGAGTAAAATCTCAAAATCTGTCACTATTTGTCACTGTCTATAAGGTTGCAAACACATGAGTCTAGGATTCCAACAGAAAATTCCCCCCCAAATCCAAAATTCCTGAAACACGCTGTCATTGCTTGCACTTTCAGCTGTTTGTGATGAACTTTGCGCTACTTGGACTACTTGATAATGAAATATTACCAGAGTTTGATATGGATTTTTATCAAGTATCAACCGCATCAATTCAAACTAAAAATGTTACCTACGAATGCAGACAACTATAAAAACTGATATAAAGTCCTGACGACCTCAAATGGGAGATAATTTGCTTAACTTTCTTTGAGTGGGCCCACTGAATATAATTTGTGAAATTCGGGCTATAGATTGGGTTCCAATGATATCCCTGAGGATGATGATAAAAAATTATCCGTTATTTGTGCGAAATATTTGACGACCTGTGCCGTTCACAGTCATAATTATGGGATTTTATATTTTGCAAAAGCACACGGAAACCCCGTTCGTAAGGGAAACTGTCACAACTCTCACGATATGTACGGACAAAGACACCTCAAAATTCCTTTTAGTCACAAAATTTTCAGTTACTTCTTGCTTTTGGGACTGAAGTCTGGGTGAAATCAAGTTTTATCTTGATACAGTCTCATCTTGTTTGAAAACTACAAAACATAAATTTCAAATTATTAAGATACAAAATTAAAGAAGTTATAGGAAAATTGTAAAAAGATCATACATAGCTCAATAAGTACCCCGCGGAATACTCAATGAAGATCAAATGATTCATAAAACTTTAATTAAATATTGAAAAACGGCAACGTTTTTTTAGAACAGCTCTTGCATAACACCATTTTTTGTTGTAGGCCAAAAATTTGCTATGGTGGGGATGAAATCAACCGTTTCGAAAATTCTCAGGAAATACGAACTAGTCTCCTGTGGCCATGAAGTAATCTTAGCAGCTGAAGCTGTGCTTATTTCGTATAATGGTATCAAAATTGCCTTAAAGAAGAGGAATTGGACATAAATTGATTGTGATAAAAAATAATTATGTTTGTTTAATCCAATCAATTGTAATAATTGAATGTATATTATGTTCATGTATGTGTGGTATGAAATGACTGATCAGGTTGTCACATCCTTCTTGAATCGATCATTTGATAAATATCATGCAGCAAGGCTTCTAGCCCGAAATCATCCATTTTCCCATGTTAATCTCCATAAGGAAATCTAAGGTCCAAGCTGGTAATTTTTGTCCAAAATCCCCCAGCGTGTTCGCGTCAAGCGCCTGCAGGTGTTCGGATCAATCGCGCCGCGTGTAAGGGTCCGAAACGCCGACCTTCGGTACCTGCTGTACTATCTGCTCTATTTATCGATAACGCACATTGAAATCAAATGCATGTTGATAGGATGAGGGTTAATTATAATGATATTCATTGCAGATTAGCGTATGGATTCGGTATATTGTATTCTCAAGTATTTGACGCAAAGTATATGAATTTGATCTCAACACTCCTCGATTGTGGGAATTAGATTGGTGGGATTCAGCAAAAGCTTATGACGATTGTTGAATGGCGAATGGATTTGATATTTGTCGCAAAAATGATATGAAGTAGGTTCGGGCTTTTCATGATTAGGAAAATTACATTGAAATATGTGCTCAGCGACCATAAAAACATATCGGTAATGTCAAAACTGCATGTGCAATCATGAATAGATTCGGATGTTCCTGTGATATAGGAAAGACATTTTTTCAAGTGCATTAAATTGCTGTATACAATATTTTTGGAGGTCATTTTGTAAAGCATTTTAATTCATTTTAACATCTTAAGATATTACACATTATATTGAAACCAGTTTTTTTTTACATTTTTATACCACCTCAAGCCACACCTTGGCAATCAGAAATCTCTCTTCTATTATAAAGCCAATTGGGAATAGATTATTCCTGAAAATGGACTCGACTTTCCTGATGAACTTTTATATGAATCATTTTTGCTTCGAATTTTTATTTCTCAAACACTACTGAAATTATAAAATCAGAAATATCCAATTTTTGTTTAAAATGTTTTTTGTACCGGGTTTTCACTATAAATTACCCACCCCTTACCATCGTTATTATTTGAGTTAAATGTAAAAGTTAGTGGTTATGACTGAATTACAGTAGCGTGCAGATTTCAGGGGATAATTTTTTATAATGGGATACCCTGTATATTATTGAATTTTTGGAATGATCTTTTTTCCGATTTCAAAAATATACCATATGTAACCCCTATCTTATGCCGTTTTTGAGTTATTAAACGTCGAATAACTTAGTTAGACTAGTTGTTACTGTAAATACCTATTCTATGAGTTAACATTTTCAAAGTAAGCTATGAAAATGACAACTATATTATGTTTGTTCAGTGATATTTCTGTAATGGAATAGCTTTTCTTGTTTGTCAAAATGGTTCACAGTGAGGAAGAAAAAGTTCAAATATCTATACAAAAATAGATAACAAACTCATAAAAGCTGTTCAATGTGTCCATCTTCATTGTCAATGCATAATTGATAACGTATTCTTATACAGTGCTTCTCAAAGGTCCCCTCCCCCCTCTTATTTTTGGAACGATTATACATAAACAAGTGAAATTTGGAAACTGAATATTAAAGGTTGATAGATGACGAAATCGTCAAAGATGACGTCACAAGGCCATTATGACCAATAATTTTAGATGGAACCCTACGGCAAGCGACACCCCTTTTAGAAGGAATCGAAAAAACCTATTCAATGATACTAATTTTGTTTGTGTTTATGGCAGTTTTGGCAACTCGCTTTTGAAAAACGTAAAGCTGTGATGAATTAAATCAGTTAATACTTAAATTCCAAATTCAATTAAATCAGTTAATACTTAAATTCCAAATTCATGCTCCACCTCTGGATAGTTGTCAAATAAGCTGACGTTTTTGTTAGTCTCCCTAATTCGACGTTTTTGTACATTTAATAATTTGTGTATTGTTGATCGAACGTTTAACTGTTTTAACAGCTTTTGGTACTTTTAATATTTTTGTACATTTTAATAATTTGTTAAACTGTTGTGAGCCGAACGCTTAAGTGCTTCAAGAAGCGAAATGGTACGTGCTATAGGTGATAAAGTAGCAGCGATCCTAATTCTTGGTGCAACTGGACAAAATATTCATGCAGCAGAACGCATTTTCAATGAGAGGTTTCCCGATCGCCCCGTTTCGAGGACTTATTTAAGGATGCTTCTTCGTGAGTTTGAAACAACGGGTAGTACTAATGATGCGAAACAATCTGGCAGACCACAAATTTCTGATGAGGAAAAAATTGATATACTGGCAGAAGTAATAGTTAATCCTACTTCTTTAACAACTCACGTTGCATCCACCTGTCAGTCAGTCGAAGTACAGTACACAGGGTGTATTTATAAGTGCATTGGAAAATTGCTTCATTATTGACATTCAGATTCTCTATTTGAAGTTGAATCATGTCTTTAATGAGTTGAATATTATTATCAACAATGTCTTTTAGAAATCCCCAGAAAAATAATCCGTAGGTAACGAGGTCTGATGTTTTTTGGTTCATTTCGAGAAAACACATATTCAACACGCTCAAGATCTATTTATAGTTATAGGTTCCATATTACAGACCTATTTTGAAATGAACATGTCTCAGAAACTCATTTTGTATACGCTCAATAGTATTTATATGTAGGTACTTGGTAAAATTGATTCCAAACCGGTGACGCATACTGTAAATTTGGTTTGTACAAGAGATATGTAAACAGATTTTAGGGTATTCATGAAAAAAATATTTGCATTTTTCAGGAGAAAACCTAGCCTTCGGGCAGCTTTGCTGAATATAATCAATGAAGGATAATTTACTATCGAATGAGATCACGAACTGTATTGAGCCTGGATAATTCATTTCCAGCGTCTTCATTGTGAATGATCTAGAGAAACGATAAAGTGGCATTGTCTAAATCAATGTAGCTTCTCACAGTCATATGTTTTTTTAATATCAAGATTTTTTTTCAGATCATCGGCAAAAAGGAGGAATCTGTTGACGAGACCAATGTCGTTTGATGAATAATTAAAAAAAAAGAGGTCCCAGGTGGGATCCCTGCGACTCCAGAGGTACTAAGAGTGGGAATGATTTATGGTTTTATCTGACGAATTCGTGAGCCATAGAGAAAAGCCAATAATGTGAGTTTGGTGATAAGAAGTTTTGGTTGCAGCAATACATCACTGCGCAGAGAATTACAAGGCAAGAGTTTGAGAAAAAGACCATTGTCATTCATATACTCTGACAGCCAAGCGGCTATTAAAGCAGTTAACTCCAAACTTGTGTTGGACTATCTCTGGCTTCAGTGCCAGGCCACACAGGCTACTAGGGTAATGAAGAGGCCGACTCATCAGCCCGAGATGGAGCACGACGTGCCTCAATTGGCCCAGGACCTTTTCGTGGCACAACAAAGGCGCTGCAAACAACAAAAAACCGTACTTGCAGTAAATAGCAATCTTAAGAATGGTGGAACAAGACGCCGGTCATGAGACAGGCCAAAGAGTTCATCAAGGAACCATTGCCAAAATTCACAGAGTACCTGCTAAGCCAGAATAGGAGATCAACCAGGATCATGGTGGCTCCTGATAGGGCACTGTACACTCAACAACACTGAATAACATCGGATTGGCAGACACAACCACATGTAGGTTTTGCCAGAAGCAGGAGGAAACCTCATCGCACATACTGTACTACTGGGAAGGCCTTACGAGGCTAAGGTTTTCAACGATAGGGGAGAAAAAACCACAACCCCCTCTCCCAGTATTTGGAGGACTCAAGGTCTGGCCTATGGAGTCTAGTAACAAGGACTGGCCAAGACAGGGAACTCTAACATAACATGAAGGCATACACAATAGATCTGGAAAGGTCGCAGTGGAGTGGCTCCTATCCTACAAGCCCCGTAATCTCTAATGCCTTACTGGAATCAGTGTAGGCCTGAAGACCATTTTCGACAGCTAGGACTATATCGTTTTGATAAAGTAACAAATTTGTGACTGTTGATTCACCACCAATGAAATCATGTTGTTGGCCAGCGAAAGTGTTCTTACAGTGCCAAGTAATATGGGAATTGAGGAATAATTCAAACAGCTTGGGAAGAGCTGACAGAACGGTAATCGGTCGGAAATTTTCAATATAATCTATTCAGCCACTTTTAAAAATGGGGTTTACAAAGCTAGTATTTCGAATACTGGGAAATAATGGGTTACCAGAGTCTTTCTTCAACAAATCAATATAACTCCAAAAATACTTGGGCTCAGATGAGAGACGGTTATCCATATCTCATCATCATTAATTGTTTATAGCAAGTTAGAGACATTTGTTTACATCTAGCTCTCAGATTCGAGAAGATTGTATAATTTTTTGAATTTCCTATTTGTTTGTAGTTTGCATGTGCCTGCTTTTCATCCCTGATCAAAGATCTCAGTTCAGAAGAGAACCACCTAGGAAAACTAATAACAATTTATTTATTTCCCAAGAAACGTACGTTTATGGAAGGGAAAATATAAATACTAAATAACGAGAAAGTGGAACACCATATGCTCCGGAGAGTCTAGAAGAATAATATATATGATAGAATCAGAAAAAGATAAAAATTTGGAGAACGCCGGCAGAAATCGTCGGTACTATGGGGCCTTTCCGAGGAACCGGTCTCAAGCCTCGCACGTTGGTGGGAGTGGTCAGTTCCACAATGGAGGCCACTTTCTCGTGATCGGCTTCTGATGCCCTCTGACGTCACTAGATGTCTGAGATATTTGAGGGATCTCCTCCCAAACTGGTACTTCTCTGGGTTGACTCGCAGGTTAGCAGCACGAAGGCGATGAAACACTTCCTGCAGGTTAGCGAGATGCTCTTCAAACGTGCTTTCTAGCACGATGATGTCATCCAAATATGCGAAACAGAATGGGTCCATTTCTGGTCCGAAGATCGTGTCCATCAGTTGTTGAAATGTCGCAGGAGGGGCAAGGAGACCAAACGGCATAACTTGAAATTGGAACAGCCCTCGGCCAGGTACAGTGAAAGCGGTCACCGGTTCACTGTCTTCCGATAGTGCGACTTGCCAATATCCTTGCCTCAAGTCGATACTGGAAATATATCGGGCAGTTTGTCCAGGACGGCATTGATGAACTGCAGCGGGTACGCATCCTTCATTGAGACGGAGTTTACTTTCTGGAAGTCGATGCAGAACCTCGTCTTGCCATCTTTTTTTCGCACCATGACTACAGGCGAGCTCCATGAGCTCTTCGGGGGGCTCTATAATGTTCTCCTGAAGCATTCTGTCACTTCGGTATTGATTACCTCCTGATCTGGGATTCTGGTGTACCGCTGTTTATCGGTCTGGATTTGGGAGACGGATCCTATGTTCACCAGCGGCGTTACCCATGAATTTCCTGAATGATCGAATTCTTCCTGCAGGAAGGCTTGTTAGCGGTCCTCTCTGTCTGGAAAGTGTCAGGGCCGGTTTGGCTAAGTAAATACAAGGGAAGGCATGGTACGGGCCGAACTTCAATTGCTAATTGATTCATTAGCAAAATTTGAGCACTCCCTTGGTCGAGTCCAAACTGCCTTTTCCTCAGTATGTCCATTCCTAGGACCTATCGGACATCAGGTTTCCAAACGATTCTCGAACCGGTGTTCGCCAAATCGGATTTACGTGATATTCGCGGGGACGGTAACGGTCTCTCCATTGGCCAGTCGGGCAGAACTGTAGCGGTCGGAGTTTTCCTACAGATTCAACTGCCTGGCTATCCTGTCGCCAACATAGGAGATCACTGCTCCGGTGTCAATTAATGCTTCAGCGGTGCCACCGAGAATCTTGACTGGAAGATGCGGTCGGTGGTGGAAATATGGACGGTGGGGGAGGCGTCATGGGGCGTTGCTGCACGTGCCTCAAGTCGTGGCAGTGCCCTTATGGTTTTCCGGCCGTGGACAAGGGCAATCACGGCACATTATTCCTTCACGTTTGCATCTCGAGCAAACTACCCTTGGAGCTGATTGACATTGGCTCCTGAAATGCCTGCCTGCCCGCATCGCCAACACTCTCGGTTATCTTCGATGGGGTGGCGGTTAACTGGGCCGGCCAGCATCGTGAACGGCTGACTTACGGGGCTCCTCGGAGGCAGCGTGTCTACTTGTGAGGTAGTCTCCTGCTGGTGGAGCTGACGTGGTCCGGTTGGTGCCAAAAGCGGCGCTAGAGTCGTCTCTGAGCTTGTTCGATCTCTCACAAAACGTAGCTTTGGTCAGTCCTTGCCGCCATTAAAGTCCGTCCTCCGGATTTCTCGTCGGAACTCTGGGTGGAGGTTGCGGTATAGCCAGTTCAACTGGTCTGGCGAAATTTCCCCAAGGCGACGGATCAGGCTCTGCAGGTCAGTGATGTACACTCTTTCTCAGACTATGTTCTCCTGCTAATGGGCGCTTCCAGATCTATGCGTTAATTGACTGGGAAGAAGAAGTCCTGGAAGGCGGTGCAAAAGTCCTCTCAGCTCGGCCTGGTTGTTTCTAAACCTTCAAGCAACTCTGGCATAGCCTGCAGAAGGCGGTCTGGTGCGATGCCTTGGGACTCTCGAATCTCCTCAAACTTTCGAGGAAGGCGGCGGGGTCAGTGGTCCTATCGAAGGACACTCGCCAATCCTTTACCCTTCAATGGGGCCATCCCCACACTCGTGGTGGAATGGGGAGGCTTGTACTCCAACGAAGGTCCCTGTGAGTACATTCTCATGATGGGGTTTCCGGTGCTCGTCACCGTGATCGTTGGCACTACTGGTGGTATCGCACGAATGCCGGGCCAAATTTGACAATCTGTCGGTAGCCTATGACCGATTTCAGTGTTGTATATTACACGAAACCAGCTCCAGGGATTTTCAACGCTTTGTACTCTCCGGGCCGTCTGTCTCTCTTCCAGCCATGGTATCTTGAGAACGGTTGACCACAGCCGGCAAATGGATGACTGAAACGGATTCTGCACCCCAAAAAACCTATTGAAGGAGGGGCACTCGGCCTGTTGGCTCTCTTTTGAGCCGAAGCTGACAATCTGTCAAAGATGACAGGTCCGTCGAATTCCGATGCGTAGTTTGTTTTGGGGCTTTTCAACAATTTATGAGCTTTGGAATACTGATTTGACTCGGAGGCGGATCTTGACCTATTTTCTTATATCAGCAGAATCGGTTTACTATAAAAAACGGTCCCTGCTCGTACACCAAATTTGTAAGGGTCTTTTCCTCCCTTTGACCTGACCTTGACGCGTTTCTATCAAAATGCGGAATTGCCTTATGCGCCTCCTTTTGTTTATTGGAAAAGGCCACTTTGATCCGGGCAGTCTCAGTGAAGAAAAATAAACACTCCAGGGGTCAGTATGGTATTGACTTGTACTACGGAGCCAGAAGGACAAGCTTCAATTGCCCTTGACTGGGTTTCGAACCTGCGTGCTGACAGCACAATAATTTGTTCAACTCAAAGCCCTGAATTAAATAAATAAAAGACTCAACTCTAGGTCAGTTACAACAGGTTTATTTTAAGTTCCTAGTCTAGTCGTTATATACAGGACGGCTGCTGGCAGCCTTAAAGTACATAGAACAACAAATATGGAAAGGGGTAGAATGCGGGGAAAACAAATTTAATCACAAGCCCATGCCGGGAAAAAATTTTAGGCAGTAGTATAAAAGCTCAAATGGACGGCGTGCAAAACGATATCTCCAATCTTGAATAGCAAAACGAGCCGCCAAAGGTAAACTAACTAGCGGCCACACAAGTGCGAGGGAGGATTAGCTGGGCTTCGTGCGTGTGCAAGGGCCTCAATTCAATCGCAACGGTACCTGAACACGAATACTCCCATATCGGCTAAGTACGGACCTTGATCACGATTCCCCGATTCCTAACATGCGCAACTATTAGTTGAGCGAGGCCCTAGTAGTGCCTTCCCACCCAATTGATTGCTTTTCCTTTCTTCAGCCCCCTACACGTGCCTCCCGCGAGTTTCCGGTTTTTAACCTACACGACTGTCAGTTAGGCGAAGGCCTAGTAGTGCCTTGCCACCCAACTAACAGCTTTCCCTTCCTGCGGCTACCTACAAACGCCTCTCGTGAGTTTGCGGTTTCTAACCTACACGACGGTTAGTTGAGCGAGGCCCTAGTAGTGCCTTGCTTCTCAACTGACAGCTTTTCCTTCCTTCGGCTTCCTACAAACGCCTTTCGCAAATTTCCGGATTCCAACCTACCTGACATTAGGTGAGCGAGGCCTCAGTAGTGCCTTGCTACTCAACTGACAGCTTTTCCTTCCTTCGGCTACCTACAAACGCCTTTCGCGAATTTCCGGTTTCTAATCTACACGGCTGTTAGTTGAGCGAGGCCCTAGTAGTGCCATGCTACTCAACTGACAGCTTTCCCTTCCTTCGCCTACCTACAAACGCCTTTCGCGAATTTCCGAGTCTTAGGCAAATATCTATTGGCGAAAATACACATATACGATCCCTTGTTAAATGCTTAGCTACAATATTTTATGCTTACCGGTTGGCACTTGAACACACGTTTGTTACTGGAGGTCTCTCGCGTGGTGATTGCTCTCGCTTCCGGAACGGTACTAATAATTGATTGTACTCTAAAATTCACCATGGCCGATTTCCCCCTCTACCAGTTACTTTAAATCCATGCGCGGAGTTACGTTCTTGAGTCCAGCCCAGCCACCCAGTTCCTGAGTCTGGCCCTGCCGCCTAGACTTCCTGGCGACTAGATATATTGCCGATCAAGCTCCTACCGCAATTTATCTTTTTGCAGAATAAGCTCACACCGAAGCTTATCTTCTAAACCGAATATTGACGAAAGAACTATAATAGTTTTATCCTTTGTTTATGTTATAAATTATCTGAGACATGTATTTTGATCATTCCATTTTTGTCACTTGTAACCTGCATTTTCAATTTTCATTAAAAGCATCGAGTAAAGTAAATCTTTAATTGTGCGAAAAAGGTGAACGTTGAAAAAGAGTTATTCAACACAAAATTGGTTTCAAACAACGAGTAGTGCTTTCCGAACCGAGGGCTGCGAAGGCACTATCGTAACTGCGGACCGAACGCGAGCGACATTGATTTTCCGCAATACCTTATATCTTCCTTTGAATATTTACCAAACTCCTATTCGTTCGTCCTCGGTATCTTTCGGGTGCTCCTGGTTCGGCTTCTATCCTTGGCGTGGTGGATGGCTTCGCTGCTCAGGAACAAGTGCCACTCTCTATCGCCTCTGCTTGGCAGTGACGTCAATGGCTTCTCGGGAACGGCGTGGTATTCTCGATGCTAGCGGGCGACCGACTGTCCCGTGCCCAGCGCTAATTTTACCTCATAGACAAATTAAAAATGAAGAGAATGTTTGAAACATTGGCGATCTGGACCACCAAGTTTTTGGTACGGCCAGTCGCGCATGGGGGCACTGCATGCAATCGACAGACGATTGATGACCGAGATGCCTAAAACCCCTGGTGTATTCACTGATTCGATTTTGTTCAGAATTTTTGGGGGACAAAAAATGAATGTTGTTAAATTCTGTTTAGAACTTCATTAGTAGATGGCGCGGTTGAGGAATGTTTGTCAAGCTAAATATCAAACTTCAAACCTGTCAAATTTTGTTTTTCTGTCAACATTACTGCATATTTGTATGTAAAAAATTGCGAATTGATCGTTTACAAAGATTATAGTTCTACGAACAAAATCCCGCTCGGAACAGTTGGCGCGAAAATGAGATGAAATCCTTGAAATTCACTACAATGTTTACATCTGTCTGTCAACAATCGGATTTTTCTTGAAGTCTACCTGGCGATTTTTTCAAAATGGTTTCTTCTCAAATAGCTTTTTTGGGATCATGGAAACTCTCACAAAGGAAGGAGAAAAGGTAGGAGAGTGGACTGATGTCTCTAGATGATGAATTAACTTGAAAATTAGGGGATTGGAAAATGTCCCCGATGACATTGTTCCATTAAACTTTCCGATACAAACTATTACCGCGTCATTCACTGCCAATCTCTGCCGGCTATTACATTTTACAACCTTCTGAACTGAATAAAAATCAGAGAGTTCATTGTAGATATCATTAAATCTGTTGATGAAGTTGAGAAATCAATGAATCCTGGTCTGCGATAGTCTAGGCTGCTTCCAGCTATCTTAGAATGACTTCTCCGGAAACGGTGAGGCCTACTAACAAAGGTGGGGGGAGAAAACATTAATCTAAATCAGCTTCTCCTTTATTTTTCAGTAAGTACCACCCATGAGATAATCAGAGAAGGAGGGCGATCTAAACCAAGCAGTTGTTCAGAAAAACAAGGCCCACTCCCAAGATCGATATGGCTAATTACTATTATTAGGATGATTATCACTTTCTAATAAACACATAAATTTCACAAGTAAGCGTGGACTTTTCATTCTATGGAGATATCTTGATTTCGACTAGTGAATTCCGAACCGTCACAGAGGGTCCCATGGCTCTTTGGAAGAAAATATTCACAATATTTAGAATTTCTTTTAGTAAAAAGAGATATATAATATAAAAAATAAATATAAAAGTAATAATAAAAATATTTGACTTGCTACTTAGTAGATACATTACAATCACAAGTTGAAAAAATTATTTCAATGGGCAAAGGTACTTCAGATAAGATACAAATTAATTTATACATATACGAGTCATTTTACTATGAAGGTAATTGAGTTGATGCGATAAGATAGTCGTGTTGTCTGCCAAAATAGTGAACACCTCTTAATTTGTATAGAAGCTGAGAGGTTCTCTCACTCAGATAGGATTCGAACCAATTGAAGCTTCGTCCTCTGAAGCTGTAGAGATGAAGCTTACGTAACAGTCAAAAGCTTTAGATATATCGCAAAGCACTGCAGCGCTCACTTCAGGCTAGAATATAGATTTTTCAGAAAGCGAAAGAGATTGCATCTCCTGTACTTTTATTGGTTTGGAAGCTAAATTGAGTAATTGTGTGTAATTTACAGCACTTCATAAAATAATTTTTCGCTCCATCATAAAATTTTTTATCATGAGCAAACGTCCTTTGTAACTGTGGATCAAATTTCTCAAAATATTTTCCTTGTTGAAATTACTAGCACATACATTTATCTATTCCGATATCATCACTTTTTGAAAGGATTTTTCCGTCTATTGTATATTCATTATTAACAATCAACCTATATTCCAAAATAAATGTGGACAATAATGATTAACAATGGAATACACATACTGATTGTCAATGAGATAACATCGAATGTGGCAACGACCATACCACGTTGAATTCTACCAAACCAAACCAAAATATATTTATTTCCACTTTCTGATACATTTTAACTAACCTAGTATGTACATACAATTATGAGCTACTATACAATCTAAAAAATAATAATAAAAAGTACGGACACACGCTTGATGCTTGAAGGCATCGAAGGGTATGCCCCCGCCCGAAGGCGATGACTCAGTACATAATCGGTTCAATGTCAATTTTGAAAATTCAAATTTCTACTCCCCTCCTGCCTAGGCTTATGAGAGTCTAATTGACAGTCTAATTTTTTTGATTTCAAGAATTCCAAATAATAATTTTCAACTAAGTATTTTATAACAACGCAAGTGTATACTGGAAAAGGGGGTGGTGTGGGGTATGAGCCTCACATTACACCTTAAAAACCAGCTTAAGAAAATTCTAATCTGAATTATTCCAAATTTGAGTAATGTGTGTTTTACTTGTGTTAGGAGAGTTTGAGTTTATTTGGGGGTGTTTTGTGAAGTTCCATGTTTGGAAATTTGAGTTTATTTGAGGGATGTTTTGTGGTGTTTTGTGTTTTGCTTGTGTTAGGAGAGTTTGAGTTTATTTGGGGATGTTTTGTGGAGTTTCTTGGGGTTCACGGAATTTGAGGTTATTTGGGGGAGTTTTTGTGTATGTAAAATTCGTTTGTGTAACTAGTTTTGTGTATTACAACAGCACGTTTCTACCCCCGGACCCGGCGCCCGAGAACTGAGCGGGGGCTCTTGTGGATCTATCCACCGCCCCCCCCACCGTCTCGACCGCCACCCCCGGCGATAGTACGTGCCATTATAACGCTTGTGTGTTTGTAATTATGTGACATAATTTTTGTAAAATTTGTGAGTTCGAAATAACTATGCTATACATGGCACATAGCATTTCTTTGATTTGTGTAATGTCTTGAACTTCACTATTTGGGGGTGGGCCAGTTTCCATTTCTTGAAGTTCTCTGGTCTGCTTGTCCGTCACTTGTTGTGGAGATGCGCTCCCACCCTGGCCTCCCAAGGGGTGGGTTGGCGTTTTGCTGCTGATGTTTGCCTTTTGGGGTTGTATTCCTCTAGTTTTTAGTGCCTGCAGATAAGCTTCACAGCCTTTGTAATTGGCTGGATGCTCTCCTTCGCAGTTCGCACATTTCGCTGGTATTTTAGCGCTTTTTGTGCAATCGTTCGTATGATGCTCGAGGGCACATTTAACACATCTGTGGGTGTGGTTGCAATACGGGGCGGTATGCCCCCATCTCTGGCATTTTCGGCATAGGGTGATTAATGCTTCCGCCTTCCGGGTTTCCCATGTTACCACTCTATTTTTGACTGTTCTTATTTTCTTGTTTAGTTCTTTGAGGTTGTGTTTTTTGTCCATTATTACTAAAAACATTGGTCTTGTAGTTTTCCTCATCTTGTATATTTTTGTGACTATCAAATTGTGCTCTTTTTTGAGTGCCTTGATTATTTCTTTCTCTTCTCTTATGTCATCAAGACCTTTGAGAACATATGCATCTTCTCCTTTAGGTTTTTGTGGAGAAGCAAAGAACCCCACTTCGTTTTGTGTGAGGTAGTCTTTGACTTTCCCAAGCTCTTGAGAGTTTTTGATATATATATATATATATGTGCAATTGTTTATGAATTTAACTTCATATCCATTTTTGCATATTTTTCCAATTTCAGTTTCTAGATTGCCTTCTCGTAAATCCATACCTCCCATGATGATTGGTAGGATGCGATTTTCTGTTATTGAGTTGGCTTCAATCATTATTTCTTGCGTCTCAGGATTATTTTTCTCCAGTGCGACTTTTTCTGGGGTGTTCTCGAGAAAATGTATTTTCCTCCTTTTTCCCTCGTGTTTATCTTTTTCAGTATTTTTTTGTTTTTTACGATTTTGTCTATTTTTGTCGCCCGATGTTTCTCTGGATTCGTCTTCACTCGAATCATCTGTTTTACCATCTGTTTGGGCTAATTCCTTATCTTTACGTTTTTTAGTTTTTTTGTCCGATTCTTTTGCCTCGGGGCTATCTAACTGTTCGTCCAATCGGTTAATAATAATAACCTCTGGATACAGTGTTGTCGGCCTTATAGGTTCTTCTTCGGATTTACTTGGCAGGGTTTTTATTTCCTTTTCCCCCTGTTCTGTTTTATCTGGTTGATTTTCTATTCTGGGGGGCTTTTTAGGGCCCTCCAAAAATTCTTCCTTTCTTTCCGCTTCCTTGCGTTCCTCTCTCAGTTCTTTTAGAATTTCCTCCATTTCTTTGTGTTTTTCAGATGCTATTGAGCTTTCGGATTCTTCGTCACTTTCCATGCTAGAAAGATATTCGAAGTATTCGTCGCCATATTCTTCTTTTTCTTCCAGGTCTGGGGGGGGGCGTATCCATACTTTGGGATTTTCTGGATATTCCTGACTCCTCCCTCTGCCTTGGTTCATCTTTTTCGGATCGCTTGTGTCTTCCACCAAATCTATTTCAGTTATTCCTCCAGGCTTTCTCGTAACTACGTACCGACCTGTGGGCGTTTCATATATATCTACAGTTTCTTCCATTTTGGTATCCTAGTAGCTCTATTCTTTGTGTTGTAGAAATGGAAATTTTTCTCCACCAATTTCACTTTGCTATGAAATTGTGTTGGAATATTTCCAATTTCGTTTCTTTCCTATTCGTAAAATTACTTTCCTCTATTAGTTTTGGAAGGTCAAAAGTGGCTCTAATGCGGCACCCTTCCTTTGAATCTTCAATCATCTGCTTCCTTACATAAGTTAAGGGTGTATGGGGTGCTTTTGGGTACTATTAGTAGTTCCCTTTTGCAGTTACCCTTTATATTTTTGTTATTATCTTCTCGGAAAATACGTTTTTCTGCTTTTCCAAGAATATCTCATATGTTCGTCCTGTCCGTATCCGTGAGTGAGTGTGACTTCGTTCTCAGGTTGGACTCAGTTTTGTGTGGCCCTCCGCTTCCTATTGGCTCGCCGAGTCAATGTGGGCGGAGTCGGGATTGTTACTTTTAACAAAAGTGTTTATTTTGAAAATTTGCCAACAGTGTTTGGAGTGGAGCTCAGCGTACTCACTTAGGTTACTGAAACTCCACTAACCTGCTGTTTTCTTCCTTTTTCTCCCAGTTTTCCACTGTTATTCTATTTGTTTGTTCGCTTACTGTTTTTCCCTTCTTTCCAGGGCCCTTTGTGTCCGCAGTTTCCTGGTTTTCTATAGGTTTTATGTGCTTAGCAAGAGGGGTTCCGTGGGAGAGGCCTCCTTGCTACAGCAATTCCTTGATTTTAATCCGTTTTTCTTCTGGATTCTCCTGGCTTTTTCCCCTAGGGTTGTGGCCGAGACGTCCTTCTATTGATATGTATGACTATTTACAATATTCCCCGTGCAGAAATATGGTTTTTTCTGACTTTTCCAGTTGGCTTCGGAGTGAGCACTATTTCAGCACCCTTCCTCTAATCTGGGAACATCTCCCTTGTCTCTCGATATTAGGGGATGATTTTTGGGGTTGGGAGCCACTAAGGGTTCCCTCTTCCGATAGGCATTGGTATTTTTCTTCTACAAAAATTACTTTTACCAATATTTACAATTTTCTGGTACGGAAAAAAAAACATCGAATGCAGTGATCACCATAAAAAAGTCTATAACATGTAAATGATTCAATCGAAGGAATCTCTGAATACTTTTTTGACTGATTATGACAATAACGTCTCATAATATATTCAATTCTACCCAAAAACATAATTATTTTATTGATCTTGAAAATACGAAAAGCCCGAAGCGTTCCTCATTCCACATTCTATTTTCAATTCATTGCCAAAAGCATAAAAACCATGAGATTGGATTTGTTACTCAATGATGAATTAATTCTATGTCAAAAATTTAAATAAAGTTTTTCTGATCATTTGCTGTTTTCGGAATGAAGGAGAAAGAATTGGCTACCCTCAAAATAGAATAACAAGTGCCAGACAATACAACAACAAAAAAGTACATTTTGTTGCCTGATAATAATATAAATTGAACAGAGGAGGATTATCCAACACTTCTCATAATCTTAATGAAAATTTTGGTAATCCTTTTATTTATCAATCTGTCCAAATTTATTTTGAAAAAGAAGTATTCAAAAAATTTTTTGTGGCGTAGAGACACATTCATGCATTCATTCTGTAATTTGCTGAACACTATACAAAACATGTGAGTTCTTTCCTGACACACGTCTGAATATCTTGATCAGAGAAAATAATATAAAATTCAGCTTCTTAAGCAGGATTGTCCAAATTAATTGTTGATATGGCTCCGTCGAGTAGAGTCTTGCCGCTTGGTGTTACCTACTTATTTTGGCCCCATGAACATGAATTCGAAGTGAAAACGCGTCGTTCTCAAATACTTTCGGAGGTTCAAAGATCAAGAAAAGCCCCTTTTCCGCCTTTTTTAGCAATAACAAATGTTCAAAACACTTAACTTAATTAAAATTTATGAATTTTGTCAGACTTTTTCCACTATCCACATACATTTTGAACAAGCACCGACTTTGTGTTCATGGGACAGAAATACATAAGTACCAACTCTGTGGAGCCGTATCAATAGAAAATTAACCATATAAAATTGGTACGCACTACAATTGAAACACTTCTCGAAAATTCTATATAAAAGTAGATGGAATAGTTTGTTCTAGAATATGTTACATCGATCGATCAACCTCAAAATATTTCACAACGAATTGACATAACCTCAAAGGAATATTTCGCAACTATACTTCAGTAGTGGCAGTAGACATATTTATTTCATGTTCTTCATCTTTTCCAATCAATATTTAATACTAATAAGATTCGGTTGATATAAGAATCAATTATTGTCAATACCATAATCGAAGGGTCTCTCGATTCCCGACGCTGTAATGGCTTTAGGTATATTCCTTTAAACTTACTCTGTAACATAGCATAAGAAAACTCATTATATGGAAATGTATCTATTTGGGAAATAAAAGTAAAGTAAAGTAAAGTAAAAGGCGACAAAAGCATAATCACAGAACGGATCAGAGACACAAATCACAAAAACACATTGTGTGGTCTTTTATTCAGTTTACTGAATTATGACAAGAAACGTCGGCGCCATCTGAAACTCTAGATAACTCCCTTTATCAAGTGGGCTGGTGTCCCCCAGTTTGTCCCAATATTTTACAGGTATAAGTGAATACACCATGGTTTTTAGACATCTTACTGATGAGATGATAATTTTCTAATTTCGACATTTCAGAAAATATTGATGTTATTGTCATCGAAAAATTAATGACATACATTATACTATGGACTTGAATAAGGAACCCAACGTTGAAGATAGAATGTTTTGTTATTCGAGTTGACGCTGAAATTCCTGGAAATATTCTTTTACAA
This sequence comes from Gonioctena quinquepunctata, assembly GCA_018342105.1. Taxonomy (NCBI): domain Eukaryota; kingdom Metazoa; phylum Arthropoda; class Insecta; order Coleoptera; family Chrysomelidae; genus Gonioctena; species Gonioctena quinquepunctata. Next base: position 636,804 of record JAFIRS010000260.1, read on the forward strand.
GGTGAAATATAAGCTGCTTTTCACAAACTATACTTATTTCCTTCCATCAGTTGCAGACATGTTTTCACGAACACAAACTGATACTTATTTCCATCCGTCAGTTACCATTTCTTATCACCATTTGAGGAAGTACGAAGATTAGCATCAAACTGGAGTATTTGTTATACCTACTCGTTCTCCTTTGTGCCAATAAATGAACAAAATCATAAAATATTTTAGATCGATAGAACAGAACTAATTACCAAAGAAATCAAATTTTCAAAATAATCCTGTGTCCCGATCTCCAGAAACGTCTAATAGGCCATCGAGTGTGGGACACCCTGTATGTACTAGCTGACCCGATAGACATTTTCTTGTACAAATTTCCATATTCCCTGAATTTTTTTCCTGAAAACTTTCGACGGCGTAGAATTTGTTTTTTCCTATTTTTTTTTTGTGTTGTTTCATCTGGGTTATGCCTATGACTTGGCCAGCATCCTGTTATTCCGTTTTCCCGTTATCTATCCCGTTTTTTTCGTTAAACCGTTTTCCCATCATCCCGTTCTCCTGTTATCCCATTATCCCGTTATGGATACCGCGAAAATACTTCAAATATCTGTGTATACCAATGTTCATGGCGATCGGTTGAACGGTATAGAAGTTGATGCACTGCAGCGCCATCTAGTGGCAAGTTAAAGTAAAATGGATAGTATGATAACCTTCTCCATGAAAAAACACCTATTTAAAAAAACGAGTGTGCTTTAGACCACACGACTGAAGTAAAACTTCTTTAGCTCCATCTATATATATGTATATATATATATATATATATATATTATATATATGTTTATATATGTATACATGTATAATATATACATGTATATACATATATTGATTTTCTAATAACCTATAATTTCATCATTTTAGTTTGGTAAATTTAGTAAATTATTATTAGTCATGAATGATCATAAAAATAAAATAAAATGTAATTTACCTAACTCAAATAATTTGTCCCGGTTTTTGTACATGATCTATAGTGGGATTTTCATCATCAACTTCCATTTGATTATTTTCATGTTCAATCACGATGTCACCAATTATTTGTAATGGCGAATCTCTACAATTAATAAGTATTTTATTATCTACGAATTAGTTAAATTTTATGTTATCCCATTTTAAAAATTTGGTGAAGTAAATTGTAGAAACGCGAGGCCAAAATACGGAAGAGTAACAAGGAGAAAGAGAGAGAGAGGGACAAGAAAAGGACAGAGAATCAAACGCGCCCCAATGTCGAGAGTAGAATGCCGCGTATTAGAAGAGGGAGAAAATAGACAAGGAAAAAGGAACGCTGCATATGACGCTACGACGCCAGCAACTAGTATGATATACGCACTCACCTTTGTCGAGACCGTTCGCCTCGCCCGATCACACTTTTCGTAACGCTCTCGTCACGCATTCACCAGCTCACTCCCCAAGTCAAGCGTGCGTAAAGAAGTTTCACTTCAAAAAGAATCGACCAAATATTTCGTTTCTATAGTCAGTTATTATGGAGAGTGCATACAAAAATTGTGATTTTTGCATTTTGTCCAAATTTTTCGACTTTGCAATTTTTCAGATTTTTTTGCTTGAAAACTTTTCCAGACCATAACGAACAAACAAAATAACCTAACGAACAAAACAAAATAAGAATTACGCATATCCATCGTTAGATATGGGAGTTATGGTCTTGAGTTCATAAAATAATCCAATGAAAAAAGCACTTCTCGAATTTTCCAATTAGCAACAAAAATTTACATTCATTTGCATATAAAGATAAATAGATAGATAACTAACCGAGCTATTTGTATAGAACGATGTAACGATTGGATTACTTGACTAACAATCTAAAAAAATTGTCGCCGGCACTGATCAATTATTCAACATTATCCGAATGAAAGATAACTGCTATTTTCAAGAATGAACTCCAGTTTGTGATAATTCGTTAGAAATGAGTGTAGTGTTAGGAGCCGTATTCGCTGTCATATTCGCCTTCATTGGCTACAGATGGTACAGGCTCCTGTCCATTAAGCAGAAGCTGGACTGGGTTACGCACCTACCAGGATGGCCAATTTTGGGGAATGCGTTGGAGTTCAGCGGCGTTAAAGGTGGGTATACTCTTCACTTACAGCTAACACCAAGTGAAGAGCTTTATTAAAATACCCGAGAAAAGTATGGAAATAACAATAACATAAGACTCAAAAAGTATTTATAAATAATATTAATAATTTTTTATACACTTTTCATACATTTTTGGTATTTGTATTCAAATTAATTATATCTGTTTTTTGTGAATTTCTTTCGAAAATAGTGGTCCGTTATTCAAATGTTCCCTGGAAATAAGTTATTTTTGATATATTGGCACTTAGTGCTACATTTCCTAAGGATATTTTATTAGTTCTATCCGGTACTACCAAATTTTCAAAATTGTCTTTTGATCATTGTCGAAAAAAAAGTTAAATCAAATATGTTATGAAAATAATAGGGACCACAAAAGTGAATATAATTTGAAAGTGACATATACAAAATACCATATTGTGAATACTTGAAGAGCAACAGTCATTGAAATATTTTTTATACTTTAATTTGAATACAGCTTACAATCTGGTACACTATATGGTCTTTCACAAGCAATATTCCCAGAAATATGATTTGAAAAGTTCCCATGGAGTTCAAGTGAATGGACATCATTGTCTAAAGAAAATTATTATTAATGTTTTTTGCACATGGTGCCCTCACAAGTAGTACCTCAATAAATGATAATATCAACAATATCTTTGTTTGTTCAAGAGCTACAACTTAAGATTTTTAAAACTACACCACTTTCGGGTTTTGATATTATTCACAAAAAAACAAACTCATTATTATTCTAGATACAAAAATTATTTGATGAATGCAATCACTCATCGTGACCGACAACTAGTTCGTAAAGACTTCTTCAATCGTTTTTCCGCTACGCTACTAAAATATAACAATTGAAAAATATAAACTAAAATATTTTTAAACAATACATTAATTCCCTTTAATTTTTGAAAATAACCCTGAGCAAAAACGAATCGATGACATTAGATGGTTTTTATTTCCATTATATTACTGATAACAAGATTCCAAGGCAAGAAATATCAAAAGAATTACAACGCGTTGAACAGTTGAAAATATAATATAGAGTGTGAAAGGCCGAATAATGTTGATCAAACCATTTGAAAAAGGACCTGTTTATATGAGGAAAATGGATGTCTCTTGTGGGATTATGATGATGCCATACCAGGAAAACTGCAGAGAAATGTTTTATCGCAGTTTCACTCTTCTTATCTTGGAATTGTTAAGAGTTTACCTCGTTCTTTTGTATGGGGACCTCAAATCAATATGGTCTAGTCGAGAAGTGAGTTTCCTGCGAAAAATAGTTTCAAGTCTTCAAAAAATATGAGCAATAGCTCATTCGATTCAAGATGCCATTCTGAAAAAGGCTTTTTTTGTTTTTTTTGCTGACGAAAATTGCAATTGTTATTTACAAAAAACAAAAACAAAAAAAAAGGGGTTCCGCATTTTTGGAATATCTCAAAAACTACACGCAAAAGAGGATGAAATTCTCAGTGAAAAACTTTCGATTCCCGGAACTCTATCTCCATTATTTATAATTTTAATGTAACGCCAAAAATAGGGCTCCGCGCGACCGCTACGGCATGCGCGCGCCGTCTCCAGTACACCACAAAAATATTTTTTTTATAGTGATAAATATAAATGAAAAAATTTGAATAAATTATGGTTTGTTTTCAACACTTGAAAAAAAAGGCCAGTTGGAAAAAAACAAGTTTATTTTTCTACAAGTTACGCATTTGCTAATTTTTCCTTATTTTTCAAACATCGGTTTTCATAAAAAACGGCTCCTAAAATTTTTCGCTCACGTTAGATCACGTTATAAAATTTTTTACAAGGTTTTTTATTTTGTTTATTATTAATTTTTTAAATTAACACAAAATGTAAAATAAAACATTGGTTGTAAAAAAATTTTTTATGTATATGTTTTGCTATTGTTGCTTTGCATCAAACAAAGGCATTCAATAACATTCGAAAAAAAAAGTAGGACATTTGATTATAAATTGTTTATAAACAAATTGATTAGTATGATATTTAAAAAAAAATATTGTCTAGAGAATAAAATGATTTGAAAAAAAAAAATTTATTATTGTTTATGATTTTTTTTTTTCCTTTTTATATATTAATAGGAAATTTGTTTTTCTTTGAAAATCATAATTGGTATTTGTCAATAGAATAAGAAAAAATATTTTGTTTTTTACATTTTATCGTTTATAAAAAAATTTCAAATCTCATTATATTTTTTTTTCTGAAAGTACTAAAAATTACAAAAACAATAATATGCAACGAAGTGTTTTTTTAAAATTACAGTATATAAAAGTTGCAGCGGCCATTTTTTTAAGTAACGAACCGCCGTAACTTTTGAACTATTGAAGATACAGTTATCAACACTCTTGAATAAACTTTTCACCAAGTCTGTATCTGTCATGGTTTCCTGTAATATGCATTTATTTATGAAAAAATCCGTCATCTACTTCTTACAATGCTTATGTCTTTTAAACTATGAAAGGGTACAGAAGGGCACTTCAAGGCTATTCTGTAGGCTAGTATTTGAATTAATAAAAAAATGTTGTTTTCAGTCATTAATATTAATTGTTCATGAAATACACGGATTTCTTTAAATAATGTCAACTTCAACATGTATACTCAAGATATATTGTTTTTTTTTGTTAATCATTCATTATGTTTTTCAACTATTTTTATGACAAATTATATACCGTAATTTGAGAAAAATCTAGAAAACATATTAAAAAAAAATTGTTGAAAAAGGTTGTTTTGGTAATTTTTAGTAGTTTCAGGAAAAAAATATAATGATATTTGGAATTTGTTTAAGCTTAATAAAAAAGTAAATTTTAAATAATAAAAAAAAATTGTTATTCTATTAAGAAATGCCAATTATGATTTTGAAAGAAAGAAAATTCTCAATAATTATTTAAATAATGGAAAATGAAAAAACGATAATAAACAATAGATTTTTTTTTCGCGGATTTTCCAAATCACAGAAAAATGTTTCCCCAATACTGGCATCGTTTTACATTGATTATATGGGTTCTTTTGAAGGGGAATATTTTCTAGTTGTTATCGACGCACTCAGTAAATGGACTGGGGCAATTATTACTTCATCAATGACTTCAGAAATAACGCTAAAGGCTCTAAGAAATATATTTGCTCGATTTGGGTTACCTAAAGTACTAGTCTCTGATAATGCCCGATATTTTGAATCGTACAAATTTTTTATTTTTTTTGAAAATGAACAGTATAAATTTCAACAACATCCAGATTCTAACGGAGCTACTGAGAATGCTGTAAAAAATCTGTAAATTGTAGGGAGGATCTTTTGCAGATTGTTAAAACTGAATCAGATACTCAAATTTTTGTTGACTCATCGGATAACCCATCATTGGCAACAGGACTGACACCATCTGAATTGATGTTTGGATGTTTTTGATTTGATGAAACCGGACAAGATAGTTGTAATCATAATTTTGAATGATTATTCGAAAGAGTACGTAGAAAACAAAACAACCAAGAAAAAAATTATATATGTCGAAAAAAATCTCTTCTAGAAATAGTAGAGGAAAGGAACCCAAAGGTAACTTGAAAGGTATGTCAAGTCAAATGAAAAATATAGAAGAGCTGCTCATCACAAAAATTGATAGTAAAAAAGTTCTGCCTCCTAAACTAGAAACGGAATTAGTCCAATATGCGTTATATATGGAGGAACGATTTTTTGGATTACGATTAGATATATTAAACGTTTGGCTTTTCAGTTAGCCATGAGAAACGGTATCAGAAACCAAATTAAACTCGCATAAAGAGAATGCAGGAGAAAAATTGTAACATTTGTTTTTAAGGAGACACCCCTAACTTTCAATGCGAACACCAAAAGGAATGTCAGCAGCTCGTATTAAATCCTTTTCACCGGAAAATGTAACCAAGTTTTTTTAATTGTACGAACAGGAGTTTAATAAATTCCAGAATGCAAATCATAGAATTTTTAATGTCGATGAGACCGGTGTTACCATCGTCCAACATAAACATAGTAGAGTTATTTCTCTAAAAGGGAAAAACAAATATCATCCCTAACATCGGCAGAGAGAGGACACTCAATAACAGTAACCGCCAGTATGAATTCTACCATTGTACCCGCAATGATTATTTTCTCTCGAAAGAATATGAAGCAGGAATAAATGATGGGAGCTCCTGCTGGATCAATTCAGGACTATCATAAATCGGGATGGGTCAGAAGTGAGAGCTTCACAAAGTGGTTAGATCACCTCATTAAATTCGTCAAACCAAGTGCATTTGATTCTGTCCTACTGATTTTAGATGGACACTAGACACACACGTAATATTGAACTAATAGATTTAGCCAAGCAAAACCACGTTAACATTATATGCCTACCCTCGCACTCCACCCATAAAATGCAACCTCTAGACATGTTGTTGCTGCATTGTTTGGTAAAGCTTACAGCACAATAGAACTATCATTAGAAGCTTTGAAAAAATCTGGCTTTCAATCGCTATATCTTTAGAGATAACGAATTTTGAATTCATGCCACCACAGCATCAACACAACCATCAACAGAATATCTAACTCCAGCATAAGATCCAATGTTAGTGCAAAACCGAAAAGAACAGGAAAATTTTGAAAATCTTCCATCGTGTTCCTCTTTCTTGCAAAAACAAGACCACTGAGTTTACTGCAGTGCGAAGGAGATATTTCCCTTGCCATCTACAAGTCAAGACGTTGTTCGAAAAACTGTGTTATCCCCCATGAAAATTTGTCCCATTCCAGTACATAAAAAACTCAACAAAGGAAAAATTCTGGAAAAGCTGCAGTTATAACTCCCTATAAAGAAGACTGTGAGAAAGTTTAAAAAAAAGGAAGCAAGACAGAATAAAGCTGAAGGAGCGAAAAAGATATTCCTAAAATGGATTATAAAATAAAAAGAACGATTAATCAGGGAAGAGGTGGTGATGCAAAACTGAGAAACGATGCAGGACCAAAACAAAAGAATAAAGCCAAACGTACATTGTCAACATCCAGTTCTGATTCTTGCAGCGGAAAGCCTGTTTCGAAAGACTTCTCATCGGATGATAGTGGCGGCAGTGACGCTGAATGTATATTTTATACAGGGCTAATTTCAGAAGCCAAAAAACGTGAAAAATGGTCTAAATGTGTCAAATGTTTTAGATGGGCCCATGAAGATTGTGGAAAATTGACAAGTTCTATATTCACCTGTTCTTTTTGCGAGGGAGAAGGATTTTTTGAGTGATGAACTGAATAAGGACCCGTTCCCAAATTCCTGAATCAGACTGTCTCAAATTAGGCACCTCATTTCAAAATACTCTTTCGTTTTTATATGAGTTTCAATTTGTTTTTACCTGTAAACTTCATTCCTAAGCTTAAATTCAGTTATCATGACTATTAAACTCTTTCAGAGAGGTACTAAGTTCAAAATAGTTATTGTTATGAATTAAATTATATTTTGTTTTCATTTTACAAAAAAAGTATCTCAAATTTGGTTCTTTCCTGTATGTTTTTCCACAACCTCGGAAGGATGTTCTTTCATAGTTCGGGAATCTCTCTAGCGCTGTAGTTCTGGTCTTGTTGACACCCAGATCACCAACTCTCTTGAATAGCTTAGACTGCAAATTATTTCCCTGCTCGGAATGTAACTGCAAATCTTGAGAACATGTTGTCCACCAATGAACTAGATATTATAGATGCAGCTTGATCTCGAGACACACTGAACATAGGCATTCAGACATTCGTGAATACCATTGAGTTGCATTGAATTGGGGTTTCAGTTCCTATAAACGTGATTGAGGCGACAGTATTTGTCAGTTGTATTTGAGAATTTTGACGCGTCAACATGTCCATTCTAGAACCTGACCCCGACTGTTATGGCATTTATATGAATGGCATTGAAATTTTTCATTGGGAAAGAACCCAGTCATTGAAGGCAATACGTTGAAACTGGTGTCTCGCTATGAACTGACCGACGGGTTTTTTTTTTTTACATGTTCTGGTTCCCACGAAAAGGGATATCCTGTAATGTTCAGAGAACATCGTGGGAACCAAGGTGGTGTTCTTCTTAAATTTCTGGAGGTTGTATGCCTTCCAAAGCCTTGCTGTTCGTTGGATGAACGAGTCTTTGGAAAGTGATGTTCTGCAGGTCTCCAAAGTGACCACGAAGGGGTGTGATGACTGAACTTGACGGGTTAATCTCGAAGAGACTGCCAAAGCAGGAACGATTGTTGATATTTCAGAAGAGCATCGCCCATGAAAATATCTATAAAATAGAGACAAATCGCCAACTTTTCTACGGTGTTCCAGACAAGTGAGCGAGTTTGTAAGCGAGGCATCACCGACGAGACGAATTGCCCTTTTTTGGACAGAATCCAATAGCCTCAGGATATGTTTAGGTGCCGCGCTCCAAATATGGGAACAGTATTTCAGGACAGGTCGGATCTGTGCCTTATAGATCATAAGCAGCTGAGTGGGGGTGAAATAGCTCTTGGCACGAAACAAAAAACCAAGTTTTTGGGATGCACTTTTGGCAATGGACCTCACGTGATTTTCCCAGGAAAGGTTATTGCTGATGGTAATACCAAGCATCGATATGGATGACTTCAGTGGTATGGTTACTCCTGACAAAGTTATGTTAGGCACAGTGAGATCGGCTTTTCTAGAGAAAAGACATGCTTGTGTTTTGTTTGCATTGAATTCTACCAAGTTATTAGATCCCCACTCGAGAATTGTTGCTAAGTCCATATTTATATTATTAACATTTCTTCCTCGTTCATTTCTGGTTTCACGGGCTGATATAGGGGCCCTGGAAGAGAAAGCGGTATGGAGGGTACTATCATCGGCAAAGCAGTGTACTGGACATGAAGTTGCTTTCAACAGGTCGTTGATGTGAAGTAGAAATAGTGTTGGTGCGAGAATAGATCCTTGCGGAACACCAGCATTTATGAGTAGAGTGTCAGATGAAACTCCATCGACCACTACATAGAGAGACCTGTTTGAGAGAAAACTAGCAAGCAGAGAACACAGCTGAGGGGCAAGCCATAATACGGAAGCTTGGCGAGGAGTCCCTGGTGCCAAACTCGATCGAACGCCTTGGAGATATCTAAAGCCACAGCTAAAGTTTCCCAATACTTTTCAATAGATAGCTGCCATATATGTGAGACGTAAGCGAGCAGGTCACCAGTTGATCTCTGATGGCGGAAGCCATATTGCCTATCGTTGACAATTCCTGAGTCTTCCAGATATTTCATGAGCTCGATGTTGATGGCTTTTTCCATGACCTTTGAAAAATAGATAGCAGTGCGATAGGTCTGTAGTTGCTAGGTAGGGCCTTTTGCCTTTTTAGGACTGGCTGTACTCTTGCAATTTTCCAATTGGAAGGAAATACCCCAAATTGTAAGAGTGGTTGAACAACTCGCAAAGAACAGGTGTTAGTTCAGGGGCACATTTCTTGAGAACAATCGGCGGGATTCCGTCAGATCCACAGGCTTTGTTGGTGTTGAGAACCAGCAAAATCTTTCTGATAGTACGATGACGAAAGATGATCTCGGGCATGTGACTGTCAATAGGTGTAATGTTCGGGGGTTGTTTTCCCGATGAATCCAGAGTGGAATTTCCAGCAAATAGGTGCGCAAAGATATTGCTTTTTCCTGGGCAGTCGTTGCTAGTGTTCCATCTTCTTTGGTTAGAGGAGGAAATGAGCTGGAAGTGAAGTTCCTTCCACAGCTTTGGCGAAAGACCAAAATGAACGGGATTCGTTAGGACATTCAGCAAGTTTTGATCTTATTTTGGCATTGTGGGCATCTTTTGAGCATTCTATTGTCTCTTTGCATATGCCTCTAGCCTCGACATATACTGCTCTGGTCTCAGGGCCCGGATTTTTTAGCCATCGATGGTATGCTGCCTGTTTGGAACTTCTAACTGAAAGGAAGTCAACAATATTCCTCAAGGGATTTGCCATTTTCTTTCCAATGTAGGTGTTGGAGGGAGTTTGTATCGTCCTTTTAGGATTGTGAGCGACAATATGGGATTGCCCTATTGTGACTGTGAGGGACTGATGAAATAGTGCCCTATTAGGTCAATGAAATGAGAACCACCATAGTTTGGATGATAATGATTTAACTCATTCAGTAGGTATATATACAGTGCGTTCATAAAGTGTGGAAACGCTCCATTATCGCACGAGTTGATTATTTTCGGAGACAAAGCTCGGGGAGATCAATTTTTAGTTTCAGTATTCTACTTCATTTTCAAAAAAAAAAAAATTAGCCCCACTACCTTACAAGATATGACGTCATCGATATTTTTTTTAAATTAAAAGGCCATATTTTCATATCAAAATTTAAAAGCCCACACTTTTCTGAGTTCAACTTATCACATAAGTCGTATGTAACACTATACGTTACAGTATACTGAGTATAATGAAAACAGGTGGTCATATTTCTTAGCATTCATTTCATTATTTATTTTGCAACGAAAATATTAAAAGTAGTCAGTACCTGGTAAAAACAAACAAATAACATATTCGCAACAAATGCTCGAATTGGGCTTCTTGGGTTGGTTGACAATATCTGATGAGTTCTTGGGTTACGTTTGACATCTAAAATTGACAAATCGTTGAATTTCAGTTCGAATTATCTCTTTGAGGTCTTTCAAATTGGTAGGTCGATTTATGTATACTTCACTTTCCAAGTAACTCTAGACAAAAAATCCATAGGAGTTGAATCTGGGGACCTAGCAGGCCATTCAAGGTGACCGCATCTGCCAAACCAGTGATTGGGAAACGTTTCATTCAGAAAATCTCTAACTACTAGAGCATAATGTGGACCAAATTGTAGAATCTATTCGACCAGGATCATAAATGTCTGGAAATGTTGCAGTTAAATATGAAAATACATCAGTTTTCTACATTTCTAAATACTTTTCATTCGTCACAAAAAATGTGGTTCTACAATGATATTCCTAAGAATCCCAGCCCACACAGTTACTTTTGGAGGGTATTGGGTATAAGCTTCCATCGTCCGATTGGGAGTTTCTGTTGCCAATAACGACAATTTTGCGTATTCTCGGTACCTTTCATACAAAAAGTCGATTCGTCAGGAAAGCCATTATTTTGATTACACACTTCTTGCATATTTTTACAAAACTTCATGCGTCTATCGAAGTCGTCTTCATTAAGGTTCATATATTTTTTGACAATCTCATTGTCAGATAAATTTACGATTTTTTTTCTTAATGTTTTTTTTTTTTTTAATGTTGATCTGCTTATTGGTTCTCGATCAGAATATTTTTTTCATTAAAGATGTTGCATACTTGCGCCATACTTTTTTTACGATCGCCGTAACCTAAGATCATAAAAACTTCTATTCGCTATTTTTCTGACAGTACCTTTATCGTAATTTCAAATGATTTCTTTCGGGCAATATTTTCCAGAAAATATTGCAGACTTATAAATCGATATGCTACACAACGAATAAATTTAATAATGACTTATGCAATGTTAACTAAGAACTTATTGTCTGGTTGTTGAGGGCTTTCAGATGTTTTTATAGCCTACTTGAGGTTTGGAAATATACTCGAACTAACTACTCAGTAATTTTCAAGTATTCATTGCAAAATAAATGATGAAATAAATATTAAGAAATATGAGCACCTGTTTGCTATATACTCAGTATACTGTAACATAAAATGTTTCATATGACGTATGTGGTATGGTTGAAAAATATGGGCTTTTTATTTTTGATATAAAAATATACCCTTTCCATTAAAAAAAAATATCGATGACGTCCTATCTTGAAAAGTAGTGGGGAAAAAATATTTCAGCATAAAACTAAAATTAAAAATCGACCAGTCCGAGCTTTACCTCCGAAAATGATTAACTCGTAAGATAATCGAGCGTTTCCACACTTTATGAACGCACTGTATACAGTGCTAGTCAAAAGTCCCCTCCCCCCCTCGTATCTTTTGAACGGGTATACTTATAATAATGAAATTTGGAGGGTGGAAATAAACGGATGTAGGCTTCTCAACTGGTCATAACAGGTGACGCAATAGTCATAAATGACGTCACAAGGCCACTGTGACCAATAATTTTAAATGGGACCCTATGGCAAGTGACAGCTCGTTTGAAAGGTATTGAAAATACCTATTCAGTCATACCAATGTTGTTTGGGTTTCGGCTGATTTTGATTGATAAATTGAAGAAATAGGAAAATTATAGTTTCGCATTTAATTAATAAAGATTTTAAAGTACGCCTCTGGTTAATTGTCAAAAAGGTTGACGTTTTTGAATTATCTACTTGTCAAAAGTGTTTATACCTTGAAAATTTACCTAAGCTATTGTTTAACGAGACGTTTAAGTGTTTACATAGGCAAAATGGTACGTACTGTAGCCGACAAAGTAGCAGCTATCTTAATAATTGGTGAATGTAGAAACAATTTCCATGCAGCGGAGCGACTGTTTAATGAGAGGTACCCCGATCGCCCTATATCGAGGGTTTATTTGAGGGAGCTTCTTCGGAAGTTTGAAGCATCAGGTAGTGTTCAAGATGCCAAACGATCTGGTCGACCAACAATTAGTGATGACAAAAATTGACATAATTGGAGAAATGGTAGTAAACCCTACTTCTTCCACAGCCCAAGTTGCGTCTATCTGTGAAGTCAGTCAAAGGACAGTACATAGGGTGTTGGCTAAAACAAATTTCATCCATACAAATTAAAAATGGTGCACCAACTTTCAGATGATGACCCCGACCGAAGACTAGAATTCTGTGAAACTATGTCCAATAAAATGAACCAACAACCAGGCTACATACAGACAATTTGTTTTAGTGACGAAAGTACTTTCTTTCTCAATGGAAATGTTAACACTCAAAATGTGAGGTATTGGAGTGACACAAATCCTCACATCTTTCGTGAAAAACATTCAATTTCCAGAAAAAGCAAATGTTTGGGCAGGTATTTTGGGAAACCACATAGTTGGGCCTCTTTTTCTCAATGCTAACTTAACCGGTGAATTGTATCTGGAGATGTTACAAAATGATATTGAGGCGTTAATTCTTGAAATTCTAGAAGATAATCCAGATGAATTCGACAACTTGGAAATAACGTTTCAACAAGATGGTGCTCCTGCACACTATTACGGTGCAGTAAGACGTTACCTAGATGAAGAATATCGTGGTAGATGGATTGGACGACGAGGTTCGATCGAATGGCCAGCTCGGTCACCGGACCTTACACCATTAGATTTTTTTCTATGGGGTACTTGAAATCTAAGGTTTACGCTACAGCACCTGACAGTATTGCCATTCTGAAACAACGAATTGTTGAAGAATGTAGGGCAATTTCCGCTGACACACTGGGACGAGTACGACAAGAGTTTAGCAATAGAATGCATTACTGCCAGGAAGTAGATGGAGCACATTTTGAACACTTATTATAAGAACTGGTTCTTAAATCTTTATTAATTAAATGCGAAACTATAATTTTCGTATTTCTTCAATTTATCAATCAAAATCAGCCGAAACCCAAACAAAATTGGTATGACTGAATAGGTATTTTCAATACCTTTCAAACGAGCTGTCACTTGCCATAGGGTCCCATTTAAAATTATTGGTCACAGTGGCCTTGTGACGTCATTTATGACTATTGCGTCACCTGTTATGACCAGTTGAGAAGCCTACATCCGTTTATTTCCACCCTCCAAATTTCATTATTATAAGTATACCCGTTCAAAAGATACGAGGGGGGGAGGGGACTTTTGACTAGCACTGTATATTTATACATATAAATATATATCTATTAGATCAATCAATCATAATGAAGTTAGTTATTGTTTATATCACATTGTATGGGATAAACCAACTGAAATACAAACAATTCTTCATCATCTTAGAAGAATCAAGAATGTCCACAGTTGTTTATATTTCACGCAAGGTTATACCGAATGTAAAAAAAGAAACTAACCTTGTAATTTGAAATTTATTTGTTCGAGTTATTCTCAAATGAATTATTATTTACTATAGTACCAGCAGTTGAACAGTAATTTTTCACCAAATGATATTCATTTCTAGTAATTTGAATTGACATTTCAGATGGAAGGCGCATACAGTTAGGTAACTTTATTTGCAAATATATGAATGATGAGAATAGTATTTGATATGTTCTTCGTTCATTTTTGAAAATAAAATGAAATCCAAAACACAAATTTTGTTTGTCCTTGAAATGTATTCACTGTAATTAACTGCAACATATTTCGAAGTGGAAAAGAAACTTCATCATCGGTTACATGAAGGGGAATTCAGGAACTATCATTTTCTTGAGGGATATTATTATTTATCTTTAGTGTTTTGTAACGAAGTTTTTCCGTTTGTCCATATTTTTGTCACGACTTTTCAAAATATGAACCCATCGCCGTACATTTGAAATTTGGTTTTATTGTAGAGTATTATATGTAACTCAACCTGTGATTCAATTTTCAAGGAAATCTGAACCTCTGGGGGTTGGGGTATGTTTTTCAGCAGAAGAGATGTCACACTGAAAATCGAAACCGACTTGTGCGAGGATTTTTACAAAGTTGAATATTGAAGTAGTTGGGGTCAGTACAAAAAATTGGGCTTGGCTTCTCTAGGCCTTTTCAAATGAGAAACTTGTTAGTAGTGAAGTCTTTTGTAAACTGAGAAAGGATCGGAGTAGTTGATACCGGCAATACCAAATAGAACTACACCAATTCCCTTCACAGGCAAAATAAATCTGGAGGGAATTGAACTCCACAAATTCATTGACATAACACAAATGACCGATCCGGTTAAATACTCAGAGCTGTTCTCAGACAAGCAATTAACCTGGAACCCTCATCTGCAACTCGTGATGAACGAAAGCAAATAGTCCTTCATGATTTTTGGCAAGACATGGGCTCTGAGTCATGCAGAATCGTATAGATAGATATTTATTTGCAATTAAAATGTTACAAGGAGCTTAAGGTTATAAACATAAATCACAGAACAAGAACAAAACATTGTATAAATATATATATATATATATATAAATATATATATATATGTATATATATATATAAATATATATATATATATATTTATATATATATACATATATATATATATATATATTTATATATATATATATAAATTTATACAATGTTTTGTTCTTGTTCTGTGATTTATGTTTATAACCTTAAACCCACTTAAAATGAAACCACCCCTGTTGAATACGCATTTTTCAGTCAATCTCAAAAATATTTTTCTTTTAATAGTAATAGTATCTTGGCACGAATTTTCATAACTTTAGTTTAATTTCCAAGGCACTCTATGGTTTTTTCTTGGTCAAAAACGGCAAAAATTTATTAGGTAATTTTTGTTTTCAAACTTGACTACACCACTGGATTCGTAGTCATGATGAATGAAAACCATAAAAATTTCATAAACAAATATTGGTTAACAACGAAGTTACAACAACTTTAATTTTGGAAACAAAGTATTTGATTATAATTTTTATTTAGATTATAGACATATTTAAAATCTGGCAACACTGCCGATACAAAGTACCAGTGAATTTGTACAGCGAAAATGCGAAGTCAATAGCTCATTCCGTTCTACAGTTATAACTCCTGAATGTATGGTAATGTGAGCGATTTGTGGTGTACTAAATCACAGCCTACTATTGATTTAGTACAATACCTATGCCTAATGTATTGGTTCAGCTTTCCTCAAATTATTGATGCCTTCTCTAAGAGCTTGTTTTAGTTGAGTTTTGCAGAATTTAAAAGGAACATTTTTTGTTCTGCTTTCTGTTTTATTATTGAATAAATAATTTTGATACTTTAAAACTTGATTCGGTTCATTTCGTTTTTATCGGCTATGGAAGACTGCATAACTTGAAAATGAATTTTTAATTTTCCATTATTTTCGAATACACTCATAACCTAAACTTAAATAATTATTTTAAGAGAGTATAATTTACAAATCCAGTGGCGTAGTCAGATTTTAGTTACAAAATCGCTTCCACCACAAATCGCTCACATTACCAAACTCTCAGGAGTTATAACTGTAGAACGGAAAGAGCTATTGACTTCGAATTTTCGCTGTACAAATTCACTGGTGTTCAGTGTTGCAAGATTTCAAATATGTCTATAATCTAAATAAAAATTATAATCAAATACTTTGTTTCCAAAATTGAAGTTGTTATAACTTCGTTGCTAACCAATATTTTTTTATGAAATTTTGATGATTTCCATTTATAACGGCAACAAATCCAGTGGTGAAGTCAAATTTCAAAACAAAAATTGCATAATAAACTTTTGCCGTTTTTGACGAAGAAAAAAAACCATAGAGGTCCTTGGAAATAAAAGTAAAGTTATGAAAATTTGTGTCAAGATACAGTTTTTGATGCTTGATATTCAAAAAATGTTTTTCGAGAATTGCTGAAAAATGCGTTTTCTACAGGGGTGGTTCCATTTTAAATGGGTCACATTGTATAATATTAAGTTTTTAGTAATATCACACATTTTTCATGACCAACAGACATGCAGACAGGCAGTATAAAGTTAGAAAACAAGATATTTAGACTTTCTTTAATGATTTAGTGATATCGTTATTTTTCGAAAAATTCATTCAGGTTGTAAAAACTTCTTTCAACTAGAAAAGTTCGTATTTTCTTTCTGAAAATATTCAAGGTTGCAGCAGATCTGATTTCTAAGGGCAGTTTATTATAAATCAAGCTTCCAGCACAATAAAGGTGATTTACTCAATGTACTGGTGCTAAAGTTCAAGATGTGGATTTCTTCTACTCTTTTTGTTTGATACCTATGTACGTCCTGGTTGAGTTTCAATTTATTTTTAGTTTTATGAATGAAGCAGGAAATTTTTAAGATATTAATTCCAGTAACAGTTAGTATTCTCTGTTTCTTGGAAGTTTCTCTACAAGATTCTGTGTATTGTAAATTGTATATAATTCTAATGAATCTTTTTTGTAATACACAAATTCTGTCAATTTCGGTGGATTGGCCACATATTATTATAACTCAATATTGAGTAGAGAAGTGAATAACATGTTGTCAAATCACGTTGATTAATTTCTTTCTTCAAGTGTAGATTGGCAAACGTATTTTTAGCAAGTTTATAACATAATGAGACTATGTCTATATGGCTCACTCCATAACAAAAACATCCTCGAAAAAATCAAAAGGCTCTCTGGGCATTACAAGTGCCCAGGAAAAGACACCAACCGCTGCTATGGAAATCGTCCCGAATCATCCACCCTTAGACTTAATAGTCATGGAAGAGCCGAGAATGAGTGCATACAGACCTAAACAAATGAGCAACTGGGGAACCCAATCACAACTTGACCCTTGCTTATCAGGGCATCTTGCACAGGTAATATCATCCAATACGGATAGAAAAAAGTTGAAACGTGATGTGATTTATAGAAGAAAAATATAAAAACGAGATATCAGATCCGCTATAGCCGATATTAATAGGGATACTATCAGGTTCCATCATTGGGAGTGCTCAATAATAGTTGAATTAATAATATTCATTGAAAAAATTTTCGTTTGTTGAAAAACCACGACGGCGAACTGAGGAATCTGAGGAAAACAATGCCAAAAGTCAAATCTATTTGTATTTTCATTAGGGATTTTAGTATACTATCCTCAAAAAGCACTATCAATCGAAATTATCTAAATATCAATAAATTAACAAACAAAAACCATTTGAAGACAAGCTTTTATTTGAGCCGTGTACTAAAACGTATAGAATAAGTTCAAGTCAACGCTGACAATGATTTAATTATTTTTTGTTGATTATTTGGTTTCAAAAACCTCGTCGCGCGAATTGTTCATAAAAGTGGGTTACCAATTAAATTCATTAGAGAATGATTGGTTGGCAAGTAACAACTCATTGAAGTATAAATTTTATTACAATTCGCGGAAAAAGCTTTTTGAAACCAAATAATTCAACAAAAAATAATTAAATCATTGTCAGCGATGACTCAAACTTATTTTTATACGTTTTAGTACACGACTTCAATAAAAGCTTGTCTTTAAAAATGTTTTTTTATTATTTATTTTCTTTTTTTCTTTTTAGTTAGTTCGCCTTAATCTGTTCATTTCTAATATAGCATCGTTATTATAAGGTGTCTTTCCTGTAAGTTTTGAGCTGAAAGAAATCATGATCTTCGACACCAAAAACTCCCACACACCAATTTTGAATCATAATCATAATCACAAAACTCGTCCGCCATCCTGAAGCCGCCATCTTGAATTTATAGATACTGACAAAAAATTCATATTCTCCGAACCTGAAAACCCCCATATACCAATTTTGAATAAAATATGACCATAATCAGAAAAGTCGTCCTCCATCTTGGGGCCGCCATGTTCAATTCATGAATTTTGACAAAAAATTCAAAATATTTGACCGCGAAAACCGCCGCATACCAAGTTTGATCCAAATCGTACCATAATAAGAGAACTCGTCCTCCATCTTGGGCCGCCGTCTTGAATCAATAAATTTCGACAGAAAATTCATAATATCCGACCCCGAAAACCCACGCATACCAATTTTGAATCGAATTGGACGATAATCACATAACTCGTTCTCCATCTTGGGGCCGCCATCTTGAATTTATGAATTTTGACAAAAAATTAATTTCCCCATTTTGAGTCGCATTGGACCATAATCACAAAACTCGCCCTCCATCTTGTGGACGCCATATTGAATTTATGCCCTGCCACACAATATTGACCCAGTAAACATTTTCTGGTTCGAAGCCAGGAGGATTCCGAATCGGTTCTAAAGAATAGGACAAACGTAGCGTGAAATATTTTGCCCGGGTTCGTTTTCAATAAACGACTGTGTGACTATTTCCAACGGTTCTAGGACCGTCCCCACTGCGAACTAAAACAAACCTATAGTAGTCCCGTTGGTGGGGTCCCCTGCAAAAGGCGGGGTAGATAAAAAAGTTTTGGACCTTGGGGGAGGTCGGCGCGGTCCGCCATCTTGTATTAAAAGTACAATAATTTTTTTTTTCAAAATAATTCTTCAACGATCTTACGACAAAAACTTCCTACATTTTTGTGCGTGAACACTTTTTTTGTAAGTGTAACGAGTTATTGTGGCGGAAAAGTGAACATTCTTCCAAAAAATCGTCCAACTCCTCGTTTTTCCCATTTCAAGAAATCATTTGTAGTCATTCATTAAATAATTATAATTTTGTAAATTCAAATTCAATTTATTTCCACACCACCACGAGGTAGAGTATACGGCGCGTTTTTTAAAATTGTGATATCTCCAGTAGGCCTAATGCACAGCTGTTCATTTTTTACAATTAACTACGGCTCGTATTCCGTAATTCATGTCCCCAAATACGTTTCTATTATTTCTTTTTCTGATGGTCCGGGTCGGTTGATGTTGATGCCTTCATAATCGTCTCTGCTGCCAGTGCTATCTTCTAACCCATTTTCCGCACTGACAATCTGGGTTACCATCCCTGTCATAGCCTCATCTCCGTCATCGCTCTCGATGATGACCTCTAGTGCACTCTCGCATGATTCATCATTGCAGAATCCACATACAGAGCACTTCAATCCACCTCCCCGGTAGCCACATGCTCCACCGCATCCCTTTTTGCAATTGCATGAAATTACATTTAATAAGGTATCTGAGGAAAGTTTCTCTGACTTTGTTACTGGAGTGAGCTCATTGGTACCAAGTACGTCCTTCGTTGTTGGTAAAGAAGCTAGGTTGAATTTGCTTCTTATTGTCAATTGTGGGAAACGTTGGTAGCGGGGACTTCTTCCGAAGTTTCCTCTTCTATGTTGCACCATACAAAGCAACGAGAAAGCGTGCTTTAGCCTCTGCGATGTCTTCTGGTTTGGCATCCTGATCTTTGAAGATACCTCTTGTTTTTTTGGGCTAGCGAAAAAAATGTTTTTTCCTTGGCTGAAGAGGGATGATGTGTCACAGCCGCTAACTACATGTAAAACAGGATGCTTCCGGCTGCTTCTTTCACTCTCAAACTAGTCGCTGAATACACTCTTTCAGCAGTTTGGCCTCTTCCTGGTTTGCGAAGCTAGATGTCGGTTTTGGATGATCATATAACGCGTTTTTCTTGGGCCGGAAATTCTACGGCTGAAACGGTCCCTAGAAGGGTACGTTACTGATAACGCTAGAGTATTACACAGGAAATATGTTACTATCTCGGAAGCCATATTTTATAGTGGTTTTCTCCACGCACTAGGGTAGCAAGAGATGGAGAAACGGTATGTCCAGGGGTCTAGTGTTTTGACGCTTTTCAAAAGACTGTAGGCTTCAATTACAATATTTGATACTGGACACCAGGTGCTACTATTTGAACAGAGAGATCTGTCTTCACTCCGGCAGATAGACAGAGCTTCACACTACTTTTGAAAATATCCACAGTGGATTGGAAAATCGGGTACTATTAGATGCCCTCCTAATAGTCCCGATCTAACACCGTGTGACTTTTTCTTATGGAGTCACGTTAAAAATATTGTCTGTTCTACGCCGTGCTATTCTTTGGACGATCTAAAAATAAGAATTGGAAATGTCTTTCGACAGGTGCAAAACAATAGAGCCACTTTTGAAAAAATTAGAGGACATCTAGAAAAAGTATATATTACGTGCATTGAAAATGAAGGTCAAGTGGAGCAGCATTTATGAGTGCAAAAAAATGTTTTTCAAATTGTTTTCTATTTGTAAATTGGATTCATTTTATTTTTCAATTAATTTTTTGCTCCTAGATTTGAATAATTTACTAAAATGTGAGTTTATAAACCAGAAAATCATCTATATCATAATAAATACCCAAAAGCTATTAATATAAAAACTATGACAATTCTTGGAAACAAAATAATAAACGCGGGTTTCTTGATGTTGAAAAATTACAATTTTAATCAGTTTGCGCTAGACTAATGAAAAGAAAGAGCAAGTATGGCATATTTTCGTAATCAGAAAAAATATGTATTTTTGAATATTTAATGATATATAGGGTGTACCCTTTAAAAAAGTGAGTTATGTCAATAATTTTGACAGTTGACAGTTCATAACAATTTTCACTCAATAGCATAAAACTTAACAAAAAACAATTTCCGTTTTTATTCCACCTTTTTATAAAAAAAAAAAAATTTTCCTTTTAATTAAAAACTTTTTAACAAAAAATTAAACCGGCGAAATACGGAACTGAAAAGTACAAAATAAACTAAAGCTTCTTAGTCTCAATAACTAAGCTCCTAAACTAATGTAAGCAACTAATTTTGAGTCGGCGCCAAACAAACAAGCAAATGAATTAGATAAGGCGTAAAATGATGGCATCGAGTTGCGCGGTGACATTCTGATAATTTTATGATCTTCGTTTATTTTATTTTTTACTTTTCAGTTCCGTATTTCGTCGGTTTAATTTCTTGTTAAAAAGTTTTAATTTTTTAATTTTTTGTGGCTGAAATCTACTTATTACTACTACTTGTTTTTTGATTACTTCCAAAATACTTACTTACCCACCTTACTTCAACTATTACCAGTTAAATAATATGATTATCTACTTTTACTATTTGTTGTAATCTAAATAATGTTTGTTGTTCTGGTTAATTTATTTCATTACTTTGTATATCATTCCATCCTCTCATAGAATATAATGATTGTGACGGATGTAGGAGAACAAAAATAATGACATTAGCGATCTGTCGTTGTCAACTACATATGTGTGCCAATGTTCACAAGTGTAAAATCAATTATTCCCTATTCCTCTACCCGTAAGGGTGGATAATTCGGTTCGAAATAAAAAAAGAATCATTCAAATCGAAGAACCCAGTACAAAGTTATGCCTGATAGAATCAGTTAACGGACCAGAATTCAGAGGGTGAGTGATCAATAATCCTTCATTTTGCTACCTTTAGGGGTGGATTTCATCTTTTGAATTCAAATGTGACCAACTTCGAACTACACTCTATCCACTGAAAAAATAATTATCGGAATCGGACGTCTAAGTAAAAAGTTATGCGTGATCATACATAAAAAAAAAATATACGCGTCGACTAGAGAATCTCCTCCTTTTTGGTTTCGTCGGTTGAAAATGAAAGCACAACACAGTCAACTTCTGAATCAAATGCTAGACTCGATCATTGATCTTTAATTACTTTTCATAATGTCTGTATTTCATGATATCTTGAAGGCAACGGAAGTATTACGAATATTCAAAAAAGGGGATATAACACAGTTCGCGTACTATAACCAATATCTATTTCCTTTTAAATCTTTTCGAAACTCAGACTCATGAAATACTTTCGATCTAGTCAAAGTCTCAATTTTAATAAGTTTGGATTCAGGAGTAAATGCAGTACTACCCACGCAGTTTTCAAAATTGTTTTCAATATAGTCGAGGGCCTTGAAGAAGGTATGGATGTTGGTATTACTTTATGTGATCCATCGAGCACCTTCGACTGTGTCTCTCATACTGATCTCATTGAAAAGTTACGATATTATGGTTTGAGAGGCGAACACTTGATCTGATTCTGTCATACTTATGCACCAGGAAACAAGTAGTTTATATAAACGAATCACGTTCCGATTTTCTTAACATTTTCATTCATTCATTCATTTCGTCTATTGTTTCTTACAAAAAGTACGTATAACAAAAAGTTTGGTGGTGTACAGTATAAAAAGAAAAAAGGGAAAAGAAAGAAAAATAACCATCATACAGAATGTAGCTTGAACCTACACCGTGGAATAACAGCAGTGTGTTGAGCATATCAGTAAGGCCCGGTATTTTCACCTCCGGTTATACTAGGAATAAATTAACCAATAGTTAGAATGTGCTTTTGCTTATCAATAAACGTGAAAATACCGGGCCTAAGGCATAAAAATATATAAAAAAAAGTCTTGAGTAGCAGAGAAAAATAAGTAACATCAAAGTCAGAGTAATTAATATCCAGCATTGGTTTAATCTATCCATTGAGTATAAAAGATCGTAGTCTCATTATTTCTATGGTGAATTTACAAATAATTTTGGCCTCGGTCGGAGTGATGTTGAAGAGAGCATATTTCAATGAGGTCATATTTTCTACAAAATTACAGTCAGGTTTAACCCTTTCAATCAGGATTTTTTGTTTTCAGATTCTGGTCATTTTTTTAAGTGGATGTGGAAGATGTTACTAGGCAGAATACAAATATAATGAAATTTTATTAATTTTTTACCCAGTTTAACAAAAAAAAAATGGGACCAATTTGTCCCAACAGTATTTTATAGTGGGACATATATGTCCCATCAGTAACTAATATTAAGAATTGGAATAGTGTGAAACAATCCATGCATAGTGGTTGATTGCACATTTTACACCTCAGTTTTGTACGTTTTTCTCTCTTCTGTTGGAAGCAGTTATGAAACCTTCTTCTGTTTTTTTCTTGCACAGTCAAGTGGTCTCCAACATTCATTTTGTCTTCTGAAGATTTAGAATGACGTCCATTTTTTCTTGTGCGTTTTCGAGTAGTTTCTTTTTCTGCCTTCAGCTATCAAACGTTCTGCTAGTGGAACTAAATATTGTAAAAATGTCACTTTCCTATGAGTTACTTCCTTGAAGACAACAAATGAATTATATACTGTCATCATGAGGAGTAAACGTAACCTCAATCACACACAACAGTTAACAACTTTGAACACAACTGGCAAAATAGTGAAACTAGAGCACGCAAATTTCCCAAGTAAAATATGACTATAAACTATTGAATTGTCCCAGTTACGGCTATTCATCATTTACCTTGACCGCTACATTGGGTGGGACATATATGTCCCTAAAGAATTGAAACAAACAAACATTCCACGTGGAGTACCTCAAGGATCCGTTCTGGGACCTTTATTTTTCATTATTTACGCACATGATCTATTTCATTTCATGTATCCGAATGAATGTGTGGGTTATGTTGATGGCACACATTGTAAACTGAAAACTATTAGAAACTGACAAAGTATTGTCTCAATTGCAAACAAAATATGGTAAACTTATCAAAAATTCAAAATTGGTATCTAAAGTCTGTAAAGCAGGTGAAAAATATTTTAAATTATTTCACAAAACAACAAATATTTTAACAAACAATTGAAAAACAGTGTAGATGTATTAATCCGAAATACTGTTTTAAAATTAGACTCCATTATGAAACAGTCAAAAATTTGGATCTGAATCGCAAATACAGAGTCCGGAGTATAAATACAAAAATTATATTGTTTCGTAATGAATAAAACTTGTTTGAAAATATTGTTGTTTTGATATTTCATCCGCATTTCACGTTGATAAAACAATCCCGAAAATCACCTTTCATTATTGCAACTGAAACAATCATGAACAATTCATCCTACCAACCAACAAATATCAAGAACATCGAAAATACTCTTCCATTATTCTACATGAATGAACCCTATCAACCAATAAAGTTCAGCCCCTTGATATTTTTTTTTATTCTTGTTTGCCTGCCCTTGAGAATGTTACGCCCATGGCATCACACCAATAGCCAGTTTTTCGAACCGTGCGTACGCAAAAATTGGGATCGCATTTTCTATCTCTGTTCTACTTGTTATTCGCAACGGTGAAACGTGTTGGAATCACAACATTGGGCAATTTATGAATAACTCGGTATCTGTTTGTTCTATAATCTAAGTATAGATCAGCTGTCATAAATTATTGAGTTCCATAATATTAAAAACCACATATGTCTCAACACAGTTCGAGCATGCTATATTTCATTCTCATATAATAGTCTAATCCACAAGTTGAAAATGGTCTAAAATAGAGATACTGCTCTTAAAATTATGTGTGATAGCTCATTGGATCCGGACGCCTAGAAAAATGTGCCAAAATCGTGTATTAGCACATAAAAAATTGCAAAAGTTATAAACAATTAAAGATGAAAAAAAATGGCATTTCGTTTTTTTGCCAATATTTCATAAACTATTAATATTTAAGAAATTTCATCATCATCATCATTTGAGATTCTGAAAAAGGAGGAAATTTCCAATAAAAAACTCCACGCTCCCATAACCTCCATTATTTATAATTTTAATTTAACGCTGATAATGAGTCTCCGCGCGACATTTTTAGGTTGCGCGCGCGGCGTCAAAAGCGAGTACGACACATTAATTAATTTATTTTAGGGTATTAAATATTTTTTTTCTATTTGAAAAAAATATGGTGTATTCTGAACACTATAAATAATTTATTCCCGTTGGAAATTTTACTTAAAGGTAATTTTTCAACAAGTTAAACGATTGTTAACTAACAAAATTTTCTCGAACTTCTGTCTTAGTTGTAAATGAAAAAAAATGTTTAAATAATTGTCGTAAAAACTTTTCGCTTCTTATATACATACTTAACAAGATCACGCCATAAAAGTTAAAAAAATATTCATACTTTGTTTATAATAATTTTTGTACTTGAACAAAAACAAAAAAATCCAAGTAATGTTGTTAAAAAAATTTTTCTTTTCTTAATCATCATATTATCGTTCTTTCAGTAATACAAGATATAAATTGATTTGCAAAAAAAAAACCCGCCATTTGTTGATGAATTTTTTAAAAACAAATTGATTATTTCAATATTTTTGAATTTTTTTTTCTACAACTCCATTATTTCTTTATATTTCTATTGTTTAAATAATTAGTTGAGGAAGTATTTTTTTTCTGAAAATCATAATTGACAGTCCTCTATAAAGTAACAAAAAAAATTTTTTTTATCAACAATTCCATTGTTATAAACAAATTTCAAACTTTGTTAGAGTTTTTTTCCGAAACTTCCAAAATTTACAAAAACAACCATATATAACAAAGTATAGAATTTTCTTTTTCCCAATTCCAATTCCCAAAGTACAATAAAAAATTGGAAAAAATTGTTTTCTATACTTCGTTATATATGGTTGTTTTTGTGAATTTTAGAAGTTTCAAAAAAAAATCTAACAAAGTAAAAAATTTGTTTATAACAAATTGGTAAAATAATAAACAATGGCATTGTTGATGAAAAAAATATTTTTTTTGTTACTCTATAGAGGACTGTCAATTATGATTTATAGAAAAAAAATGTCTTAACTAATTATTAAACAATAGAAATATAAAAAAAACGATATAAACAATTAAAAATTGTTATTAGGGAAATTATTTTTTTCAAAAATTATAATATTTGTAATATACCTAATAAAGTTGTGGATTTTTTTTCAAAAATATTGAAATAATCAATTTGTTTATGAAAAATTTATCAACAAATGGCGAGAAAATTTTTTTGCAAATCAATTCATATCTTGTATTAATAAAAAAACGATAATATGATGAATAGGAAAAAAAAATTTTTTTAACAACATTACTTGGATTTTTCAGTTTTTGTTCAAGTACAAAAAATGATTATAAACAAAGTATGAATGCTTTTTCAACTTTTATGGCGTGATTTTGTTAAGTATGTATATAAAAAAGGTTCTACGAAGCGAAAAAATTGTACGACAATTATTCAAACATTTTTTTTCATTCACAGTTAAGTTCGAGAAAATTTTGTTAGTTAACAATCGTTTAACTTATTGAAAAATTAACTTTAAGTAAGATTTCCAACGGGAATAAATTATCTATAGTGTTCCGAATACACCATAATTTTTTCAAATAAAAAAATATAATTTAATACTTTAAATAAATTAATTAATGTGTCGTACTCGCTTTTGATGCCGCGCGCGCAACCTAAAAATGTCGCGCAGAGACTCATTTTCAGCGTTAAATTAAAATTATAAATAATGGAGATAGAGTTCCGTGAGTAGGGAGGAAATTTCCTCCTCTTTCAGAAGTTTTTTTTTAATTTTTTTAAATATTAATAGTTTATGACATATTGGCAAAAATCGGAATGCCATTTTTTTTTCATCCGTAATTATTTATAACTTTTGCAATTTTGTATGTGCTAATACACGCTTTTGGCACATTTTTCTAGGCGTTATTCCGGATCCAATGAGCTATCACACATAATTTTAAGAGCAGTATCTCTATTTTAGACCATTTCAACTTGTCGATTAGACTATAAACTACAACATACTTGTCAGAAAAGAAGCCATCAGAATAATCGCTAGTGCTGGCTGTCAACCAATTTTCAGAAATCTCTCCATTATGGCTGTTCCTTCTCACTTTATATATGCCTCAGTGTTGGCAATACACAAGAATAAACGAGAATTTTCTGCAAACTCCGATTTTCATGAATACCAAACTCGTGTAGCAAATCACTTGAGGCCTCTCGTCTCATGCCCACCAAATCACAAATGAATTCTCTGGATGACAGACTTCAAAACTTCTCGTCTCAAAGGTAGAGGATTCCGAATATATAACTCTTCAAAATTGAAATTCAAACTCATTGTTTTACTTCGTCAACGAATATCTAAGTACGCCTTCATATCTCAATAATTTTGTTTATATATTTCGATATTTTTTGTTTATCTTCATACTACTTTCAATATTTCACTTTCACTTTTGAATATTTTTAACTCACATTTTAGTTTCCGAATGACTTGCCAAAAACATATTCGTAACTTGGTCAAATGTACCCAGATGACATTGGCTTTAATGACCAATTTTTAGTTTAGAAAAAATAGATTTAAAAAAATCTATCTCACGGATGTCACCATTGTGATACTTGTCAATTTATTATGTACTGTTTTTTCAAAGTTGTTAAAGAAACGATATTTTACTCTGCCCAACAAGTGGACGAGAAAAATATATTTGGCAGTCTCCACTCTTGCGAGTGGACGCACCCTGTCTACTGAAAGTGGCAAGGATTCAATTATTTGAGGTAACTTTCCTCAAAATTACAATTGGCACTGAGTTCTGGGAACCTAATTTTTCCGATAGGTCATAGATTTGGCTAGAAGCAATGTCTAGTCTAATTTGTGATTTTTGCCTTTCTAGGTGAGGTTAGTGAAGGATCTGAGATTCTCTCTTTCTGTTAGCCAAGTTGTTATGCCGCCCTGACCTGCAAATAATGACACTATTCAAAGTTAGAAACGAATATATTCATACAAAAATGGTAAATAAAATGACGGTACATAAAAAATGGATAATAAACAAAATCAAGTGAAATTCTGTCTCACTTGAGTCGTAGAAAAAGATCATATCTCCATAGTTATACAAACAAAAGGGACTTTCGCCTTATGTACGAATGAAAAACTATGGTTCTACGCCCTGATTATATGGTAGAACTGCTCGCCTAGAGCGGTAACTCTACTATGCGAGCAGTCTCGCATTGCGAACATTTGACTGATATATTGGAATAAAGCATTTTTTTAACGATATTCAATACACCCAAATAGCAATTATGTTGGTAAGAAATCCCATATCCCAGAAATTCACTTACTTAATGCTGGCTTGAAGATCTAGTAGATTTCTTCTCGTAATCCAAAATGTATCACTTGACTTATGCGGATTGACTGTCTATGATTTTATAACACTTTATCAACCTTCGCAATCTGTTCTCACGCGGAGAATACTTTTCAATCCGTTTATCTTTCGGTCAAATTTCGCGTTTAACAACTCGTGAGATCCCGGTAAATTCCGATTCCAAACCCGTAATATTTATCGCTTCAAAACCGCGGATGGAACTTCAACTTTTGAACTTCTTCAATTCACTCTAAACGTACAGGTCCCGACAAAGGTACGCGGACAACTTCCTATTCTCCGTTTAACTAACGCCCGATATAACTGCAACTTTTTGTTGAAGTCCCCAAATATGAGCTCAATCCGTACTTAACCCGCAAAAGGTACGTATCAGTTGATCTTTTTGCGCTTTTCAAACCAACCGACGCTTTTTTGGAGAGCTGTCATTGGTTAGAAGTTTGAGCCTACAAAAATTGTCAACATCGACATTTATCCGGCTGAGAAACTTCTGGACCGTTCAAAGCCGTCTTTGTGTTTTGACTCTAGATATAATAATCTCGAATACTTCGTTGCAAATTGTTGCGCTCTAAAGTCTTCTCGGTAATTGTCATGTTCTCGACGTCAAGCCGATGATTTCATTATTGGTTACCTACCCTTAGGCTTGCTTGTGAATTCCATTCCAGTCTGTGTTTTCCTGCGGCCCAGTGCGACTCGGTTTCATTGAACTTATATTACGAGGGACGTTCATAGTTTCCGTCCTTCGACGGAAAGTTTCAGCTTATTTTATAATTAATATATAAAACACAATAATATAATAACAACTACCGGTTGTTACACAAATAAATCTATCTATCTATCCATCATACCAGAATTACTAATGTTATTCATATAACCGAACTAATAATGACATTGGACTACATGATCTCACTATTCTCATACGGAAAATCTTCCAAAACACTGCTCGAGTGGAATGAATGAGATTCGGGAGTAGAAACACTTTCATCTGGAATCATAATTTGGTATACAGATGGTTAGAAAATAGACGAAGGAACAGGTGCTGGAATATATGGGGTTGATAGTGGAAGACATCTCACAATTGCACTTGGCTAGTGCATAATTGTGTTCTAAGCTGAGACACATGCCTTAAGACATGCCTACAAATGAATCTAGACAGCGAATACAAAAGGAAACATATCTACATTCTGTATCAAACAGATCGAGTCAAAAAAGTCTGGAAATGCCTTCAAAACCTCAATGAACTAGCAAAACACAACAAGGTCATACCGATTAGCAAACAAGCATCTGAATCACCATTCAATGGTCTAGAATCAGCAAATGGAATCAGTAAAACCCAATGCGGGAACATGGGTAAACAAAGGAAAACCGTGGAATGCAGACTATGTGGAGAGGAGAAGGAATCAGCCCATCACATTATCTTCGACAAATCAACCCAGAAACAGATATGGATCTGGAAAATCTAGTAAATAGACCACTATTTCTTGTGAAAGACACAGGGCTATACAACTAGGAAACACTGATGATGGACCAATAAAATAGTCACCCTCAGGACTCAGTGTTAGGGGAATCTCCTAAGGAAGCCCATTCTCCCGTTGGTCATCAGCCATCAACCAACCAGTACTTGACCACCTGCCAAAGACGACTCGCATTTGAAAAAGCCCCAAATTACTGCAGTGTAGTAGCATATTCACAGCTGCAGGCGTCATATCATTGAGCATGAGATATTGCGATAGATATGCCGTCCTTCGGAGGGGCGTTTAGATGACGATCCTGATATTGAGGCAAAATTTCCGGTCAGGGGGGAGTGTGCTAGTGTGAAGAAATAAAAGGAGCCTGATACGTTATTTGCACACATATCAACTTTTTACATCAAAATGTGTTCAATAAGCTAATCATTTCAAAGAATGACCTATTTCCAAATTTAATGAAATGAATTGCTTCCAATTATATTAATATCAGAATTCACCACTACAATAAGAATTTATTAGATTAAAGCAATAGCAAAAGGATTGTTTATAATAAATTTACAATGTTTTATGATTTTCAGTATCTGGGAAGTATTTTATAAGATATGCCAAAATATGTATGTAAAAAAATTATTTCAACTTTACTGTGTTTTTATAAATGATTATTTTTGAACTTATTAACAATGGTTGTTTTAGTATTTCTAGTTCCCCGCATTTTTACTTCGAATTATGAGTGTGAGAAAATTGCTGAAAAATATTTTTATTATAACATATTTTTATAAATAAACTGGCGACTACCTGAATATCTGAAGTGTGGCAACTCTCATTCTGAATCCACCTCTGTCTTGTTTCTCTTCTCAATGAACCCAAGTCGAGATTTGTCGCAGCCTTTGGACACGATATTTTAGTTGTAAACTGTAATTGATTCATTTAATTGTGGTGTTGTTTTGTGAAAACGAAATAAACGGATAATAATTAGTTGGGTATTTTTAATAGTCACGGACCCTAGTTTCGTAATAATATGAACTATCAACTTTGCACTGTCCTTTCCTATCTGGATCTGGTTTACATAACAGCTGAGGGGGATTCAGTTTCTCATGCCGCTCTCAATATCAAAGGAATATCGATTAGTCTTGACTATTTCATAGTTTCCCATCACTGTCTGCATGTATTTTTTTTCCCCACAACATATGCAATTTTTGAAATCAGTTGGGACTGGTAGCCGGTCCCATATTCAGGAGTGCTTATAGATCAATGAGACATTGAACAAGGGGTATTCGAAAAAGTCAATTCTCTAAATATTTTTACCGATATTTCAGGAATGAGTTGTTTACCTTTCGAACTTAATAAATGAAATCATGACACTTTTTACTTATATCATGTTAAATCTCCACCTCATTTTCAGATCTCCTAGACGACCTCACACGTATCACGAAGCCAAAGGGCAAGAAGACTTTCATTGACTTTGTAGGAGATCCCTTGATTTTTACTACTGACTATGACTTGATAGAGTTCGTTCTTGGAACCCACTCCATCTTGAACAAATCTGATAGTTACAGATTCATCAAAAACTGGCTGGGAACTGGGTTACTTACAAGTGATGGTGAGAACTTTAAGATTCCTGTAATATTTCCCCTCTTCCCTATTATATATATATATATATATATATATATATATATATATATATTGAAAGTTTGGGTTGAACCACGTCTAGAAATTTGCTAATTTCGACGTTTCGGCTCCCATTTTGGAGCCATTTTCAAGAGAAGTGGAAAAATATATAAATGCAAGTTATTGATGAGAGTAAAAGAGGGAAAGTGATTTCCAACCGATGTCTCAATCTGCCTACTCCTGGGTTGTAGTCACTGAGGTAGGATTGTGATTTCCCCTGAGGTCTCAATCTGCCTACTCCTTAGATGTTGTCACTTAGGAAAGAAAATGATTTTCAACCGAGGTCTCAATCTGCCTACTCCTAG
This sequence comes from Gonioctena quinquepunctata, assembly GCA_018342105.1. Lineage (NCBI taxonomy): Eukaryota > Metazoa > Arthropoda > Insecta > Coleoptera > Chrysomelidae > Gonioctena > Gonioctena quinquepunctata. The sequence goes on from JAFIRS010000260.1 coordinate 668,822, forward strand.
GTTGTAGTCACTTAGGTGGGGTTCAGGATTTTGTAACACGACACCGGGGTCTCAATCTGCCTACTCCCCAGGTTTCTCCACTAGCTTTCTCTAAGGTCTCGATCTGTCTACTCATTCGAGGAAACTGAGGATCAGATGGTGGATGTAGGTGAATTAATACTGCACATCCACCATCTGATCCTCAGTTTTCTCGAAGGAGTAGACAGATCGAGACCTTAGAGGAATCTAGTGGCGAGTAGGCAAATTGGGAACCGGGTGTCAAGTTACAAAATTCTGAACCCCACCTAACTGACTACAACCTAGGAGTAGGCAGATTGAGACATCGGTTTTGGAAATAATTTTCTTTCCTAAGTTAGGCAGATTGAGACCTCAAGGGAAATCACATTCCTACCTCAGTGACTACAACCTAGGAATAGGCAGATTGAGACCTCGGTTGGAAATCACTTCCCTCTTTTACACTTATCTATAACTCGTATTTCATAAATTTTTTCCCTTTTCTTGATAATGGCTCCAAAATGGGAGCCGAAACGTCGAAATTACCAAATTGCTAGACGCGGTTCAACCCGAACTTTCAATATTCATAATAATCACGACCGCGGAAACCTATTTGTAGTTTTATTTGCTGAGTTTTATTTGCTGACTTGATACGAATTAAGTGATTGGTATTTGGGTTATGCAGCAGGCCAATAAGTGTACTCTTTTACACAGATTCCAAGCTTTCGATAATATTTATTATCACCATCAGAGATGCTACAAAGTAGGAAGACACATATGAATATATAATAAAGAAAAACAAGACAGTTACATTTTACAGTGCAAGTGAGGTTATGCGGCGATGATGTTAAAATTAATAATAATGTTATATGGACAAAACTGGGTATACAATTCACAGGAATCAACCACAATCCACATTACACACGCAACAATGTATCATTATGTTGAGACTTTTGGATCGTGTTTTTCTTTGGAAGGGCTGTCAACTAGACATGTGACTGAATGAATTCTCAAATAGACTGACATAACAGAAAACATAGACCACTGGGAATGGAGTAGTGTTACCAAGTGCACTTTACAATGGCATGGAATATTTCCATATATAGATTTAAATAAAAGTTAATTACTATCATAATGAATTAGAATTTGGATGTGTGAATATAAGATGATGTGAATTGAGATAATCAAACTATGTTATTTGCATTCATGGAGGTAATCTGCTGATTCTCCCTCACATTATGATTGTCTACAAAAATTAAATAAGAGTAAATCTCACCCAAATGATTCAAATCTGTTTTTTTATTTAGAGGATTTTCTGCCTGTGAAATGTGAACCATCTCTAAAGAGAGTCTCTTGGTAGTGTTTCTTTCGTTGGATAAAATTTTAACTGAGTTATAATCCATACAATGTCCTTCCTTATAGACATGCTCACTCAGTGCACATAGGGCTCAAAATGAATATAAAAATATATCCTCCAAGTTTCAAGTCTCCATCTTAGTGTTAACCAGTGCCTCTTTGAAATTTAATGTTTCCATCTAAATAACATGGAATTTTTTTCTTCGCGTTATTAGTTTTTATTCCGGCCGAAATAATTGTTCGCAAAATTCAAAACTTGAGAGACTTCAACCTTATCATAGTAGCTATCTTTTGGCATTCCACAGATTTTTAGCTGATGTAAAAAAATATTTATTCTAAAATTATAATAGCTAAAAATCTGAAAAAATTTCAACTACTACTACAATAAGGCTAAAGTCTGCCAAGTTTTAAATTTTTTGAAAAATTATTTCGACTCCTATTTTGGAGCCATTGTCAAGAAAGCTGAAAAAAAATATAAAAAATTATGAACGTTGAGGAAAGGAAGTGATTTTCACACTGAGGTCTCATTCTGCTCACTCCTCAGATGTTTTCACTTGTGATTTTGTGACTTGACGCTGGGCTCTCAATCTGCCTACTCCCCAGGATCTCGTGTTCTGAATGTGTTTTTATTTTCTGATGAAATATTGATTTTTTCAGTTGAGAGTACAAATGCGTATATATTTGTTTATTTTTTTCGCCTCTGAATTCTTAATATTTATCAACGAACATTTTAAAATTTCTCCAACCATAAATTGTTCTTTTTATATCCTGCTCAAACATAGCGAATTCCACTTGAATTCTCAATTTTTTTGATCATATTGCTATAATTAAAAAAACATCAAAATCAATATAGCAAGATCACGAAAGAAATACTAAATATCTCATCAGTACCTCCAGATTTTGAACATAAACGAAAAGTTAACAAGTTAAAAAGTGAACGCAGATACTTTCTTTTCCTCTATCACACCATTACTGGATATCAACTGCCCACAAAATATACAAACTACGAAAAAACGAATAATATACCACTCCTTATTGGAGAAAATAGTAGAACTAAGCAGAATCAAGAGGCAAATGAATAATAGTGAAATAGATCCGAACGACTATCGAAGCTTATGTTCTTACTTGAATCAATCGTCTATGGCACTCAGATTAACCCGTCAGTTCAGTCTCCACCTTCGTGACTTTGGAGACTGCAGATCATTTCAGACTGTTATCAACGAACGAGGCTGAATCAGTAGCAGGTGTTCCGCATACAACTGTTCTACTCTCTGAACTCAATTCGGATTCACTATAACACAAACTTCATGAATAACAAAACTAGTGCAGCATGGTATATTTTCAAATATATTATCCAATCAAAAATAACAAAAACTATAAAATCTATATATATATATATATATACAGTGTGACCCATTTAAAATGGAACCACCCCTGTCGAATACGCATTTTTCAATCATTCTCAAAAAAAAAATTTTATATTAAGCATCAGAAACTGTATCTGACACAAATTTTCATAACGTTAGTTTCATTTCCAAGGCACTCTATGGTTTTTTTTCTTCGTCAAAAACGGCAAAAGTTTATTGGGCAATTTTTGTTTCAAAATTTGACCACACCAGTGGATTCGTAGTCGTTATTAATGGAAACCATGAAAATTTTATAAAAAAATATTGGTTAACAACGAAGTTTTAGCAACTTTAATTTTGGAAACAAAGTATTTAATTATAATTTCTATTTAGATTATAGACATATTTAAAATCTGGCAACACTGACGATACAAAGTAGAACACCAGTGAATTTGTACAGCGAAAATCCGAAGTCAATAGCTCATTCCGTTCTACAGTTATAACTCCTGAAAGTATGGTAATGTGAGCGATTTGTGGTGGAAGCGATTTTGTAATAAAAATCTGACTACGCCACTGGATTTGTAAATTATATTTCCTTAAAATAATTCATTTAAGCTTAGGTTATAAGTGTATTCGAAACTAAAAGAAAATTAAAAATCACTTTCAAGTTATGCAGTCTTCCATAGCCGATAAAAACGAAATGAACCGAATCAAGTTTTAAAGTATCAAAATTATTTATTGAATAATAAAACGACAAAAAATGTTCCTTTTAAATTCTGCAAAACTCAATTATAACAAGCTTTCAGAGAAGGTATCAATATTTGAGGAAAGCTGAACCAATACATTAGGCATAGGTATTGTACTAAATCAATAGTAGGCTGTGATTTAGTACACCACAAATCGCTCACATTACCATACTATCAGGAGTTATAACTGTAGAACGGAATGAGCTATTGACTTCGGATTTTTGCTGTACAAATTCACTGGTGTTCTACTTTGTATCGGCAGTGTTGCCAGATTTCAAATATGTCTATAATCTAAATAAAAATTATAATCAAATACTTTGATACTAAAATTCAAGTTGTTGTAACTACGTTGTTAACCAATATTTTTTCATGAAATTTTGATGGTTTTCATTTATAACGACTACAAATCAAGTGGTGTAGTCAAATTTGAAAAAAAAATTGCCTAATTAACTTTTGCCGTTTTTGACAAAGAAAAAAAACATAGAGTGCCTTGGAAATGAAACTAAAGTTATGAAAATTTGTGTCAAGATACAGTTTTTGATGCTCAATATTAAAAATATTTTTTTTTGAGATTGACTGAAAAATGCGTATTCTACAGGGGTTGTTCCATTTTAAATGGGACATATATATATATATATATATATATATATATATATAATATATATATGGATATATATCTAATAAAGAATTGAGAATTTCATAAAAATAATTATTCTGAATAATGACCAGAATGGTTTCAAGAAAAACAAATCTATCGAAAAGGCAGTGTTTTCATTCATGGAGAAATATTTTAGTCCTCAATTCAAGAGAAAAGGTGGATGGGGTTGATTTGTTAGAAAATATAAACAGATGTAGTTCAATGTCCAGCGTGGCTTTAGCCGGGGAAGTGGTTGTTTTCTGTTAGACATTCACAAATAATAACTTCATTTTTATTGTGGATTTTTCAATTAACAGAAAAATATTTCTATTCAATATTCAATTGAGAATGTGTGCCTTTTCAACATGAATACCACATAAGAGATTATCTTGAACCATGGAAGATAGTGACTAAAGTTTATCTTTCAGTCGCAGATGATTCCACATCTGATCTTCCTGTTCATATTTTTCAACAAATCAATCAATCACACCCCATGACAGGTTTGAATGTCAGAAAACACTAATATCAGAGTATGACTCCAAAAGAAATGTTTCTAAAATATTTCATCTTTACAAAGTGAGATTGCTTCTAGAAAATGTATTTCCCATTTCTTCCGGTCTTCCTGATGATCGTGGAAGCGTGAAATAGTTTTTCGTCGACAAAAATTATTGCATTGATGTTACAAATTATTTCTGGTGAGTGATCTGTTTTGGAAAACATTCTTCTTTCCCTCATTCATCTATATGAGTTCTTGATTAGGACTGGGATAGAAAATCAAATAACTATCAGAATAAAAATTTGAATTTTTACTTTTAGATTTTTCTTTTTTAGTTAGGGTCTTTTTACAATATCTATCAGATGTAGTTCAATATCCAGGTGGCTTTAGCCGGGGAAGTAGTTGTTTTCTGTTAGACATTCACAAAAAATAACTTAATTTTTATCGTGGATTTTTCAATTCACAGAAAAATATTTCTATTCGACATTCAATTGGATATGTTTTTCTTTCCAACGAGAATGAGGTGTTTCTCAACCAATCAATCAATACATAGTTCCCCAATCGAAATTGGGGAGCTATAGATTCAGAGCTCAAATTTCGATCTAGTTTCGGTCTAGTTTTGTTGCCTAATATTCGGGGAAAATCACCATTAACATACAGTGATTTTCTTTAATGTCCCCCCCCACCCCCTTTTATTTTTCGAACGGGTCAACTCGAAAAATTTAAACTTGGGATAATGAAATTGATGCATGAATACTATATTTTGGAGTAAAATTGACAGATGAAACTGGGAAAAAAATTAAATTGAAAGGGGGGTCTTGTGACACATCCTTTTGGAGCTCCTGAGGAATACCTCATAACCCTAGAATATAAAGTCAATATCTTCACCTACTACAAAACGGCGGAACATTTAATAATTTCCTGATTACATCGACGTTTAACTTCACAATTTGAGGAAAGAAGCTGAGTTCAGTTCAGAAAATACTCGAAATGGTTGCCTTGAACTGCTTGACAGTAGAACAGCCTATCCGATATTTCACGCCGAACATTTTTGAACACAGTAACGTCGATATTTCTACAAATATGTATTATTCTCTGCCGTATATCCAATATTGAAGCAGGTTCAGTTTCGTACACCTTTTGCTTCAAATAGCCCCATAAAAAAGTCTACAGGTGTCAAATCTGGCGAGCGGGCTGGCCATTCCGTAGGACCTCGACGGCCAATCCAACGACCGTGGAAAGTATTATCCAAATAGTTTCTCACTTGTCCGTAGTAATGTGGTGGTGCTCCATCTTGTTGGAATACAATATCCAATTCATTAGGATTCGCTTCGACGATTTCGGTATTAGAGGGTCAACAGTATTTTTCAGCATATTCAAATACAGTTCCCCGTTGAATTTTGCTCAATGAATAGAGGTCCTACAATATGGTTTCCCAATATTCCTGCCCAGATGTTAATTTTTTCTGGATATTGAGTATGAGTTTCCCGGAATATGTGAGGGTTGATGTCACTCCAATAACGGCAATTTGGTCTGTGAACCTTGCCGTTGAGACAAAATGTAGATTCGTAAATGAAACAAATATTGTGGAGATAGGTAGGATGCCTTGCATTGGTTTCCGTCATAATTTCGCAGAATTCTGTTCTTCGATCAGGGTCATCTTCAGTTAACTGGTGTACCATTTTGATTTTGTATGGATGATACTTATTCCTCTTCAAAAGTCTCCACACAGTAGAAGGACACACCTCACAAACTGGAATGGACGGATGACCTGGGGACTTTTTGTTCTGTACACCACCGGTAGTTGTAAATTTGGTTACAAGTTCCCTTGAATATTTTCTACAGATAGGACGATTCGGGAAACGATCATTAAAAATTATTTCGGTTTAGTGAAAGTTACGCGTACACCGTAAATAAAAATCGCTTCGATTTTTTTTTTCAATTGACGAGAATTGACCATTTTAGCGATAGTTCACGTGGTACCTATTTACTAGTAAAATCGAAAACTAAATGAGAATATTTTAACTGAACAATGATGTTGGTTGTCGTACTGACATTTCTTGTCATTTTTTTTTTAAACAAAAAATAACCCATCAAACTATATCGGGTTGTTGGGATTGCCATATGGCAGAGAAAAACAAGTATTTCTAGATGTATCGATATTAATGTGTTTGTATTCAGGTAATTATTAAATGTTCCGCCATTTTGTAGTAGGTGAAGATTTTGACTTTATATTCTAGGGTTGTGAAGTATTCGTCAGGAGCTTCAAAAGGATGTGTCACAAGACCCCCTTTTCAATTTTTTTTTCCCCAGGTGGTGCCCAGTCGCCATCTTGAAAGTTTTATCTGTCAATTTTACTCCAAAATATAGTATTCATGCATCAATTTCATTATCCCAAATTTCAATTTTTTGAGTTGACCCGTTCAAAAAATGAAAGGGGGGGACATTAAAGAAAAGCACTGTATGTTGCTCTTTACATTTTCAGGAGTGGCGGTCACAGCACCAAGGGATGAACGGTGTTGCAGGTGCCCTCCATCGCAAACGATGTCCCACTCGAAACTGTAGTTTACGTGTCCGAGCGTTTTTTTATACCGCTATCTTCTCTACCCATTCGCCCGCTGTTTCGTTTCCAATAGCCCACTTTGTACATATATTCCACTGCGTGATAGTTCAATACTACTAGAAAATTTAATTTTGTTTGAGAAATGTTCTTCGACCCATTTCAATCTACATTATTATTATTTTGTAGATGTATACATATATTTCTAACTTACTCTGGGTCTTTTTGGCATCCGAATAAAAGTATATTTCATTATCATTATTTTCAAGTACTTAACTTCTGATGTATATTGGGAGCAACAATCCATTTCTCAAAGTTCTATGAATATAATTTTCATTTCGATTTTGAGATTTCATTTTATGAATTGTTTCGTGTTATGGATCATTTATATTTGAAAAGATTTATTTCTCATTGAGATATCAACTAATCGCACAAAGGTGTATGAAACCCTTCTCATAAATTTTTACAGTTGACTTTGTATGGGTATAACTCAATTCAGCAAACCAGAATTATGGCTGCGCCACTGATATTTGTTGTTTTGGAAAATATTTCATTGAATTTGATCAGTTGTCCTGAACCAGGAGGCTTCTCTTTATCATATCTGACTTAATATCTCCAAAAAAGGAGATCGATCATGATTGTGCGATATCATTGAGTAATGACCTTCGAAATACATTATGATACAAAAATATGTCATGATTGTGCGATAAGATTAAGCAATGGTCCAAAAAATTTTGCGATAAAATCAACCTATCAGAGGAAATACCATTGGACAAATTCCATCGTGAAATAGCGTGTACGAGGAAAAAGTAATTTCAACTAGTTCATGTTTGAGCAGCTACTATTGCTTAATATGAGGTTGAGTAAAAATTCATTTTGGCTATCACTCACTTTTTTTTAACCAATCAAACACCAGTTTTCTAACTTTTTCAATTTACTGCGATTAAATTTTTATTTTTAGTTTTTTTGCCCTCTCCTCCCTTTATGCGCAAAACCGCTAACATCTTATCAGGACGGATTTAATTGTTACTATTAGTTAGAGTCAACTGTTCAATCTAGTGAGCTTTATAATAATAATAAACTTTATTTTTCACTTGACAATTACATTTCTTACTTTATGGGAATCGTCAAAAGTAACCTACAAAACTGAAAGGACATATTTCTCTAGACTGTAAAAACAGTCACGTAGGAGAAAGTCATTTGATAATTTCTTAAACATCAAGCCGGAATTTCACAATTCTTTATAGTGGTTGGCAATAAGTTGAAAATTCTGGGAGCCATGAGGTTAGGAGAATTGTAAGCTAGTTTGCCTTTACCAAATGGGACACATATGTCATTTTTGTGTCTAGTATTCACATTATATATTGCTACATTGAAAACAAATCTTTTGTCAACATTTTTATAGACATACAGACAACATTAAAATATAAAAAGTCGAGGTAACGTTAAAATATTATAATTAATGAATACGTTTCTGCAAGATTCACTTATAGGAATACCCAGCATTTCTCGTAATTAATTTTAAGTCCAAAACTTGTTTCAAATTTCTCATTTGATAGGATATTGTGTTTTTCATTAAAAGTTCGCAATGGTTATGCCATTATTATTATTTTTTCAGCAAAAGTAAATGTTACTGTCAATCCGAGTAAGCTGTTGAGTTGAAATGAGGCAGACTTTATCCACAGCTGGTATATGAAAAAGTTACAATACTTCTGTATACAACAGTCTTATGATGTCAATAAAACATTAGTGTCTTATTATCATGATACACTCAAGAAAGGAAAACACTCAAGATGTGCTCTCGTATTGTTTTTATTTCATGTTTTATATGGCTAATAAGTCACACATACACAAAATAACTATTATGTAACGTAAATAAACTTAACTTGGTTTTTCTAATTTATTCCACACTTAATCTACAACTTGATTTATATTACTACGCCACTGTATAGCTCGATCGTATGGGCTCGTTCAGACTCCGACTCCCTCTTGAGGATTGCCTATTTATCTCCGTTACAGAATTCCCGATCTTTCGAATTCTGGCAGTTGGCGACCAGCATGTTCCAATTGTTTCCAATATTGACCGTTGTTTTCCGCGGCAGAGCGACTGGATTGTTCTCGAATATCTCCGGGGATGACCTCATCGTTGTCGGGGGCAGCGCGTGAGGCGACAGGTCCGGCCTAGGTTCGTTACATTGCCCCCTTCTTAAAGACATTTCGTCCCGAAATTTCATGTTTGGAGTGTGACGATATCTGCATGACTCCCCATATCTGCACCGTGAAGTTCGATGGAAGTAACACTCCACGGTCTTCATGATCGGTCGTGGAAGAGGGTTACAGCAAACCAAAATCTTGACGCCGCTGGATCTGAATATCGCCTCCAGCATACTTCTTATGACTCTCCAGTCCAACCCATCAATACCACAGGACAATTTTTGTAACGTCGTCGTTTGCTATATTCGAATGGACTATTAATACTTTATTATGTATATATTGTTAAGTTGGCTAGGCAAGAATTTTTGACCAGGAGTTGTCCAGTCTGACAGAAAATAGATAAAAACTCGTTGTCAATAATTTGCTTTATTTAAAGTTTTCTGACCAAAAGCAACTAAATATTTTACATTGGTCCTTTGAGCCTTTAGAAAAGTCCTATGGAAGATAGAAATTGCGACAGAATGGACACAGAGTCAAATTCAGCTAGAAATCATCGTAAAAACGCAGGTACTCACTCCTTGGATCCCAATTTTGAGTGGCCAATAGGGTTTGGCAATGCGAATGTGATTTCAAAGGACAATGATGTAAATGAACTCCCAAAAGAAGACAACATCATGACGTCCCACCCGAAAACCCATTCCATTCGCACTACAAAATCGAGGCTTTCAGATACTAGTACGGATATCCAAAGGAGGAGACTCGCTATTGAGGCTGAAAAACAAAAACAAGACATAGAAAATAGGATGATGGAAATGGAAGAAGTCAAATATTTGAAACAATTGGAATTAATCGAGATGGAAAGACAAGTGCGAGAAGCTGAAATTATAGAATATGAGGAGAGAAGATCACAGACAACTTCAGTGAAATCGAACTCAGTATCAAATAGAAATGTGTATACCAAAGTTATTGTTCATAATCCGAATGTGGAATCATGTTCTTCCAAATCATCACTTATGCCAGCTGCAGAAAATCAACAATTGAGAAGAAACCCGGTGTCCCGTGTGAACTCCTATGTTACTGACTGGGTAAATTCTTTGGAACCTTTCGTGAAAAATGATGACCCTTACATCTCTGTTCAGAATCCAAGAAACGAAGATGTTATCAAATCAGATGTTGATAAATTGTGCGAAGCCTTGGGCGAGGTGATAAAAAATGTTACAAAAACTCAAACACCTTCAACTATGAAGCCCAATGCTTTGTTTGCAAGACACTCCATAGAAAAGGATTTTCCTATATTTGATGGGAAATCAGAAGAGTGGCCGACATTCAAATCCCATTTCAGAAAAATATCTTCAATGTGCGAATATACCCAAGAAGAGTCTATGATAAAACTGCAAAAATGCCTGAGAGGAGAAGCAAAACAAGCAGTTGCGGGAATGATGATCAGTCCTGAGAACATTGAGCAAGTTATACAAACTCTAGAAATGAGGTTTGGTAGGCCGGACCAAATCATAGATACTATTTTGAACAAATTGAAGACTTTCTATTCGATCCGAGAAAATGACATGGAAAATCTGATTCAGTTTGCTAGTCATGTTAATTCTCTAGTCAGCACGATAAAATCTTTGCGCTATGATGCCCATTTGCAGAATCCAAATATATTAAGAATGATGGTTCAGAAATTGCCTGATATGTTAAAACTCCGTTGGGGAGGAAGTTTTTGGGAAAAAATGGTGCTGTCAATATTGAAGACTTTTCCAAATGGTTGATGCAAATAGCCAATGGCATGTTTTGTTACAACACCTAGATGATAACACCAACCATTATGCGAAAACCGTAGTAAGAACTCCAAACTTCCATAATAATCGAAAACCCGAAAGAACATTAGTAATATCTCCAAAAGAAAATAAAATGATCTGTATGTATTGCAATAGTAATGGTCACAAAACTAGTAGTTGCGCGAAAATGAAATCGGATGATGTTGAAACCAGATGGAAAACTGTGACGATGAATAAATTGTGTTTTTCCTGTCTCCGCAACAATCATCAGACCATAAGATGTCGTTTCAAAAAATCCTGTGGCATCAATGGTTGTAGACTTCCCCATCACCCAGATTTACATAAAGACGAATCCAAGATAAATCCCCTTGAAATCGATATTCCTGGAAGAACAACAGATCTCAATATGGAGGCGAACGTTAATCAATCTGTTCTTGCGACAGGACATGGTGCAAGTAATGTTCTCCTAAGAATGGTTAACGTAGACTGTTCAGTTCTAATAAAATCATACATACAGTTGCTTTGTGTGACGAAGCATCTTCTGTTACCCTCATAGACCATTCACTTATCGAAGAATTGAATATTGAAGGAAAAAAGCCAACCATTATGTGTTCAGTGGACAAATCAGGTGACCGCGCGACATGAAGATTCCGTTTGTGTTAATTTGACCGTATCCGAAATTATGACAAGGCTAAAACTTTCACTATGAGGAACGTTCGTTCTGTGAAAAATTTATCCCTTCCAAAACAATATATTTCCTCTACAGAGTGGCAGACGTATTCCTACTTGAATGGTATACCAATAGCCGATATAACAAAACAACCAATGATCCTCGTAGGACAGGATAATATTCGACTGACTCTTCCTAGAAAAATAATCCAAGGACCTGAAAACCTACCAGTAGCAACTAAGACTCACCTTGGTTGGATTCTCCATGGAAATACAAAAGACGAAAGTGAAAAAAAGTACTGTTTCCATATTTGTGAAAACGACATTTCTGACGGAAATTTTGCATCAAATAGCGAAAGATTCATTCACGCTAGATGCTTTCGGAGTCTCTACAACTGCAAGGACAAAAAAAGAAAAAAGAAAATGACCAAGCGGTAGAGGTTATGAAACGCACAGTGAATCACATTGGAGAACGGTACGAGATAGGACTAATTTGGAAGACAGATAACCTGACATTACCAGAAAGTAAATCATCTGCCTTCCGGAGATTATTATATGTGGAAAGACAGATGCAGAGAAATCCAGACTTCAAGCAAAAATACTGCGAAAATATTAAAAAATACATCGACAAGGGATATGCTCGCAAATTGACTACAGAAGAAGGAAAGTAGAAGGCCCCAGAACATGGTACCTTCCCCATTTTGGTGTCACCAACCTTAATGAACCGAACAAGCTTCGACTAGTGTTTGACGCGGCAGCAAAATCCCATGGAATATCTTTGAATAATAACCTGTTAACTGGACCCGACCTTCTCCAATCCTTAGTTGCAGTTTTGATGAGGTTCAGAGAAAGACAAATTGCTTTTTCCAGTGACATTCGAGAAATGTTTCATCAGATCAGAATAATTGAAACAGACCAAGATTCTCAACGTTTCCTGTGGCGCGACGGTCAGCAACATCGACATTATGATGTTTACCAAATGCAAGTTATGACATTTGGTGCATCATGTTCACCAACTTGCCCAATATGTCAAAAATTTGAATGCCTGCAGATGGGAACGTCAAAGAGAACAATCGAAGCAATAACCAGACGTCACTATGTAGATGACTACTTTGGGTTGTGTGGATACTCCAGAGGAAGCATACAGGGTGATATCAGAAGTTAGTCAAATTCAAATGAAAGCCGGTTTCGAATTGGTGAATTGGACGAGTAATCGAAAGAGCTGATAAAAATGATGTCCTTCGATGAAAATCTCAAGAAAAAATTTGAATCTCGATTCCGATTCGTCTTTACAAAGAGTTTTGGGGCTTTCGTGGATCCCCTATAGAGACAGTCTCGTTTTCAAACTGAATTTTAATCATGAAAACAATCAGGAGAGGTTTACAAAGCGACATGTCTTGAAAATCGTCATGTCGGTATTCGATCCCTTGGGACGACTAGTGAATTTCGTGATTCGGGGAAGGATTTTGGTACAAGATATCTGGCGTACCGGGAAACGGATGGGATGACTATGTTGATGACGAAATCCATAAATATTGGTTATTATGGTTGACCGATCTTGAAAAAATCAACAATTTAGACATTCCGAGGTGTTATTCTCCCAAAATATCTGTAGCTGAAAAAATTGAGCTCCACGTTTTTGCGACAGCAGCAAAAGCTTTCGCAGCTGTGGCATTCCTTAGGATCCTGAATAACGACGAAGTCCACATTTCATTCTGTCTTTGCAAAGCAAGGGTGGCTCCCACAGAAACCAATAACGATCCCACGGCTGGAACTGCAGGCAGCGGTGATGGGTAGCCGAATAGCGAAGACAGTCAAGGATGAACTCGACATTAAAATCGACCAGACGTATTTTTGGATAGACTCCACCACAGTATTGTATTGATCTGCAAATGACGGAAGACATTTAGGACAATTTGAATCGCATAGAGTCGGAGAAATTCAAGAATCGACCGAAACAACTGAGTGGAATTGATACCAACAAAATTCAATATCGCCGATTTAGCTACAAGAACATACAACGAAGATGGTAGTAACACAACGAACTTTGAAAATTGGATCCTGGGGCCCACGTTTTAATGGGAGAGATGAGAAAAAGTGGCCGTCAAAAGAATTTCCTGCCCACACTTCCAATGACCAAAGAAAAGAAACTGAAACTCGTCGTAACAGTTATTCGAGAAAATCTACCATTACCCGATATTCACAGATTTTCGAAATGGATTCGGTTGATAAGATCCACTGCAAGAGTTTTGAAATTCATCAAAATATTGAAACACTTGAGAAACACAGTCGCCATTGTTAAAGAACTCACAGTGGATGATCTTCAAGCAGCCGAACTTTCTGGATAAAGCAATGCCAAAGGAAAGCTTTCCGGAGAACTCACAGCAGTCCAAAGAAATCAAGGAAAAAAAAACAGAGTCGACTAAAAAACTTTTACCCATGATTGATAGCGGGGAGTCCTTGTAATACAAGGAAGGACTGATTTGGCACCCTCTCATGACCGAATCCGCAAAACATCCAGTAATATTACCGAATAAACATCGTTTCACAGGCTACTTTATCCAACACTACCACGAGAGATATGGACATCAAGGCGTTGAACTAGTACTCAATGAAATTCGGCAAAAATATTGATCGTGAATGGCCGATCAGCAGTAAAATCGATTTCCGCTTCCATGTCAGCTCTGCAGAATCAAAAAAAGCAAGACCAGAACTACCAGTGATGGACAGTTACCCGTAGAAAGACTAACTCCAGTAATGAAACCGTTCACCTTTACTGGTATTGACTACTTTGGACCTCTCACTGTTACAGTTGGTAGGAGAAAAGAGAAAAGATGGGGCGTTCTCTTCACATGCCTAACAATTCGAGCAATACATCTTGAAGTAGCATACTCACTCTACCGACTCTACAATCATGGCTTTGAGACGATTTATATCCCGACGAGGCCACCCAAAACAATTTTTTCTGATAACGGAACTAACTTCCGTGGTGCTACGGACGAACTGAAAGCGATCAACGACATCAACCAAGGCAAACTTGAAGAAGAGATGCAGTTGAAAAATATCGAATGGAAAATGATTCCTCCCGCAAGTCCGCACATGGGGAGTGTGGGAACGTCTTATACGTTCAGTTAAAAATCTTTTCATACCATTCTCATGAATCAAAAATTGAAAGACGAACTCCTACTTACGCTCTTTGCCGAAGTAAAAAACATGGTGAACACAAGACCACTTACTAAAGTCTCTACCGATCCAAATGATTGGGAAGCTTTAACTCCTAACCCCTTTCTTTTGGGAATTCAAATGGAGATGGATTTGGAGAACTGGGACAATGTGAATTGAAACGAGAATGGAGAAAAGTGCAGAGGATCGCAAATGAGTATTGGAAAAGGTGGACGAAAGAGTATTTACCTGGATTAACAAGAAGAAACGTTTGGTGTGACGATGGAAACCTATTCAAAAGGTGATAATTCATAATGATCGAAGATAATGCCCTGAGGAACTCTTGGAAATTGGGAAGAATCGAAGAAGTTTTTTCCTGGACCAGATGGCAAAATCAGAGTGGCGAATGTAAGGACGAAAAATGGCATTTTCAAGAGACCTGTGGCAAAACAAAGGAAAGTATTTATGGACTGATCAAATGCCTTTAAACTGCAGGGGGGGAGAATGTAACGTCGTCGTTTGCTATATTCGAATGGACTATTAATACTTTATTATGTATATATTGTTAAGTTGGCTAGGCAAGAATTTTTGACCAGGAGTTGTCCAGTCTGACAGAAAATAGATAAAAACTCGTTGTCAATAATTTGCTTTATTTAAAGTTTTCTGACCAAAAGCAACTAAATATTTTACAATTTTGGAATTGCTAGATCCACCAGATTCTGGTCCACCATAGTATCTCTTAGTTTGGTGAGACTCTTCCAGACATCTTCATAGGACGGTTTATCTTGGGAATGCCTCTTGGTAACTAGGTAGTAGATGTTTCTCTGGCCTTTCTTCAACTGTAGCACCCCACCAACTTCTGGATTCTGCCCGCAGTGTTTGGGGTTGACCAAATTTTGAGAACACTACGGCGATGCCCCTGACATTCGAAGATCTTCTGCCACACAGTGCGCTAGTGCGTAGTCAGCAGGCACCTCGAGAAGGTCTCGTGACTCCTCTCTAGTAACCCCATGTAGAACTTTCTGCCCGTTTGAATACAAGGACATAAACTTCTCGAACGTCATATCATCCTCCGGTGGCTTGAGGGTGCGAACTTGGTCATGGTTTCCAGCGTAAGGGGCCAACCTGTTGAAATGGACGACCCTTGGTTTCCCTCGGAGTGGCTTATGGATTCGGTACACAAGGTCGTTTATCCTTTTCACGATTTTATACGGGCCTTCCCACGAGTTCCGCAACTTTGGTGATAGTCCACGACGACGTTTGGGGTTGTACAGCCAAACCAGGTCATCAACCTTAAATCCTCCAGCGTCGGCTTTGATGTCATAGGTCTTCTTCATTTATCGCTGGCACTCTGATGTTCACCGGACTCGTTCGTGGATGTCGTCCATTCTCTGCCGAAGCTTGCTGACGTAGTCCTCTCCCGCAGTGTCTTGTCCTGGCGGTATCCCAAACTTCAGGTCACAAGGCAGTCGCAGTTCTCGGCCCATTATAATACTAGCAGGAGTTTGACCGGTTGACTCGTGTACTGCGGATCGATAGGCCATCAGGAACAAATGAAGATACTGGTCCCAGTCTCTTTGATGGTCAGAGACAACCTTGGACAAGTGGCGGTTGATCGTCCTGTTCATCCGTTCCACCATTCAATCGGACTGCGGATGTAGGGCCGTGGTTCTTGTCTTCGCGGATGTTCAGCAGTAGACATATTTCTTGGAAAAGGTTGATTCGAAATTTCTGCCTTGATCCGAGTGCAGCTCCATTGGAATACCGAATCGACATATCCACTCTTTCACCAAGACGTCGGCGACGGTGATGGCTTCCTGGTTGGCAGGGCATAGGCTTCCGCCCACTTACTGAAGTAGTCCATTGCCACAAGGATGTATTTATTCCCGTGGTCGGATACGGGAAACGGGCCGGCGATGTCAATGGCGATTCTCTCGAACGGGCTGCCTACGTTGTACTGACGCATCGGGCCTTGGGTCGTATTCGAGGTCCATTGCTAGCAGCGCATACAGCGCACTTTCTGCACCAGTCCTGACGTCAGCTTGACAATTGGTCCAGTAAAACCGTTGCCTCACTTTCTGCAGGGTCTTCGTCACTCCCAGATGTCCTCCAGCGACTCCATCATGGATTTCCCGCAGCACTTCCTCTCTTCTGTTCCTGGGAACAATTATTTGGCGTCTGTCTTCCCCACCAATATCGGCCTCCAGCACACGTTTCAGGATCCCATTGTCCAGAATAAGAGAGTTCCATTGTGCCCAAGGGACTTAACAGCCGGCGAGTAACCTGCGACTTCCCGCCATGATGGTCTTCGATTGCCCTTCTTCCAGCTGACAACCAAGCCGGTCAGGGTCTTTCTCTTGGTCTTTCTGGATCTTGCTGTCATTCCAGTTGTCATCCATTGCCTCGGTTCTACAAAGTGTTGCTTCTTTCTTCTGCTCGTCGGCAATGTGAGCAATCATCTGGACATGGTCTTCGCGACAAGGCATCTGCATTCTTATGGCTAGTTCCGGCTCGATGTTCGATCTCGAAATCGAATTCTTGGAGTCTCTCGATCCAACGTGCTACTTGACCCTCAGGATTTTTGAACTGTAAGAGCCATTTGAGAGCTGCATGGTCAGTTCTCAACAGGAATCTTCTTCCATACACGTACTTCTAGAAGTGCTCCACTCCCTTTACAACAGCTAACAGCTCTCGCCTGGTACACAGTAATTGCGCTCTGGTTTGCTAAGCGTCTTGCTGGAAATAACCAATGACCTTCTCCTGTCCCTCCTGGATCTGAGATAGACAGCTCCAAGTCCCACGTTGCTGGCGTCCGTATCCAAAATGAATTTCCCTTTGGGTAGGGATAGCCTCGAGTACAGGTGCGTTGATCAAAGCCCTTTCAGCTTCCTGAATGAGTCTTGACATTCTTCGGACCACTGGAACTTTGTTTGGCCCTCCGTGAGCCTGGTCAGTGGCTAAGCGATGTTGGAGAATCCCAGCACATATCGGCGATAGTATGTGCATAAACCAAGGAAACTTCGAAGTTGGTGAATGTCTTTGGGATGGGCCAATCCTTAACAGCTTTGATCTTCTGGTCATCCACTGCTACTCCTTCCCCAGAGACAACGTGGCCGAGGTATCGTACTTCTTTTGGAACAGATGGCATTTCTTAGGCTCAGCTTCCAATCCGGAGTTCCTCGTCGCAGGAATACTTCCTCCAAGTTTTTTCACGTGGTCCTCGAACGATCTGCCGACCACAATTATGTCGTCGAGATACACTAGACACGTGTTCCATGAGAGTCCTTCAGCACTGTCTCCATCAATGTTTCTGAATGTGGCGGGAGCATTACAGAGCCTGAATGGCATAACGGTGAACTGCCACAATCCTGGAGCCAATGGTAAAAGCAGTCTTTTCTCGATCTTCCTGAGCCAGTTCTACTTGCCAGTATCCACTCTTCAGATCAAGGGTCGAGAAAATCGTGGAACCAGCCAACGTGTCTAGGGTGTCATCTATTCTCGGGAGAGGGTAACTGTCCTTCTTCGTGACATTATTAAGTTGGAGATAGTCTACACCAAAGCGTGTCGATCCATCCTTTTTTCTTCACCAGTACGACTGAGAGGACCAGGGACTGTCAGATGGTTCGATAACTCCTTCTTTTCCATATCGCTGACTATTTTGTCAGCCTCTTCCTTCTTGGCAAGAGGAAGTCTTCTTGCTGATTGCCGGATCGGTCGGGCACCCCCAGTATCAATCTTGTGCTGGACCACATCAGTTCGACCCCCTTTTCCTTGTCCGGTATCGAAGATGTCTTGGTACTTTTTGACTAAATCTCTTAGTTTGGGCTGTTGAGCTGGTTTTATGTCTTTGGAAGAGGTGGCAACTAATTTTTCTAGTTCTGTGGGCAAGTTGTTGGGTTGGCTAATCGTACCTCGTACACTCCGGATCACTGAGGAAACTGACGAGCAGTGCCCCAATATTGTTCCTTTCTTCAAGGTCACTGGAAAATAATTGACATTCATGACCCTTACCGGCACAAATTTGTCAGCACTCAACAAGGTCTTCCCTAGTGCAATCCCTCGTCCAATTTTTCTATCGGAAGTTTGGGCTCGAACATCACCACGTCTCCACTGCTCGCACTCCCGTCCAGGCGAGCCTCCAGAATGGTTTCAGCCCTCTCAGGTACGCTTACATCTTCAGCCAACAACACGGATCGACTCTTCACTTCTCCCATGAAGCACCAGCTCTTTCCGTTGACACGAGGACGCCGTCTTTGAAATCTAATTCAAACCCTCTGGAATTCATGATGTCCATTCCGATGATTGCATCGTCTTCGATGTCCGCTACAAGTGCCTGATGTTTCACTCTTTAGTGCTGCCCAAAAATAATTTCAATCGGTAGCTCGCCATATACAGTAGCTGGCTCCCTGTTGCTGTGCGTATCTTCCAAGTTGTCGGTTCAATCCGTTCCGGTGTTCTGGCAAAGGAAGGCCCAAGAATTGTCCTAGTCGCACCTGTATCTAGCAGCATGGTGCAAGGCTCGTTATTGATGAGACCGTCTACGAAGACACCTTTGTTCTGTCGTTGGAGGATAGCGACATATGCGTTGTTAACCGGGGCTTGCCGGACACATGCCGACGATTGCCCCTTCTCGTCGACCTTCTTTGGTTTTCCTGCATCGGAGTCGATGAATATTGGACATTTGCTACGCACATGTCCAATTTGCCACAATTCCAGCATCTTATCTGCTTCTCTCAGGCAACACTTCCTTCATCACTTTCCTTATGGCAGCTTCCAAATTAGCAGGCTCCTGTGAGTCTTCCTCAATCATTCGGACTTTACTTTGGTTTTGCAGGATTGTTTTGTGCCTCAAATTCCAAAGCGCGTGCCAGTGCGTCTACGAGATGTGTTGGACGAGCTAGTGTCAACGCTTGTCTGGTTTCTTGGTCACGGAGTCCATCCAAGAATGCCTGAACCGCTACGCCCAAAATTTCCGGGGGTGGCTGGATATGCGAGACGACCAACGGCAAGTCAGCTTCGAATTCTTGTAAGGATTCGCCGATTTCTGCAGCGATTTTCAGTTGGGAGTGGTATCGTGTTCCAAATGGGCCTGGCCATATCGTATTCTAGATGTTTAATCAGCCATCATAGTCCTCCTGTTCTTGGGCGGTAAGAGTTTGTAGAATATTCGTCGCCCACGTAAGCAAGTGTTAGTGCTACAGCTCTTTTCCCCCGCATTCCATCCATTTGCTTTGGCCGCTGCTTCAAACTCGGCGGTAATTTTCCCATGGAGTTTTTCCTCGAATTTGAGCGGCTTCATGGAAAGCTTCCCTATTTCAGAAATGACCTTGACATCTTGTATACCCTCTGAACTTTATCCAAGTTCAAACTCAAGTCCAGCATTGCATTTTGTTAACCATCTCTGTGGAGGGCGCACTATCAATTCGTTTTTTCCAGCTTACTGATCGTTTCCTTTATTTTGTCCATTCCTGCCTCGACCCCATCTTTGATTTTATCTACCTCCGTGTTTATTTGCTCCCTAATTTTATCTATCTCTGTCTCAACGGTTCCCATTCTTTCTTCTAGAAAATTAGCCACACCACACAATTCTTTTTTTAGGCCTTCTGTGTTTTCCAGGAACTTCTCTTCCAGGCTTCTTGAATTTTCTAGAACCTTCTCTTCCAGATGTCTAGAATTTTCTTCCAGGCTTCTTGAATTTTCTGAAGCTTCTCTTCAGATTTCTAGAATTTTCTTGAAGCTTCTCTTCCAGATTTCTAGAATTTTCTTGAAGCTTCTTTCCAGATTTCTAGAATTTTCTTGAAGCTTCTCTTCCAGATTTCTTGCATTTTCTTCCAGGCTTCTTGAATTTTCTTCCAAAGTCCTCGAATTTTGTTGCAGCTCTTCTTTCAAGGATTCTATTATCGGACTCAAATCACCTCCGGGAACTTCGAATAAAAATGTTTCGGGGTCCTCACCTTCTTGTATAAGTCCTTCTGCAAGTCTTTCCTGGAGTACTTGCTTTTTACCCGTTGTTTCCAGTTCCCTTTCCTCCAATTCCTGTTTCAATTCCGCTACCTTCAAATCCGCAAGGCGCACTTTTTTCGAACACATTTTGTCTTTGACGAAGTATCAGTCTGTTTCACACGAAAAGTTTATCAGTTTGTTAAAAATTCACTTCGCGAATTCTTTTCCACGGGCCACCAGTCTATTGTCTGTTTCACGGGAACAGTGTATCAGTTTATATTCCCACGCACAATTGTCCACTTCGCGAAAACCGGGCCACTGTCTATTTTGGGCGTACAAAAAGGTCTATCAATTTATTTTTCTGACTATCCACTCCACGATCACTTGTTTATTTTCAAAATCTCGCTTCCGACACCAATTGTAACTTAAATAAACTTAACTTGGTTTTACTAATTTATTTCACACTTAATCTACAACTTAATTTATATTACTACGCCACTGTATAGCTCGATCGTATGGGCTCGTTCAGACTCCGACTCCCTCTTGAGGATTGCCTATTTATCTCCGTTACATAATTCCCGATCTTTCGAATTCTGGCAGTTGGCGACCAGCATGTTCCAATTGTTTCCAATATTGACCGTTGTTTTCCGCGGCAGAGCGACTGGATTGTTCTCGAATATCTCCGGGGATGACCTCATCGTTGTCGAGGGCAACGCGTGAGGCGACAGGTCCGGCCTAGGTTCGTTACAATTATATCTCAAAAATAATAGCGAAAAGAAACAGAACCGAACGCTAAAATACGTGGGTGGAATAAACTATTTTTGCAACTTTTCAAATTCTTCTACCAAATATTTTTTAGACTACCTGAGTAATCAACATTGTTTATAATTACTATTTAAAAAAAAATAAAAAACGCACTAAAAATTATTCAAATAATTAAATTGACTTGTACTAGTTACGATATGAGTACCTATGCATTTAACCCTTGCCACTATTTTAAACTCAATGTAGAGTAAACGCAAACATTTATTTTCTAAACAATACGTAGTGGATGATAGATATCCTAGGTAGTTATTAGTAGGCTTGTCACTTCTTTTATATCTAATGATTAATTCAGAAAGTATGGAGCGCTAAAATTAATTAAAATCATACACAACCAAAAAGCGGTCCTCACTTTTTGAGTTAATCATTAGATATAAACGAAGTGACGAGCTTACTAATAACTACCTAGGATATCTATCATCCACCACGTATTGTTTAAAAAAATATATGTTTGCGTTTACTCTACAATGAAGTTAAAATATTGGCAAGGGTAAAATGCATAGGTACTTATATCGTAACTTATACAAGTCAATTTAATTATTTTATCATTTTTAATGCGTGATAGATTTCAATTAACGCCGCTTTGAATTGTCTGGCAGATTTTTTATCATCGTGTAAGTGAAACTCTCCGTATCAGGGGCAGTGTTACTGGTTATTTTCAAAACTGCTTCCAGTTCAGGTAATGTTATTTTTGAATGAATATGGCTGTTTCTTTTCGATATCCTATCGCCAATTGAGGTAAGAAATCTGTATCAGCAAACGGAAGAGCAATACGGTCAAATAATTGATCAATAAGGTAGGGAGTAAGAACAGTTTTATTAGCCACTGAATTTTTGTTTGATATTTTTTGATAAATTTCCAAACAGTATTTATGGGGGTATTTTTGTTTAATTTATTGACAAATTTTTTCCAACTTTGTTGGGCTTTTCGTTTGAATTTTAATTTGATTTTTGCCTGCGGATTTCTGTGAAAAAGAAAATTATCCAAGTTAGCGTTCTCTTTGTATTTATTCAGATCCACCTCCCTTCTTTCAACCAAACTAGTGCACTCAGCGTCCCAACATACGGAGAGAGACTTCGAGGGTGAAAAAGGGGATGTTTCTGGACATAGAAATGAGCGAAAAATTTAGTTTCTGGTGGTTGGGGAGTATAAATGTGATCTAAGTGCGATTGGAAAGTGTACCAATTGACTTTTCTTCATTCCAAATGTTTGAGGAAGATATATCATTAGACAGTCAATATTATCTGAATTTTTTATGAGAATGGGATAGTGATCGGATCCCATAGTATCCGATAGTAATTTCCAGTCGCACTTCGACGCTAATTCAGGAGATGATATGGTCAGGTCTACTGAAGAACGAGGGGAGTTTGGGAGGAATATACGTGTAAGACATTATTGCAAACATATCATGTTTCACAAAACCTAGATTTGGAATCATCTCTGGTGTTCATGTTCAACATGAATGATTATGTAGCAGCATGAAATAGATCTTAGGAATCTCTCCCAGTCATTTTATAATTTGTTTTCCATTCCAGGTCCTAAATGGAAGGGGAGAAGGCGCATTGCGACACCAGGCTTTCACTTTTCTATTCTGGAACAATTTGTTGGAGTTTTCGAAAGTAATGGAAAAATTTTGGTGGAGAAACTGAAGAAAAAATGTAACGAGGATAGTATCGATATTTACCCTTTCATAACAATGTATGCTCTAGATATCATTTGCGGTATGTATAACTAACTATACATAAATAAGCATATTATAGCCAAACCAGTCATAATGTGGATGTGATTTTGATTTTTGAGGCTAAATTATTGAGTGTCTTGAATTGAACCCTAAACAGCATATTTTCTCACATCGGCATATTTCGTTCGATCAGATTCAGTTTGGCCAACGTCATTAGGCGATTTCCAGTCGGGTGAAAAATATATGAAATCCGCAATTAAACAAAGGTACTGAAATGACATGGTTTCTGAGAACATTTTAATGTTTGATATCAGAAGTGTTTGTAGATTTCAAGATCACGAATATTTCACAAACTTCTAGACAGCAACTATTCGTGACCCACATATTTGCGCCAATCGCTCCGTTTTCCAGTCACTTCAAACAATATTTCTTTCCATACTATACAATTGAAATACCCCATGTTAAAATATATAATACAGTTGGATTCAACGGAAATTAGGAACAGGGATAAAAACTAATTTTGTATCGCTGACGTTTCGGAATTAATTCATTTCATTTTCAGAGCTGAAATGACAATATTCACGTATAGATTGAAACAAAGAACATATCTATGACACACCTTCAAAACTAAGTTTTTTCCTGCTCATGGATTCAACTAGAAAACTATTGAGTAGTCGATACAAACTCTGGTCGATGAAAAAACATTTGTACACATTGTATATAAACAAATATAGACACGTTAAAATGAAACGACACACAACAGTGTATGGTCAATAAGCAACTGATCATCCCACCTGAAATATTCCAGCGCTATATAGAAAAA
Source organism: Gonioctena quinquepunctata (assembly GCA_018342105.1). Taxonomy (NCBI): domain Eukaryota; kingdom Metazoa; phylum Arthropoda; class Insecta; order Coleoptera; family Chrysomelidae; genus Gonioctena; species Gonioctena quinquepunctata. The sequence continues at coordinate 692,989 of JAFIRS010000260.1, forward strand.
TAAATGAGAAAAAACAAAACAAATCTTCTGGTTATTATTCAGAAATATTTTAAACCTTTCTAGAATATGCGTATATATTTTGGTCAGGTTTTATGTGTAATTTTTTTGGTTTACGCAATCATCATGGATTTTGATTTGAATGATTTCTCCCAACAATCACTTTGAATAAGTCATCTCTTAACATTTATACCAAATCGATGATTCAAACTGATGTGCAGCAAGGGCTGTTTTTTTTTTTATTTCTACTTTTCATAGCAGTCATATTGTGTTGATATATTCAGGTTTTTGGTACCTATTGTTATATATAACATTTCCCAATTCACAGGGAATACTATATATAACACATGAATCTGATTTAGCTGGTATCTTATCTTTCAACTGCGTGAATAATTTTTGTATAGTTTTCAAATTGTAAAAGGCAAACTTGTGAGAATCAGTTGATAACCAATTTTCAATTTTCCATCTAGATATGGAAATTTAAATAGTAACACATTTCTTTCAGAAACATTTCCAGGCTATTTGTTCTCGACGTTTATTAAATTCGATTAACTAAATTTTCCGAATGGAAACAATTGTCTCTTAGAGATAAATTCAATAAAATGTACTTGGAATATCTGATAAGCAGAAATAATTCCCATTCTGATATCAAAATCTCTCTGATCAAATTCTTGGGAATATTTGTAAAAATAGAGACAATATCCAAAGAGATTAGAATATTATTGTGGGGTAAAACAATATCCTTGGAAAATTATTTGAACTACATGGGATTTTTGGAAAGTTGTTGGTAAATTATTAAGAATTTTGTGAAAGTAACATGCTAAATTATATGTTGGTGGATTTAGACAATATAGCATTGAAAATTCCATGGAGTTCAATAATTTTCCAAGGATATTGTCTTATCCCACAATAATATTGTAATCTATTTACATTTTGTCTCTTTCTCTACAAATATCCTCAATAATCTGATCAGAAAGATTCCGATATCAGAATGGGAAATCATTTCTGCTCATACTGATTTTCCAATGAACATTTTTCTCAAATTAATCGACTTTATTTTTGACCCAAAATATTTTATATTTGATGGAACATTTAACAAACAAAAAAAAACTTTTTAACAAAAAATGAAACCGACGAAAAAAGAAACTGAAAAGCAAAAAATAACTCTTCTTAGTCTCAATAACTAAGCTCCTAAACTAATGTAAGTAACTAATTTTGAGTCGGTGCCAAACAAACTAGCAATTGAATTAGGTAAAACGTAAAATGATGGCGGCGGGATGCGCGGTGGCGTTTTGATAATTTTTTTTAAAGAAATTTAATGATCTTCTTTGATTGTTTGATTGACGCCGACTCAAATTATTTACTCACATTTGTTTAGGAGTTAGTTATTAAGACTAGAGGGTTATTTTTTGCTTTTCAGTTTCTTTTTTCGTCGGTTTTATTTTTTGTTAGATTTTTTTTTTTTTTGTAAAAATATACTAATTATTTCTCACTCAATTGACAATTGAGGTATTCATTATGTTGTAGTGTTATCAGAGCTACATACAGTGCTTCTCAAAAGTCCCGCCCCCCCCCTCTTATTTTTGGAACGATTATACATAAACAAGTGAAATTTTGAAACTGAATATTAAAGGTTGTAAGCTTCCCTACTAGTGATGATAGATGACGAAATCGTCAAAGATGACGTCACAAGGCCATTGTGACCAATAATTTTGAATGGAACCCTACGGCAAGCGACACCTCTTTTAAAAGGTAACGAAAAAACCTATTCAATGATACTAATTTTGTTTGTGTTTATGGCAGTTTCAATGGCTCATTAGTAAACATTAAAATTTAAATTCCATTCAGTATGATATTAATTACAAATTTAAGAATCAGTATCTTCTCAAAGGAATTGTTCGAAGTGACCTCCATTCACTTCCTGACAGTGAAATATCCTATTTTTAAACTCTTCTCGTACTTTTGCAAATGTGTCTGCGGAAACGACCTCACATTCTGCAACAATACGTTGTTTTAAAACGTCAATATCGTCAGGTTCAGTGGCGTAAACCTTCGATTCAATGTACCCCCACAGAAAAAAATCCAAAGGTGTGAGGTCTGGTGATCGAGCTGGCCATTCCGTTGAACTTCATCGTCCAATCCATCTATCACGATACTCCTCATCCAAATACCGTCTTACTGCACCGTAATAGTGTGGAGGAGCACCATCCTATTGGAATGTTATTTCCAAATTGCCGAATTTATCTGGATTATCTTCGAAAATTTCAAGGATTAACGGTTCTATTGCGTTTTGCAACAGCTCTAGATAAAACTCACCAATTAAATTAGTATTCAACGATGTGGTTTCCCAGGATACCTGCCGAAACATTCACCTTCTGGGGAAATTGGGTATGTGTTTCACGAAACAGGTGAGGATTTGCGTCACTCCAATACCTCACATTATGTGTATTTACATTTCCATTTAGATAGAAAGTACTTTCGTCACTAAAAGAAATTGTTTTGACATAGTCTGGCTGTTGGTTAATTTTAGTTTCCATATTTTCACAAAATTCTAGTCTTCGGTCTGGGTCGTCGTCTGAGAGTTGATGAACCATTTTAAAATTTGTATGGATGAAATTTGTTTATTTTCAACACCCTGTGTACTGTACTTCGACTGCCTTTCACAGGTAGATACAACGTGAGTTGTTGAAGAAGAAGGATTAACTATTACTTCTGCCAGTATATCAATTTTTTTCTCATCAGAAATTTGTGGTCTGCCAGATCGTTTCGCATCATTAATACTACCCATTGTTTCAAACTTACGGAGAAGCTCCCTTAAATAAGTCCTCGAAACGGGGCGATCGGGAAACCTCTCATTAAAAATGCGGTCTGCTGCATGAATATTTTGTCCAGTTTCACCAAGAATTAGGATCGCTGCTACTTCATCACCTAAAGCACGTACCATTTCGCTTCTTGAAGCACTAAACGTTCGGCTACAACAGTTTAATAATTATTAAAATGTACAAAAATATTAAAAGTACCAAAAGCTGCTGAAACAGTTAAACGTTCGATCAACAACACACAAATTAGTAAATGTACAAAAACTTGGACAATTACAACAACGTCGAATTAGGGAGACTAACAAAAACGTCAGCTTATTTGACAACTATCCAGAGGCAGGAGCTTGAATTTGGAATTTTAGTATTCACTGATTTAATTCATCACAGCTTTGCGTTTTCTAAAAGCAAGTTGCCAAAACTGCCATAAACACAAACAAAATTAGTATCATTGAATAGGTTTTTTCGATACCTTTTAGAAGAGGTGTCGCTTGCCGTAGGGTTCCATTTAAAATTATTGGTCACAATGGCCTTGTGACGTCATCTTTGACGATTTCGTCATCTATCATCACTAGTAGGGAAGTTTACAACCTTTAATATTCAGTTTCCAAATTTCACTTGTTTATGTATAATCGTTCCAAAAATAAGAGGGGGGGAGGGAACTTTTGAGAAGCACTGTATGTGTGCCAAGTTTAGGAGAATCGGTTCACACGTGGAAAATCAATCATTCCCCATTTTTCTTCCTCAGAGGTGGATAATTCTTCTTCAAATTCAAATATGACCAACAATACAATAAAAAAAGCATCATCTAAATCGGATAACCCAGTACAAAGTTCTGATAGAATTGATCAACGGGCCAAAATTCAGAGGGTGAACGATCAATATCCTCCATTTTGCTACCCTTAAGGGTGTTTTTTGTTCTCAATTCCAAATGGTACCGATTTCTAAGTACTCCCTATCCAGTGAAAAAAGAATAATCGAAATCGGACTAGTCTGTATAAAGTTATGCGTGATCATATATACAACGAGCACGGAATGACATACATTTCCTACGAGTATGAAAGTTTGCAGCACGAGCTGCAAGCGAGTGCTGCATCATACGTGTAGGAAATGGTCATTCCGTGCGAGTTTCACACTATACTTTTTCTACGACTGTACAGTGTAAGTAAAAAACAACAATCATGAGAAATGTACTTTTATTAATTAATTGAAAAAAATTACGTACTAGGTAAATGTGTTAAGCACCTACTACAATAATCGCGATAAAATATCTTCTCATTTGTTATCAACAATATTCAATGTTACATTGGTACAATTATTAAAAACAAATTTTGGGGAAATAGAATCCGTTTTTTTAAGGGAAAATTTGACATTATTAACATTTTCTGTAACTGATGTCTATGGAAGGTCTGACAACTTATTGGTCGACCCTAATATTTCATTGGCTATGTTATTTCGACTAGTCAGGGACTCTTCGATGTAACCCTCAGCTACTGTTGTAGAGCGCCAGCCACCATGCCGTTTTAATGTCGTTATATCTTCGCCACTATCTATCATTATTGTAGCTGAAGATCGGCGGAAACAGTGGCCGGTGTATAACTCAGGATTCGGAAGTTTTAAGTATGAAGCAATTTATTTTCCCATATTTCCTATTTTATTTATTCCAATTTATTGGACAGTGCATTTTCCTTTCTAATAATTTAGAAAAAAATAAGCATCGTTGACATTACTTGGTCGGAGATTCCAATATTTTTTCACAATGTTAGCATATTCTCCCGTTACAATAAATTTTCGAGAAGTTTTTGTTTTAGTGTTCGGAATGTGGACCAAAACTGCGGCACCTAAATCTTCAAAATCGTGAATTTTCATTTTGTACATCTCATCTCTCCTACAAGCACCCATGATTCCCATGATAAGTACAACCTGCAATAAAAAATATAAACAAATTATAATTAATTAACTGATTGTTGTGGAACTTACTTTTGCTACAAGGTATTCGTTGTCTGGGGCTTCTTTGATGACCGTATCAATCTCGTTCGTTGTGAAAACTTTAGATTTTTTTGCTTTGTATCCATCTGATTTCCGCTTCAGAAATGCTCTCAATTTGGAATATTTACCGATATCCACGCCATTATTGATACTAAGCATCGTTTTCAGCATGCTATAGTGTGCCCATAAAGTGGAAGATTTAAATTTATTTGATATATTTCCAAAGTAAACCATCAGAACATTCTCTGAACGAGAACTAGTTTTCGGTTCTTTGCACCAGTCCATGAATAGGGTATACGAAACTGTGTATTTTCCTTTAGATTTTTCAGGCACAAAATATAATGAAGCGTTATTTGCTGCCTCCATAACACTTGCGATGTTAAACTTCTTTCACTGTCACTACTTTCCATGCTGATCTGATTTCGAAATACCTTTATAATATCGTTCTATCAAAGAAATATTGAATTGTCACTTATGTTTGTGATTATATTGTCTGTATGGTTACGGCAATGTTACCTGGTTACGGCGTCTTTTGTTTTATTTACTCCACGCCTCTTTTGTCGTGACGAAGATTGCGAAAATTTACCCGTGCGTTTTCCAGACATTGTGCATTAGTTGCCCAGCAACTAGTGCATAATGAAATAGTATATTGTTTAACAAGCACGGAATGATACTCATTTCCCACGAGTATGATGTTTGCAGCATGAGCCGTAGGCGAGTGCTGCAAATCATACGAGTGGGAAATGAACATTCCGTGTGAGTTATACACTATACTTTTTCTACGGCTTTAACATAAAATAGCGAAATTAATTTACAACATGAACTTGAACTTCAATTGATCAAAGTATGCAAGTAATACATTTTCTGAAGTTGACGCGGTGACCTTTCCCTTTTCAATTTGTGAGGATTTGTGGGTTTTCCTTCTTTTCGATACTTCCGGAATCAAGTTTATACATCCCTAATTTGCGGCAGCAATTATGTCTGAGGAGGTAGTTCGTCAATTTCACTGCTCATCATACCTTTAAACTTTGACAAGTTTTGATGAAACTGAATTGACAGATGTCTTAAGTTCTCCTTGCTATCCATGGGAGACGTGATTTAATGACCAACAATAACACAATGACTTCATTGTGTTATCAGATAAGGAAATGAAATTGAAAACATACAATGTACTTCATTGTTTAATCAAAAACAGTTTTAAAAATGCAGTTTTGTATTATAGCCGTAGAAAAAGGAGTATTACAATGTACTACATTTAGAAATCATCATTGAACATACAATGAAGGTATTTTGTGACAGTCGTAGAAAAAAAAATTCGCGTCGACTAGAGAACCTCCTCCTTTTTGATTTCGTCGGTTAAAAAAGAAGAAACAGCTATGGGAAATCCAGCCAGTCATGTGTTGGCGAATATGATTGTTAATTATATAACTACAAAAATAACATCGGGATTACCTTTTGATATAACTTTCATTGAATATTATGTGGATGATTGCATTCTTGATATTACAGCTGACAAATCTGATAAAGTATTAAATATTTTAAATTGTTTCAACAAAATATTCAGTTCACGTTAGGATTAGAAGAAGAAAGAAACCGCCTTTTCTGGATCTCCAGATCATAAGAGATAATAATGGGAAATTACCCGGCAATTGGTTCATGAAACCTACCAATTCGGGCAGAATTTTGAATTACTTATCAATCTTTCAACCTTTTCAACCTCTTCAACTCTTTCAGCCAAAAAGTTAATACAGCCTCTAACCTAATTTCAAGGGTACTTACTCTTAGTGACAAATGTTTTATTTGGAAAATTTAGTAAAGGCGATGCATTTGTTGAAAACAAAAGCTACCCCACAAAATTAATTAATACTATCATTAATAAGTGTCGAAGAACAGATAGGCAGGAAATGTTTCCGAAAGAAATGTGTTACTATTTTTAAATTTCCATATCTAGATGGACTCTTATATAAAATCAAAAAAAATATATCAACTGATTCTCACAAGTTTACTTTTTACAACTTGAAAACTACACGAAAATTATTCACGCACTTAAAAGATAGAAACCAGCTCAATCAGATTCATGTGTGATATATAGTATTCCCTGTGAATGTGGGAAATGTTATATAGGGCAAACTAAACAATACCTGAAAACCAGAACAAATCAACACAAATGTGACTACAATGAAAATAATGGAAAAATAAGAAAAAACATCACTTGCTGCACATCATTTTCCATCATGCAGTTTTGATTTCGATTCGGTAAAAATTTTGATATGACTCATTCAAAGATATTGTTGGGAGAAATGATTCGAATCAATCTCCATGATTATTGCGTAACCCAAAAAAGTTATACACAAAACCTGACAAAAATATACACGCATAATCTAGAAAGGTTCAAAAGAAAAACAGATTTCTGAATAATAATAGACAAAAGATTTGTTCTGTTTTGTTCTCGTTTCTTCTTCTATGTAGCGCTGGAATATTTCAGGTGGGATGATCAGTTGCTTATTAACCATACACTGTTGTGCGTCGTTTCATTTTAACGTGTCTGTATTTGTTTATATACATTTTTGAAGTTTTTAAAATTTTTAAGTGTAATTTGTGCAAATGTGTTTCTGATCGACCAGAGTTTGTATCGACTACTCAATATTTTCTAGTTGAATCCAAGAGCAGGAAAAACTTTGCTTTAGAGGTGGTCATAGATATGTTATTTGTTTCAATCTATATGTACGTGAATATTGTCATTTCAGCTTTGAAAAATAAATAACTTATTTCTGAAAAGTCAGGCGATAAAAAATTCCCTGGTTCTTATTCCCGTTAAATCCCACTATATTCAATTCCTAGGACGATGAATCATTTATCAAAATATATAATTTTTTCAATATTATTAATGATATTCCTACCTGTAGAGAGATTTTATCTGGAATTCACAAATCTCCAGATTGGTTCAAATTCACTATATGTACCAACAAGATGACTGTTATGATGTATAGTAGATTGAACAATTACTTAAAATACGTGTATTCACAGTGTTTTCTCCACAATGATTCATAAATATCCGATAAGAATCAAGATGACGAAGGTCTTTGCAAACGTAGAAATTATCATCTTAAACACTTTTCAAAATACAAAATGTATTCAATACTTACTACGTTAGAAAGGAATTGGATTGCATTCAACTTATATAGCTATATTGGCAAGTTAGGTGAGGTTGGGACTCTTTCTTCAATCAAATCAAATCAAAATATACTTTATTGTCTAAGATAGTTTCTTGTTGACAAAGCTTTGTGAAAGGGACATAAACAATTAAACAATTATTAATAATTAATAATAAAAATACTTACTCATAAATACAAATATATACATCACATATACAAACACAACTAATAACACTTCCAAAACATGGTAAAATGTTATTAGTTGATTGTCATACTACACGTTAAAATTTTAACAATACTCAACAATCAAACATTACATTTAGACATATGAACTACATTCAGTAGTTAGAGGAATTACAATATAATAAAATAAATAAATGGGTGTACAGTGCTAGTCATACATAATCTAACTAAGGTTGTCACTATAGAATTCCTGCAGGTTGTAATATGCCTTTTTGAGAAGGATATTCTTAATTGAATTTCTAAATGGTGCGAGATTTACTGTGTTCTTGAGAATGCCAGGTAGGTGGTTATAAATCTTCCTACTCTCAAATATAAGGCAATTTTTTGTCAAAGATGATGTTGGTACTAATATTATTGTGTTGGCGGGTAATATAACAGGGTCTATTCTTTGGCTCTTTTGATTTTGTTTTATGTATTAAGCACACTGTTTCAAGAATGAATATACAAGTTAGCGTTAAAATTCGATGTTCAATAAAAAGAGACTTACAATGAACCCTTGAACGACATTTACAAAAGTACCTCAATGCTCTCTTTTGAAGTACAAATATTGAGTTCATCAACTGGTTAGAGCAGGAACCCCAGAAGGAGATGCCATATCTTATGTGAGATTCAATCTGTGAGAAGTACGCTATTCTGCCTGAATTGAGGCCAAGTTCATTGGTAATGACTCGAACAGCATAACAGCCTGATGCTAATGTTTTACTCAGTTTTTTTTATGTGCGCTTCAAATTTCAACGTTAAATAGTGACCAAGTTGGAATTCCTTCGGCGATTCTCGTTTACCAACTCAGTAGTAACTTTTTTTCACAGGATTTGCTAGCTGAAAAACGCTAATCTGTTCATATATGCGAGGAAATTCAGAAAATGCTAACTGACATATGATCTATATTTCATGTGATATTATCAAATCTCATTAATCTGGAAACGAACTGGCAACGTCGCATTACTCATTCCAAAGTATTTGTAGGTCACTTGCAATATTATCATTGTTTATGTCAATGATCTTGTTTGAAATTTATGCTTTTTGGCCTTTTCAAATCTGTTTGTGGAAGAACTGTCACAATTATATTTGAATGCATTTGAATTGAATAAATACGCAAATTGAATAAATACAAAGTACACTTTTCTTTCAAACAAAACATAAAAAAGGGCTTACCGCGCCTAAATTTCAACTGTATTCTTTTTTTCATCATGTTTCAAATTATTTGGGGAAGTTTCATCAATATCCGGATTTTCTCATGTTCCCTAGCTTTTCCAAAAACTGAAACAAACCAAATATTATTTTATACTGAAGATTTGGAACAATAGAACGTTTCTGATATATTCTAAGTTTTTCGAAAATATCATATGGAAACAGTTTTTTATTCGGGAACAATTTTTCACCTCCGGATCAACAAGCGGTGATGACTTTTTTTGCGGGTGAAAGTCAAAATGCTTCGAATGTTTCTGCTGAAAATATTGGATAGGCCCTTGCTTGATGGTCGTATAATGGAACTGAAAGTTATAGGTCACATTCGAAGAAATAATGCCTTTTCATCCAACATTGCGTGAGTAAAAGATCGAGCATATCAATGGCGTTCTATCGGACGAACCGTTCAGTTTTGAGTGTATTTATTTCGATATTTTTGGAAATATTGATTTTTTAAGGAACGGGTCTCTTCTGCAAAGATTATTGATGTCTACAAGAATGTATCTCTCATATGGGAGCTGTGAGGTTATTATTACTTCTTAATATTTTTTAACAATATTTAGCTATCTCAAGTTACACATAATAAACATATTACCATGACATCATTTCTAGTAATTTATATAGTTTTTTATTTTTCTAGTGGATTTCAGATTCATTTGAATATTTAAATTGACGTTGCTGATACTTGATGAAAATCCACAATATGAAAGTGAAAGTCAAAATTATGTGCAACACACAGAATCCTGCTTTTCCATTCAACTACTTTACTATACATGAATCGTATAATATTCGGTTAACTATATAATAGACTAAAGCTATATTGCTTTTGTGGTAAGAGAATAGTGAAAAAGAAAACAGGAAAAACAAGAAACTAGAAAATAGACAAAGATTGACGACAATAATGGTAGTTAAAAAAATACAGAATTGGTGGACTCTTTTTACATTTAATATAGCCACGTTTTGCATTTATCAATCTCTAAACTTTCTAGAACGTCGAGTTTAAAACCTATCTTTTCTATATGTAATATTTCGAAATCGTCAACAAAACAATGTTTTTCAGGCAAGAGGTGAGTAGCAAATGTTGAATTTGTTTTTCCATTGACGAAACAGTTCCTATGTTCTGATCATTGTTTTTCAAATGTTCTGCCTGTTTGGACTATGTAAAAACTTGTACAAGAGCCACAAGTTCATTTATAGTCTCCAGATTTATCAGATTTCTCAGTTTTAACTTTGTTGTTCCTAATAAATTTACTTAAATTATTTTTGGTAGGATGGCCTAAATATGTTATATGAAAAGTGTGACTGTGTGCACGTATCGATATAATCGATGAAAGAAAATTGTAAGTAATATTGATAGAGAACAAGTTACTGAACAGTTTTTTTGAGAAAGAAATTTGTTTGTAAATGGTAATATTGATACTGCTCAAAATTTATTAACTAAAATTAATCAAATACACCCTAACATAAAATTCACCTTAGAAATAGAATCAAATAATGAAATAGATTTTTTAGATCTTACAATACATTTTAAATATCTACACAAAACCGATACCAATATCTACAGTAATACCTAGTTAAACTAAACAACCCCATAACCACAAATTCGCATCCTCCCCTTCAGCACAAAATGGCTGCCTCCAATTGTTACATCCACAGACTCTCAAATGTACCTCTTTCTACTGTTGAGTATCGAAAAGAATTGAATATTTTGAAACAAGTAGCTTCCAACAATGATTATAATCCTAGCATTATCAACACTTTCATTCAAAAAATAAAAAATAAAAATGAAGATAACTTATTTTATCCAAAATTAAATTCAATCGACAAATTTTTTTCAATTCCTTTTTTAAACGACAACATTTCTAACAAAGTAGCTAGTTGCATTAAAAGTAACTTTGACAACATTAAAATTTCTTTCAAAACCAACAATAGCTTGAGTAGATTTTTGGTCAATACAAAAGACAATATTGAATGAATGTGGTTTTTTGTGGAGGAACAACGTTTCTTGACATGTTTTTTGGGTAACCTTCCACAGTCTGAAAATGAAAATATAATCAGGAAAATCTATACAAGTGTAGAAAGGGCAAACTGATTAGTTCACCCCGATAAGTTATTGCGTTCACCAAATTATATTTCCTATAGAAAAATGATTCAATTTGTCAATAACTTGCCGTTTTCTGAATGTGCCTATCAAAAAAATTCTTCAAAATATTCAAAAGATACTTCTCTATATAGTTTTTGCTTGACGTTTCGGGGACTATATCTGCCCCTGTTCTCAAAATCTTCTAAATCTCCTTTAAATGTTTTATAATTTGGATTTTTTCTTGCAGAGTCTTTTTCGCTTTTTCAACTGACGGATGTCAATTGAGATCTGCCAAAAAAGTTCGAGAGTGACGTATTGCTCATTTGATATATGGGGTGTTGTTCAGATCAGTTTATTAGCATTCTACCATATCTCATTTCCTCTCTGAGTAGAGGTAACCATGTATGATCCATTTCAACAGAATTTGTTGAAAATCAGTTGTTATTGGGAAGAAGAATACAGGCCGTTTCTTTCAATTTGCTCCTCTCTTGATGTGGTTCTTTCATCAAGATTTTTGTCCTATTCCATTCAATCGTATGATCGCCATTGGATGTGAGCATATATTCTGCAATTTTTGATCCAGTTATCTGTCGATTTCTGATGTAACTCTGATGTTCACTTTGGCGCACTTCCAATGGTCTTGACGTTTCACCTATATAACTATCACCACAAGAACAAGGTATGTTGTAAACACAGTTTTTGGTACTTTCTTCTGCGTTTTTTGGTTTTGTTTGTGTTAGTATAGATCTCAGTGTGTTTGTTGTTCTAAATGATGTTCTCACATCATACCTATGTCCAATTCGTTTGATCTTTTCAGATAATCCGGGGACATAAGGTATTATGTTGGTTGTGAAATGTGTAGGTGGTGGGAGTACTCTTGTTGGTTGTGTTAATTGGTTGTTTGATGGGTTTTTGTTTTCAATGTCAGTGATTGTTTTTCCACAATTGTTTTTTCCACAATTGACATCCGTCAGTTGGAAAAGCGAAAAAGACTCTGCGAGAAAAAATCCAAATTATAAAACAATTAAAGGAGATTTAGAAGATTTTGAGAACGGGGGCAGATATAGTCCACGAAACGTCAAGCAAAAACTATATAAAGAAGTATCTTTTGAATATTTTGAAAAATTTTTTTGATAGGCACTTTCAGAAAACGGCAAGTTATTGACAAATTGGATCATTTTTCTATAGGAAATATAATTAATGGTGAACGCAATAACTTATCGGGGTGAACTAATCAGTTTGCCCTTTCTACACTTGTATAGATTTTCCTGATTATATTTTCATTTTCAGACTGTGGAAGGTTACCCAAAAAACATGTCAAGAAACAAAAGACAAAATTGACAAACTTTCCAAAAGTGGTATATATAAGTTAAATTGTGAAGACTGCGATGCAGCCTATATTGGTAGAACTTGTAGACCTTTGAAAGTTCGTATTATGGAACATTTAAACAGTTTCTGCCTTCGGTCATCACTTAAGATTCAACAATCATAATTTTGGTCGAAATAGAAATTCACAGATTTTACAAGAGGTCAGTTCCAAAAATTATAATAGATTAGATTTTCTTGAAGATTTACACATAAGTAAAGAAATACTTAACAATAACCTTTGTCTCAACACGCAAGTCAATTTGAATAGATCCTATATTCCACTTCATAGACGTCTAAATTAAATAATATTGAACTTCCTCAGCCTTTTTACTCTAAATCACATTTTAATTTTCTTGTTATTCATGCTAATAATTTTCAATTTCCATTCTCTATGAAGATTTTACTTGTATCTCTTTGCAATTTGCTAGCTTCTTTTTCAGTTTTCTCCATACTGAGAACACAGTCATGTTCTGGATTATCACCCTTTAGACTCTGTTTTACTACAGCTGTGGGAGTTGTGAAGTTCCCATTAGACTTGTATCACACTTCTTATCCCCCAGTTGCGGTTTAACTGAGCCATGGTGGACAAGGATTTTTATTTTTATCAAGGGAAATGTAAATTCATTGTCCAGAATTATTCAATTGTTTGTTATGATCAGGACAGGTCTAATTAGACTTCTCCCTTAAACTTATATTCAATCACGATGACTTAAATGTGAGAATTGAAGAGTCTTGTCTGGTCTTCCTTGGAATACTGGAACATATATTTGACAGATGACAGTTCTCATTAGATTGATCATCTTCTAGTGTGTTTTTCGTATGACAGGGATATTCCTTTCTTGATTCTGATATCTCCATGGTTCTGTGTTCCATGTCAATCTACTTCATCGTTCACTTGTCAATCTTGTCACTTGGGTCCAGCTATCACACCCACACTATGGCTTTCAAAAATATGATGAAAATGTAATCTCAATTTCCATCCTGGCCTAGGATATGTTTTTTAACATGTTTGTCACGTAAACTTATACAACACCCAACTAACAAATTGGCTTTGTAATTTTCAGGTAACAGAACAATTCAGTTTCATTGGCATTATATTACGACTGTCGAAAAGCCAATCTGTTGAATTAACATTGCGAACATGATTATTTTATTCTTTGAAACCAAATTGTTGTTTAGATCATTGTTGAGAACGTTCTTAGAGTGAAATTGTAAAACATCTTGAAGGATAAACTTGAAACAGTTTCTTAAACGTTTATACAATTCAAGTTATACAACATTTCAGCCTAGAGGACCAAAGTGATTTCTAGTAGTTTTGTGGTGATATTATCAGGTACTGTTCTGTTCTTTCGCAGATAGTTTTATGAATGGTTTATAAAAATTCATCAACAGATTACAAAATTGTTGTATTGGTGTTTCCTGTGATACTCTTCTACTTCAGAAAGCGATATGCTCCCGACAGAAAGGGATAAATAACTATTCTATAACAGTACGAATAATATGCTCCTGAATGGTCTAACAAAGCAGTGATAGAACAATAAACTGTTATTGAACACAAAATGATATTGAGAGTACCTTTTATAAAATGAAACTCTCACAGTAGTTTTTCATACTAGTTCGGTCTCTTTCTGTTTTCTCAAGTGTGTGTACATGTAAAATGGCGTCAATAACACAAATAAGCAGATGGAAAAAACTAAAAAGAAGTGGCGCTTTTCGCAGAAAAGTTAAGACCAACTACCAGAAATTTTTCCACGGCACTGCGGATTCTTGTATGAAGGTAAACAATCTGGATAATGAAGAGAATTTTGACCTAATAACTCATCAATACTCAACCAGCTCTGGGCATATGTGGTACACAAGCAGCAAACGTGCCAAATGATACCGAAGTGACCGAAAGTAACTGAGTTTCAGAGTTGGATTATTCTAACGAGGAGAAAGATAATGTTATTTCTGAGATAGAAAAAGATGTGAAATTCAGAAATCATCTGAGATCATGGGCGGTCTCCTTCAACATATCCCATTTGGCTCTGAAAGATTTATTGAAAAATATCAATAAATGCTTCGCAAGCATCCTTCTTGGAGATCCTCGATCGCTTTTGAAAACGTATCAAACAGTTACAATTTAAAAAGTTGGCACTGGCAACTATTGGCATCATGGTTTCGAAGTTAGTTTGAGATAGACTTTGGGTAAAATCAATGATTTACCTAAAACAATATCTGTCAATATGAACATGGATGGTTTACCAATATACAGAAGAAGTAAATATGAGTTTAAGCCAATAATTTTCAACATATACGAGTTGCCTACAATAAAACCCATGGTTATGGGAATATACTGTATCCTAGAAAAGCCAAATAGATAGGTTGAGTCTAGTTTTATTAATAATGCATATACTGATTTGTTGAAAATATAAACAGGATGTTCATACAATCAGATGTGGAATCATCTGGATTTTTCAATTCACAGAAGAATATTTCTATCAATATTCAATTGAGAATGTTTCCCTTTTCAAAATGCATATACGTTTTCAAAAGTTTTGAGCTGCTCTAATGTGACAAATACCTCACAATGAAACAGTGAAGCTCTATAAGTGCTACAACTAAGGCACAAAGTAAAGCTAGCTGTATAAGTGCTTCACGACCTGCTATTATACAAAAGCAGATTTCTCCGTTGTTTAACACACAAGCAAACTGCTGCTAAAAGATACATTTATTCCGTAAAAGTTGCTTTGAAGCCGTTGTGGCAGCGTTACAACACGTTGACGCATGGGCGTTGATGAAAGTATTTTCCTGGACGACAGGTAGAACAGTTTGATTTGGAAAATAAAAAAATTGTGATATTCAACAAAAACTGAGAAGGGGAATGAGGACAAACGCCGGTTCTTTTTTAACACTACCTGTATCTGCATTATGACACATCTATTAATAATAATTATTGCCATTAGTTTGAAACGTGTCATTGAATTCTGGAGATTTTGGTCATTTCATGTTCGTTTCTACTGATTTTTTCGATGGCAAACCTGTCTCTAACTATTGTCAATTTTATTTTTCACTTCTGCTGTGGGCTATATTCTTAAAACGCAGTGACATTTTGGGACATATCAGCTGGTATGACCTCAATACAAATTTCAATTAGTAATATATTTTTATGATTTTAGGAACGAAAAGCCACAAACATTTTCAGGTGACACGGATCCGATAGCGATCGTGAAAGTGTCACTTTTTTGTATCTTTAACTTCAAACTCATCGAAGTCTATATCGAATTCATTTACTTTACGGCTCCATATTAATTGGTCAGGAATAGTTGGGAATGATTCTAAACTGTTTGCTGAATCATTCTAATACAGTTCTGAAATAGTGTTCGAAAATGCATTTCAGAACTCAGATGTTCATTGGTGTATCTTTCCTAAATCAAGGCCATCTTCATTATCAGGCTATAGTCATCGAGGTATAAGCTGATACATAATGTAATATATGAAGAACGAGCCACAAGGCTGATTTGCGAATTGGAGATGGTTCAGTTGATTTGGTAACTTGATTCGTAAATGAAACGACTGAAATGTATTGATTTCAATATTTTGGTAGCGTTGCCTAAGAACTTATACATTCACTGTTACTGGCGAAAATGTCAAAATTTGACATCGCGGATTGTGAGACATAAAATGTCAACAATTTCTGACGTTTGAAGAAAATGGTACATTGTTTTATTGGAATTAATAATTACACTTCATTTAACAAGCAAAATTTGCATTTGTTAGGCGAAGTGAAAGTGGCCGTGCGAAATCATGATTTGTTTGACAAGCAAATACTTTGCGTTTGCGAGGCGAAGGGAAATGAAAGACTTTGAGACTCACTTTCAATCTAAATAAATCATACAATTTTTTCTACAACTGTGAAAACTGCATCCATGGTCTCACTAGCGGTAATCGAAAACAGAGCTTTGCTATTAGGCAACACCTTCTTCAATTCATGTAGTGCAAATGTGATGTGTTGGTAGGCTACACTTTCAGTACTATAATTGAAAGGATATCTTGTCCTTGGACTTGGAACGGAATTATGGTATTAAAAAAGGCCATGCACTTTCGATTCGGTTGCTGAAAAAGATATATTTTGAATATTTGATGAGCCACATGACCGTCCAATGTAATTATTGGAAAATATTTCGAATTAAATCGTTATCTAACACCAAGTTCCCCAACAATTCTCAAAAAATCATTTGTACCTTTGCATACTCTTCAAAAGAATTCAAAGTAATAATCGGAAGAACTAATTTAATTTTTTGTAATACGTCTCTGTCAAGTTAAAAGACAATATATATTGTGACTATGTTATAGAAATCACCAACGGAGTTAAATAGCCATATAAACACTGTTCTTGTGATGAAAGTGTTGTATAACATGAAGCCATATTGAATCGCATATTAGTGATGACCATTCTGAAGGCAAAAACTAAAACATACAAAATCTCTATTCCTCAGCTATAAAAATAAAAACTAATGCTCAGAAAAGTTCACTGTCGCGAAATCAACAACAATTGATCAAATAGGTAAATTCAAGAAATCTTCAAAAATTCCACAACGCTTGAAAATTTTATATTATATGTACCATATAATCAACAGTGAAATTTACTCCGCAGTCGAAATCAACTTCATAGTTAGATTTACGATGTGTTAATTAATATAAATACGCAGAAGCGATCCACCTCAATACGAAGTATAGACATTATCAATCCTGACATGTTTAATTGTCACGAGAACAACAAAGAAATCACTTTTGTGAAATTTTTAAGAATATTTATTTTCCGTGGAATACATTTAGAAACTGCAGAATTTTATTATTGTTCCAGTACGCGATAAAAATGTTTTATTACGAACGAGAAAGCAGTTCCCATAAAAAAAATTTTGGAGATTTATAATAGTTCTTTAAGTGATAAATAATGAATTAAATAGAAGTTGTGAATGATTATTACAGAAATCTTATAAAACTATTCGGTGGTCATTCTATACAGTTCCTATAAATTATATATAAATGTTTATACAATAATTCTGTAATAGCTGTCACAGGCCTAATAAAACTTCTTAAACAAATGTTTCGTTTTATAAGACTGTGCCCATTTAGCATTTATAGTTGTTGTAAGAACGCCTAAAAACGTTTTTGAGACTAATAAAGCTTTATAAAAAATGATATGTAAACGTTCTTTCAGTTTTTATAAAGCACCAAATTGTTAGTTGGGCACTCATTGATCATGAGATATTTTATGGTATTTTTGGCTTCTTGTACACCTGACGAGTAAGTAACCTCACATTTAAAATATGTCAAATTTCCTCCTCAAAAAAACTTTTTAGTTACTTGTTCTCTATCAATATTACTTACTTTCACTGATGATGACCTAAGGGTCGAAAGCGCTTTGCTACGATTTTAATAAATTATTTTATGCACGAAATACAATGATCTTTAATCGATTAAATATGTTATAACTTTTGAATTATGTTATTCGTTTTGAGTAGAAAACACTTTTCGTAAAGCTTTTTAATTAGGTTTTCTTGAAAGAATATTATCCATAATGTTTGAACTATAACCGTTACTAATAGCAATTTGTTTAATTGTTATTTATCAAAAAAATTCTGCTGGAAGAGAAATATTGATTAATCAACCAAGAAATGTTTTTCTTGTCATGGAATATTTATTTAGAACCTTATGATGAAGTTTGGTCATGCAAGCCATGTTTGGTATTGTACTTTCGGCAACAGCTCGCCAAGTTGTTTCGAGTGTCGTATAAGAAAACCAGAAGTGAGACAGTTGCCGGGAGAAAAGTCAAACAGACAGAACAGAAAATAAAAATTATTGACATTCCACGAAAGTCATCACGCTGGTGCATATTTTGTATCAAGTATATTATACAATTTCGTAAAATTGAAAGTTGTATTTATCATCAACCAACCACAACACTCTTCAAGCCATATGATTTCAGTTTTGATACACCATTTCACGAAACTTTCTGAAAAATTAAACGACCGTGGTTTTTTGTAAAAACCCCATAAAGGTTCAGATTTTTTACTATTTTCAGATAATTTTTCCTTAACTGACTGACCATGAGAGTGGTAGTTACGGTTGATCTTGCTTAGTACTGATCTTGCTAGAAACAGTATGGAGAACAATTTTTAAACGACTTTCCATTTCAGAAACTGCCATGGGTGTTTCAGTAAATGCTCAATCGAATGAACACTCCCAGTACGTGAACAACGTTAAATTGATGTGCAAGATAGGAATGATAAGATCAACATCAGTTTTCAAAACCCACGACCTTCTCTATCCGCTCTCCCTAGATTATTTCAGAGAACAGAAAGCAGTGAGGCAACTACATGGGGTAACAAACTCTGTTATTGACAATAGAATAAAACAGTTGGAAAATTTAGCCAACAAAAAAACTGAAGATGTGGATGAGCTTGGAAGGAAGAGAAAATTGGCTTTTTTGGATATTCTGTTACAATCGACGTTCGAAGGAAAACCATTGAGCAGGGATGATATCCGAGAAGAAGTTGACACATTCATGTTTGAGGTGAATTCTTAACATATTTCAGGAACGACTGGTCGTTGAAGTAATAGTGGATGGAGGATCGAAAGGAGTGGCGCGATTTCTTCAATACATTTCGAGTTTCGGTTAGTATATTTGACCATAATCATGAGTGCTGGAAATCCTCTTCCAGCACGAGAACGTTTGAAATACACTAAGACAGAGATTAAGTGACACATATGAAAAAATACATAGATAAGCAGAGTATTTTTGAAATTTATAAAATAAAAATAAAACTATAATTAGGAATGATTATTTTTTGACATTTCTAGAAACCAATGGAAACTTTCAATTCAAATCATTCATGTACGTTTTGGCCAATCATCATTATAGTGGGAATGTTCTACATGGAAAATTGTATACAGGGTGATTCAAAAGTACTTTGACAAACTTTAGGAGGTGATTCCTCACAATATTCTAATATGAATTGTCCACATAAATAATATCCGGAAACGCTACGTTTCCAAGATACAGGGTATTAAAGTATTATTTTTATTTTCGTTTTTTTTAAATAATTTCGAAATATTAACCTTAATTGAACAAAAATTGGTATTGAAAAGGTTTTTTGAGGTGTCAAATTCGGAAACTAATGTTGTTATTGCCCTTACTTGTAGGGGGCGCCACCTACACGTCTTTCTCTTTTTGAAAATTCATAACTTTTTTGAGCGTACTTCTAGCACATTTTTCAGCGAAAAAAATCAATTTTTCCATCATATCTACGTAAAGTAAGGTACCCCTGTTACAAGTCGCTGTGAGCAACCGTTTTCTAGATATTTGGACTTGAAAATTATTTAATAATCGATGCGTGTTGAAGTTATCATCATTATTTTGCATTTTTCACAAGAATGCTTAGGAAATGAATTTGACGTTTAAGTAAGTAGTTTTTTTTTTTGTAAGGGGCGCCACCTATTCTATTTGTTTTAATTAAATTTGCAAGAAATATCAACATTTTATTTCAAGAAATTTTGAATATGTAGAATAAAATAAAGGAAACTAAATTGTATTCAAATAAATTGTTCAAAGTGTCCACCTTCAGCGAAGACAGGCATTCAGTCTTCTAGTCATTGAATCTCCTACCCGCTCAAAAATTATTGGTGGTTTCTTATTGTTTCACAGGCGTCTACTATCCGGTTTCTTAGAGCTTCCTCGTTCGCTACTGGAGTTTCATAAACCTACTGACTTCAAATGTCCCCAAAAATGAAAATCTCGCGGGCTTAGATCTGGGGACCTTGGTGCCCACGCCTGGTTAGGTTCTTCTACATCCCTACCGATCCATCGATTTGGATAGTGTTGAGGAATTCCCTGGCTACAACGCAAAAATGGACCGGAGCCCCATCATGCATAAATCACATGCAGATACGAATTTCTAATGGTACATTCTGAAGTAGGCCCGGCAATTCATTTTCTAAAAAGTCTCTGTAAGATGCGCCATTCAGTCGGAACGGAAGAAAGAAAGGACCTATCAAGTAATTATCAATTATAATGTCTTCCACTAACTGCGTGCGGATTTTCCGTGCCCAAACATGGTTGTTGGTGATAGCATTTCTGGAGAAGTTTGCCTCGTCCGTGAAGAGTACATATCTAAAAATTAGGATTTCCAGCAATTTTCTCAAAACCACTGACACATAGTAATGCGTTGGGGAAATTCTCGTGGCAAAAGAGCTTGTACCCTTTGAATATGGTATGGAGGGAATTGTTGATCGTGGATAATTCTCCAAACTGTGGACTGAGTAGAATTGAGAGCTTCAGCAATTATTCTTGTACTTGTTTCTGGATTCTTCTCGAGAGCGTTCAAAACAGCTTCTTCCAATTCTGCTCATGATCTTCCAATAATATCAGCTGCCCTCTTGAAGGTACCTGTTTCTGCCAAACGATGGTGGAGACTGGTAAATAATGGAGCTGAAGGCAGTACTCGATTAGGAAATCGCTCCTGGTAAATACGTCTTGCTTCTCGCGCATTGCCATCCGCAAGGCCATAAACGAAATGCATATCGGCTAAATGAGCATTATTGTTTGAATAATCCATTTTTTTTAAATTTTTGTTTTAAAACTTACAGAAACTTCAACAAAACAATAAAACGTTTAACTGTCACATAATATGTAATTACCAAAACTACTTACTTGAACGTCAAATTCATTTCCTTAGCATTCTCGTGAAAAATGCAAAATAATGGTAATAACTTCAACACGCATCGATTATCAATTAATCGACTTGAAATTTTCAAGTCCAAATATCTAGAAAACGGTTGCTTATAGCAACTTGTAATAGGGGTAGCTTTTTTACGTAGATAAGATAGAAGAATTGATTTTTCCACTGAAAAATTTGATAGAAGAACGAAAAAAAAAATATATGAATTTTCAAAAAATAAAAAGACGTGTAGGTGGCGTCCCCTACGAGTAAGAGCAATAATAACATCAGGTTCGAATTCGACAACTCAAAAAACCTCTCAATACCAATTCTCGTTCAAATCAAGGTCAGTATTTCGAAAGTTATTAAAAAAAAACGAAAATAAAACTTCTACACCCTGTATCTTGGAAACGAAGCGTTTCCGGACATATATTTATTTGGACAATTCATATTAGAATATTGTGAGGAATCACCTCCTGAAGTTTGTCAAAGTACTTTTCAATCACCCTGTATTTTTAACTTGACGTCTGTCATCAATTCGCATGGAAAGTGAGAAATGAATCAAAACCAGTTCAGTATATTGTATCATTGTGCGAGGAAATGTGTTCATGATTGTAACATGAAAAAATAATCAATATAATACCACACGAGAGTTCAATGAAGTAGAAAATAATTCTCCAGATTTCTTTCTCAAACTTGTTGCCATTTGGCAATAGCCATTCGAGCCCATTGAGCTCTCGTGTATTTTCCTTGGCAACAAGTTTTCGAAAATCTGTCAAATTATTTTCACTTCATTCCTCTCCTGTGATATTACAACAGAATATGCAAAAATAAGTAATAACGAAATAATATAGTTTATTCTTGCATATTGTTATTGATAATTATTATAATCTATGTATTTTGAACAACTTGTTCCCTAATCTATATCTGGGAGTATTTAAAACCTTCACATCCTCTTCCAGCACCCATGATAATGGTTGAATATACTCAACGAAACATTGGGATGTATTAAAAATATGACTGCTCTCATTTTGACCCGCCACCCAGAATATCTTCAACTCAAATGAAAAACTGCAACACAAAATCTAGTACTTTATTAAACCCTTATTACACTGTGCTTTTTTCGTGCCTATTTTTGTGCTATTTTCATGGCTATTTGTTGGCTAAATTTCCCCCAATAACTGGCACTATTACACCATGCCTTTTTGGTGATTGTTTCAGGCGCTAATTTCAGAGCTCAAACCTAAGGAAAATTGACATTTACCTTGAATGATTGAGTAATTTAGTAAACCTGGACTATTTGTTTCAACTTTTTCCTTACCTGGTACAAGATTGTTTCTTTTTTTCTGTCATACTGAACAAAAGGAAAACTATGCGATTAATTTCATTTGTTTGTTGGTTATGTCAAGTCCAATAGATAATTATTGTTTTGGCAAACCTGACATTTCCACAAACGTCCTTGAAATCCCCTCGATTCAGGCGGAAAAAATAGAACCAGTCCTATTTATTTTCACGCCTGAAACAATCAACAAAATAGCCACGAGCGCATGCGTATTTGTTTAAAATTTCAGCCACCGGCAGTCAGGCAGACAAATAGGCACGAAAAAGGCATAGTGTAAAACCCTTATTACACTATGCCTTTTTCGTGCCTATTTGTCTGCCTGACTGCCCGTGGCTGAAATTTTAAACGAATACGCATGCGCGCGTGGCTATTTGTTGATTGTTTCAGGGGTGAAAATAAATAGGACTGGTTCTATTTTTCCGCCTGAATCGAGGGATTTCAAGACGTTGTGGAAATGTCAGGTTTGCCAAAACAGGACTTGACATAACCAACAAATAGATGAAATTAATCACATAGTTTTCGTTTTCTTATGTCAGAAAAGAAGAAAAAATCTGTGCCAGGTAAGGAAAAAGTTGAAACAAATAGTCCAGGTATACTAAATTACCTAATCATTTAAGGTAAATGTCAATTTTCCTTAGGTTTGCAGCTCTGTGATTAGCGCCTGAAACAATCATCAAAAAGGCACGGTGTAATAGTGCCAGTTATTTGGGGAAATTCAGCCAACAAATAGCCATGAAAATGAGCACCAAAAAATTAGGCACGAAAAAGGCATAGTGTAATAAGGGTTTTATTGGAAGTAACTTGTTTTAACCGTTAGGCGGGCCATTAGTGTCAGGTTAGCACCCGCGGCTTCAACAGTCGCCGGGTACTACATTGCCCATTTGGCAGATTCTTCTAAAGCCGCGTGCAGAGATGAACAAAACGCGGGACCGTCTCGTCTCAACACCGTAACATCGCAGAGTCCCATTAGTTTTCGGTCTTTCATCGTCCCATCATCGCGGACTTTTGTCCGCGACGATGTTGCACTCCATTAGGCCGGCGTCCCACGGCGCGAGACTTGACGAGCTCGGAGCACAGGAGTGAGGTTTGTGCAATATCGAGCTTGATCGATCCCACGTCATGTATAATTTGACCGAATCATCATCCACCAGTGACTAGAGGATGGTACACGACCCTAGGATAGGATGCATTGTAGTTATTTAGTTCACAGTGGATAGCATGTGCAGCACAGTATTATTAGATATTGTTTTTTGTGGGTCCCACATAAATCAAAGAATTCAATCATCGCTTCTGAATTCCACTCCATGTTGATACAGAATACTCTGCCACAACCAAACTCTCTCTCCGAAGTGACCGGTCTCATCGTAGCCGACACAGTCGCGCCGTGGGACCGCTCAACATGCCATATAGAACGAGTCAGCTAGTCGAGCTTCGCGCCTTTGATGTTTGGAGACTTTACCATCATTTCCTGGGAAGTCTCGAACCTACGCGAGTCGACCGACCTACGACGCGAGACTCAACAATCCTCAAGTCGAGCTCTCCAGGTCTCGCGCAGTGGGACGCCGTCTTTAGGCTAGTTAGTTCATATCTTCCATAACGTGTTGAGTAGAGGTATAGCGAATTAAGATATGTGCGATACTTCTTTAGATTCGGAATAACGTCTATAAAAGTGTGAGGAAGTTCTATATTCGCACATACACGATTAACAAGTTATAAATAGATATAGATTCGAAAAAAGAGGGGTCTAGTTTATTGCAATAGCTAGAGAATCAAAAGAGCTACAGAAAATATTCTTACAAAGAAATAACTTTCCGATTAAAATGTCCAAACTCCCGGAATTCCATCTCCATTATTGATACTTTTAATTTAATGTTTCGCACGTCACTCAGCAGCGTCACGCAGCCGCGATACCATCCGTAACAAAAATTTTTTTATGTCATATTTTTTTTTTTGGCATTATTCAGACACTTGGAAGGAACATTTCCGTATATATTGAAACAGCAGTATTAAAATAATTTGAAAAAAAATATATTCAATATTTTTCGTGATTTTAAAATTTTTTGTTAGTTGAGAAAATTGATAGATTATAAGTTATAACTATTACAAATATCGCAATGTTCTATTCTCGTTAAGTATAGTTGTCGTAAGGTCTTCACGAAGCGAAATGATTTCAGTGGCTTTTGTTTGACAATTACACGACTTGGAATTTAAACAAAAGCTGAAAAACATTACTCAATTCATAATAGGCTCATTTTATGGGAAAAAAGCCATATACATATTTTTGTTCCTCAAGTGACGTATTAATCCCATATTTTGAAATAAATATTTTTGTTTGTTTGTTTCACGTTTATTTTGTTTTGACATGGGTAATATATTCAAGAATGAATTAGTGATAATGTAAATTGGCCGTTCATAATATATTGTATGTAGCACGGCAGTTTGTGCATTTGTGGCTTATAGCATGTAATCATTACACAGCAGACCATGAATGCCTACTTAAGTATAATGTCCCACGATATTCAGGAACCTGAGAGCAATGTTGGTTTGAACGAAAACTATCAATCAATATTGAAGTGTTGGTTTTTCTCAACCAATTCATTCGGTGAATCATAATGAAAAATATTGTTTCTTCCATATGTTCATATACAGTACAAAACATTTTTCATTTCCAGGGTCACGACACAACTGCATCTGCGATGACTTTCGCTACCTTTCTACTCGCAGAACATCCAGACGTACAGGTAAAAATATAACGATACATTTTTATTCATATAAATGTATATAGATATACAGGGTGAGTCAGAATAAGACCGGCAAACTCTGACTACAGATTTAATTAATATAAATGAACTGCCAACTGTTCTTCCAAGAGCCTTCACCTGTTTGTATGCTGATGATGCTTCCCTGCTTTTCTGTCATAAATCCGCAGTAGAACTTCAAAATAAAATAAACAACACAACTGATGCCCTACATAGTTGGCTAAGCAACAACTCTCTGTTTCTCATTACGTCAAAAACAAGTTTTACTACTTTTCACACTGGGCAAAACACCAACCCACCTTCCCTGGACCTGAACATCTGCGGCACACCTCTTGAACATAGTATATCCTCCAAATTCTTAGGTATCATAATCGACAACGATCTTAGCTTTAAATCACATTGCAAAAATCTGACTAGCTCTCTACACTCCAAATGCTACCAAATCAGAATCCTCAAACGCGTTTTGGATAAACCTAGTTTGCTCCTATTTTATCACGCCCAGGTACAATCAAGAATTTGCTACGCAATCACAATATGGGGGAGCTCCCCAGCAGCGAAAGACGTATTCATCGCACAAAAGCGAATAATACTTTGCCTTGCAAACGTCTCCCACAGACGTCATGTCGAGATTTTTTTAAGAAACTTGGAATTCTACCACTTCCTGGTCTTTTTATCTCAAAAGTCATAACATATATTCACGCGAATAAAAAAACGTTTCCCACAAACAACCAATATCACAATTTTAATACGGGGAAAAAACGACTTCCATTTACCACCTTCACATCTCACAATTTCTCAAAAATCACTGAACGTGAGAGGACTGAGATTATACAATATTCTTCCAAATGAGCTGAAAGTAATAGAACAGACGCATATTTTTAGAAAAAAAATCGAAGCATTTTTATTGGGCATTACTCCATACAACCTTGATGAATATTTTGAATATTTTCAATGTTTCATTTTATTTTATTGTTATAACAAACATTTTACCTGAAACATGTCCACATTTATAATTGTTCAGATATTTATAATATTTTTATCGATTTTGTGAATTGATTTCGTTGATGTGTGTCTCATTTCATCTATATTCAACTATGTATTGTATTTTATGAATTATTTTATTTATACATGTACCTTGTGTTGACTTGTCCTATAGCTTTATGAGCTCGCATGTGGATCAATAAACTATCTATCTATCTATCTATTCCTCACCTCATTTCGGGGTGAAAAGTTGCTATCAAAGTATGTCCTAAAATGCATTCCCTCTGAGATACAGGGTGTCAAAAGTACGAAAAAAATTAAGACTTAATTTGTTTTCTCCGAAATTCCTGAAGGAAAAAATTTGAAACTTGGTACACTAATCAAGGTTTATCAACGTGCTAATTTGTTGTTCCTCCTCAGTTAGGCTAATCGATACTCCACCTAAATGTCAGAACATTCCATGTGCCTAAAAGTGGAGGTTTCTGAGATAATTGAGGAAAACTAAAGATAAGTCCTTAGTAGAGACATAACTTCCTATGTGCAATAATCGCATAATGCTAATTTCTTACAACATATCGGAATATGTGTCAACCTCCTGAACATTTTTCAATGTTGGGAGAATCGGAAACATAGTACGGGTGGGTCAGAATGAGACCGATACCATTCATCTTATTATTTGATCGAATCGTTGTCGCGGATTCACTGATATGTTACCATACTTTCTTGCATATGATTGTTTTGACAGATCAACTGATAAACAAACACAACCTCAAATTCATAATACTCAACACTAAGATAAGAGTTAAGGTCTGAAATATTTTTTTCGAAAAACTGAAAATAAGTACTATTAATTTGTTGAAATTTATATTGGAGTATCATTATCAAATCTATTTCTGATTGAATTATCTAGGAGAATATTATGCAATCAACATGTTTCTGATGAAGAAAAACAATTATTGTGTATTGAGTTTGATAGTAAAGGGAATAAGACCCTTACAGTTCTAGGAAAGTAGATAAGCTAATACTAGTGGGAGCGAAGCCTCCAGCGTCAACCTAGTTAATTGACTCAGAAGTACTACCGATGATCATGCCTATGAAAAAGGAGATGAACCAGTGGCATGTGCCAGTCAGCCCAGGTCGACTAAATATTTCTCATCCATAAGAGTGTGTCCAAAAGGCTGTAATGAGCATGGCCAGCGAGTCGTCAATGTCAGACAAAACGAGACTATCATCTGAAGACGAATAGTCCATCGTCAACATGAGAAAAGGATCAAGAAACCTATCCCGAACATTGGCGACTTTCCACATTGGAAAGAAAACGGAACTGGTTGACCCTCCTGGAGAGATATTTTGGACAGAGATCCTATTTTCAAGGCAATGTCGGCAAATTATGCAATTTCGTATAATTGTACAGCTATATATATATGTATTTTGATATGTTTATATGTTTGTATCTTATGTGTATATTTATTCAAAAATGTTATATTATGTTATGATGACAATAAGTTTTGGAGTGCATCTGACGTAGGGGAGCGAGGGGCTTGTTGTAACAGTTTTCATGAAAACTAATATATCTTGAGATCCATTGATTAAATTGCTACTAAATAAAGATGGATGGATGCTGTAACTCTTCCTCTACCAAATCAAGTGAAAATAATACCATAACTATCGGTCATTATCTTACAATCAATTATTTTCTAGAAGAAGTGCGGTGTTACAACTTACCTCGTGCTTGGGGCAAGTTGTAACGTCCCGGTAGACGTTAGTAGTAAAGACAAAAAAAAACAACAATAATACCTCTAATCATTTATTCTCTGTTAATTTTTAACAAAATTGACATCTTTCTAAAGTAGGTATTATGTAATTCTTATCAAAAATCAACTTAAATACACTTTTTGAATAATCAACAATTAAAAATTAAGTAATTAACAGTTTTATTTAGTTAAACACTACTTATAATCATCATGGCACTTTTAAATCACAGTAAGTAATTAAATCATTTATATCTAAGGTATGCTTCGTAATTATCTGTTTTAAATATCTGACTAACAAAGTATTGCACTTTTACAAGAATTAACATTTGGTGGGTTTCATTATAATTAAATTCAGTCTCCATCTGAGCAACAATTAATACAAATAAAAGATATAGTGTCTCCTGTAACACATCCTACATGTGCCCACATCTTTCAAATGATACACTCGACCCAATCTTCTTTATTTGAATCTGTGTAAGCTTCACCACATACCAAACAATACCATTCTTCTGATTCAGATTCTGAACATAAAATCTTTTTTTTAGCTCTGTCCACTCCGGTTTTATTTTTTGTTGATTACCTTTCCTTTCCCCTTTCCTTTAATTTATATCTTTTTTCTTTTTTTCTTCATCTTTTTCTCATATTCCTTTTGTAAAGCTTTTTTTCAGGAGTGTCCGCAATACTGTAGATTTTCTTTTGCGTCGCTATTTGTAATAGTTCTGGATTTTCAAGATTCAATGATAAATTTTCTGTGACATTTACGACATCTGGCTCTTGTGTAGGATCTGGACGATCAGTAACATAAGATGGCGCAAAGTCGGAGTCTTGGAAAATATCAGCATTCAAAGGCCATACACCAGAAGCTCTAAATCCACTCATAATATTAGCAGGGTTTAAGGCAAGCGGTAACGACTCTTTCACAATACCTGGTATGTCATATATTGTCATCGTTTTCCCCGGATTGTTGTGCATTCATGCTGTCTGTGCCCTATTTATGTAATTTTTAAAAGGGCCGTACACTCCTACGTCTAAAGGTTGCAAATTGTGAGAGCAGTGCCTGGGAAACGATAACATGATGACATTATTTTCTTTGGCTTTTTCAACAACTCCAATATTCACGTGTGAGCTATGGTTATCAAGTAGCAACAGAACTGGCTCTTCCTTGGTGGGTTTTGCGTGTTTGATAAAATGATCCATAAAAATTAAAAATTCTTTTACGGTCATCCATCCAGAGGAATTACCAATCCAATCCAATCCAATCCAATCCAAAAGTATTTTATTCAAGTATATACACATTTTTCTTACATAACTAAACTAATTACTATTTACAATATGTACATTCAATTTCCAGTTCCTCCTTCGGGTGGTGGGTGGGAAGGGAAGGGAAGATTGCGGCTTTTTGTTGGGGGACTTATCGATTGCCTCCTTGCCCTCCTGATGGGGCGAAGGGACAGCTCCTGTTGGTGTTAACAGGTGCCTGACGATTTCATAAGTTTTTGTTATGTTTTGGTTTTTAAGGTATCGAAACGCCTCCTGCCTAGGCTTAGGCGTCTTCCTCTTATTTATTTTTGTATAAAAATTGAAAAACTAGGTGTTGGGTAAAATTTTTGGCAATTAAGCTTTGTTTAATCTGGGAAAAAATAAACCAGCTAATAGAAATGACGTTTTTTAACAGGCATTACCCAGTTGGGTTCTTTACTGTAGTTTTATTTCGTTAGAATTTCAGATTATTGGTTTTTACTCTATCTCCCTGTAGAGTTCTAGATTTTGATAGATCACACCATGCTTCCTTCTTTGGTCGGCTCGTACATTGGTGATTACTGCTGTGAGCGGACTCTTAGGGATGTGATGTCTATAGAATTTATCCGAAATTTTTACTATAAAGTCTTCTAGTTTTTCTACATTTGCTATCTCGCGCAGATCATCCAGCCGGATGTATCTATTACTGTTCGTAACAATACGGAGTGCTTTGTTTTGCAGCCTTTCCAGTCTCGACATCTGCGTTTTGGAAAGGCTACAAAATACCGGGCAAGCGTAAGTTATTGCTGGTCTAATGATTTGCTTGTAAATTCGAAGCTCATTATCTAATGACAGGCTGGAATTACGTGCAATGAGGGGGTACGTTCGCTTTATCGCGGCCGCTCCCCTCTGTAATGCCAGCCCTATATGCTTATGCAAGCTCATACGCTTGTCCAGCTGCACTCCCAGGTATCGCACTGAGGGCCTCTCCGTCACTTTACTTTCTCCAATCCTCAGCTTCCCGAGGATCTTCACATTGGTGAGTTTCCTCGTGAAGTTGATGACCTCTGTTTTCTCAGAGTTAAGCTTAATCTTGTTCTTCCCCATATATGGCATGACCAACCGATCCAGATGAATCTGGAGCTGTTTAGCAGCCACTTCGCTCTGGAACGAGTGGGCATAGATCGCGGTGTCATCCGCGAACATAGCCGTACTCGTCCGAGCGAAGGTCGGAAAGTCATAAGTATACAGGGAATACAAGATTGGTGACAAGGAGGACCCCTGTTGGACCCCTGCTCAACTGTATACTCTGACGAGATAATTCCATTTACGTTAACCCTAAAAGTCCGCCCAGTCAGGTACGAATCTAGGATTTTAGTTAGGTATAAAGGCATGCCTGCCTCTGCCATCTTAGTGATAAGCCCTTCTATCCAGACCGTATCAAATGCTTTCTTTGTGTCCAACAGAACCATAACTGTGTTGTGGTCCCTGTGAAAAGCTTCCTTCACCCCGTGAACAACCCGGGCTACTTGCGAGGTTGTTGAATGACCTCTCCTGAACCCGAATTGTTCAGGCGGGATGATTTTCCGCCTCTCCTCAAAGCTCACAACACGACTCAGAAGGATCTTGTCGACTACCTTGGCCACCACGCTGAGAGCGAAATAGGCCTATAGCTGTCGATCTATTTTTGTTTGCCTGGTTTTAATAAGGGAACGATTTCTGCCTTCTTCAGACAGTCTGGGTAATACTGCCATTTAATGATCGCATTAATTATGTAGATCAACTGGACTACTGACTTTCGCAGGAGATTCTTGAGCAGGACGGCGTCCAACTTGTCGAGACCCGGTGCCTTATTCCTCGGCAACTTGTTGATCACCCCCAGAACTTCCTCGTAACTTGTGAGTACTTTTTGAAGTTCTGAGGGTATCAACATTGCCGGGGGGGTTTCTCTGATATTATTTGCGGTATTCGTTATTCTAGTGTGTTCCTCCGTGCTATCAGCATCTATGACGTGAACACTACTGAAATATTCCCCGAACAATTCAGCCTTCTCCAAAGGTTCTGTCGCCGAACGCCCAGGGTCACCCACCATGGCGGGAATTGGCTCTCTCTTCCTTTGGAAACCTTTTGCCGTGTCCCATAGTGAATGGTCCCAGACGTTAAGGTTCTCAAGCTTGAGATTCCACCTTTTGTTTATGTGTTCGTTTATGAGCTCACTAATTTCTCCTCCCAGCCTCTAGAAGTGCTCCTTGTGGAGTGGGTTCCTAGAAGTTTGCCATTTCTTCCTCTCTGAGTTTTTTAATTTAATGAGCTCTCTAATATTTGGTGGAATAACAAGCTTGTCACCCCTTACGACTATCTTTTTGGTTGTTTTCTCCCTAGCAACTGGAGTATCTTAACAAATTTACTGGTTTCGTATTCTATTTCTTCTTTGTTATATTATTGTTTATGAAAGTGATGTTATTCAAAATTTCCCTGTACCTCCTCCAGTTGCAACCATAGTAGTCATATCTGGTTTTGGGTATTTTGGGATAAAGTTTTTGGTTTAGGTTGAATGTGACCGGTACGTGATCAGATGTTAGTTCGTGCACTGCAGTCAATTCTCCTATACCTCTAACATTCTTTTGAATAACCAAATCGATAGTCGTCGACGACATACCATTGAATGGGTAGTGTGTATTATCTTTGCTTCTTTCCACTATTACTTCATTGTTCGTGGAATAATTCAGTAGCGTTACTCCGTTGGCGCTCGCTTTGGTCGGCCCACCGTTCCACTCCGAGTGTCTCGCGTTCAAGTCACCAGCCAGAATCACCTTAGCTCCAATGCAATCTGGAGGCCCACCACGAATAAACATTTCAGAATATTTGAGCCTGGGAAAAACGAACATCGGTGGAATAAAATTACCCGCAGCGTAAAAGGCACAAGCAAGTGTTACAAGAGTTTCCCTCTCAGCCGATGTGATAGCTCCAATTTGCTTTTGGCCACGAGCAGCTACTATTTTCTTAGGTTTTTGAACCGTTGTGACCCCTGTTTCATCAATGTTGCATACTCGAGAAGTATTAAACTGATATTTTTGAAGAAGTCGTTGATATATTTCAAAGAATGAATAAACGTTAGTCTTATTGAAAGACGTCGCTCGACTTAAAAACGTCGCTTCTGGTGTCCTTAAAGATAAATGTGGATTTCTGCGCATACAATTTTGGAACCAGTCAGTACCAGCCATGTTATTTTGATGCCAAGAAGGAGGAATGTTTTTAGCATCAAGCTGCACACCGCATTGGTAAGCTAGTTTCCTTACTTCTATAGGAAGTAGTCCAAAATATATTTCGGCGCACTTGAGTAGGTAGGAAGCCATCTTACCTTCTTCTTCTGCAGTAAATACTTGTCTAGGCTTGACATAAGCAACTCTTAAACTTTAATTATTCTTCTTTTCCTTTATGTATCTATAACGAGAGACGTGACATAATGCGAAAGTCTGACTTTCCGAATACTGCATTTTTTTTCTAAAACTCCAGCTGCCGCTAACTCGTACACCTTTTGGCTTTGTGTTGCCCGCTCTGACTTTCTTCTATACACCCTCATTCTAGGGGAAAAAATAAGTAGGTATCTACATCATACCTTGGGGCATGTTGTAACACGTTACAACAAGCCCCGGGATTTTGTTACAACTAACCCCATGGTATGATTTTTAACATTTATCAAGATAACTATTTAAACAATTTAGCAATCTTAAAAACTGTTACACATTATCAGAGATAGATAAATTTGAATGTAAATAAGATATAGAAAGTTTGAAATTAGTCGATAATAATAACGCAAACCAAAATTTTACGACAGTACAATTTTATATTACCTGGCAAAAATGAAGCGCGTGCACACTTCCGCTCACTGCGCCTGCCGGCGGGACACTGGCTATGGCACAGTTTATAGCTAAAGAAGCAGTTAGCTCACTTGGCCCAAATGCATGTTCCAAGGTAACATGCACTCCAGGGAAAGAATTCAGGATGCGCAGAAGACTGTACGCGATTATCGCTCTTCGAAGTATACGAAAAATGTCAGTATTAGTAACACAGTAACACGCGGTATGCGCGAGGGATAAAAATCAGAGTTGCGCAGTGTACAAACGGGAACATAAAGATCAAAGTGCCGACGCCAAGTGAGCGAACTGTTTCTTTATCTATAAACTGTGGCTATGGCAACATGATGCGGCGCGGTTTATAGGTCAAATCGAGTCATAGAAATACGCTAATAAAGTTTAAGATCCTAGTGAAAAGAGCCTGTTACTATTTACCCCTGTTATAACAAGCCCCTCGCTCTCCTACTACTTCATTAATATGTAGTTACTGTAATGGATTTATATATTATTTACCTACAATTGATCTTAAACTTTTCTAACTTTGTCAATATGAACATTTTTTTTCCTTTGACCATAAAGTATATTTTCTCTCTCTCTCTCTCTCTCTCCTTCTCTCAATCTGTTGAATGGTTATGAAAGATCCTCAACTTCCCAATCCATTCGGCCCAGGAAGAAGATATGTGAAGTCGTGGAGGAAGCTCATGGGGTAAAATCAGAAGGAGATCTGGGAGTGCTCTGGCAAGATCAAGCAGAGGTTCTACTGGGTTCAGTGTCGAAATAATGTTGAAATCTGGTAGAGGAGATATAAAATTGATGCCTTGCAAGACGTAATCAAAATCATTATATAATGAGGTAAAATGCTTACATTTGACGGGAGAAATTTTAGAATAGTGTGTTCCCGGTTTTAGTACTTTTCTCAAAATAGAACACCTTCCTACAAATGAATCATCTTGTATATTTTGATGCTCAGAGACACACACATGTTAGTGCTATTACCTTTCCCAAATATCAATCCATAAGTACAGGGTTTTGAATTAATACTAAAAAAAATAATTCATGTTGTGGTTCCTCTATGAAACACCCTCAATCAGGCGCGTGATTAAATGCGCTTTACTCCGTGTTTTAAATCTGATTTTTTCCATTTTCGCAGAAATTAAGGAAATTATTGCAATTTCTGCATAAATAAGATTGTGTCATTGACTCGTCGAAACAAAATTGCAACCAGCCTACTATGAATGAAAATCCGCGTATCGATGTTGGTTGCATTTAATTTGGAGACCAGCATACTCGATATGAATAATTCGACACTGTTGCTGTGCTATGAGCAATGTGTATGATGGTTGTTTATTGGTAACCTAGGAAACACTTTTAATCACTTGTGATTAAACGATTTTAAATCACTAGGTGATTGAAACAGGGCCGGATTAAGAGGGGGGTAAACGGGGCTGCAGCCCCGTGGCCTCCCCAAGAGAAGGGCCTCCACAATATAAATGTTTAGGTAAAATTTCCTAACAAATACCGAAGGATATGCAAAATTATATATGAAAAATCTCACAACGAAAGAGCAGTTCTCCCACTGTTTCCTCTCATTTTTCGTTTTAAACATTCAAAAACATGTTTCGTGTTCTTGTCAAAATCCATGGTTAATATTAATCTTCGATCTGATGAATCATGTGTATATGCGAGAAACAATCACCAAGTGAAACATCATACTATAATACAAAATATTATATCGTATCAAAATTAGCTGTAAAAACAAGAACAATTGAATTTAAAAAAAATATACATTTTTTTTTATTAAATGAAGGATTTTCTGTCGATGTTTTCTTCGAATGATACAAGCGATCTAGATACACAATGAAATTCAATAATCATAAGCAAAAGAAAATAATATTTCAATTTATGAATATGATTGCATCAAATTATTTATAAGAGCCCTGTGCGCATTCCATAATAGAACAAAAGTTCAAATTCTGTTGACTATTTTTCTGCCGATTCTACAAACACTTTGCCCGTCTATACCTGTTTTTCCTATTTATTGGCGTTGACAAGTGTCCGCTGAGTGGCGCGCTTGTAACAGAGAAATCCCCGAAATCTGAAAGTGTGAGTCAAAGAGAAAGATGACATTCCGCAACAAATGTAAATCCTTCTGAAAAGGACTATCTATCTATCTATATATCTAAGATGTTCTACTATCAAATTCTTGAAAACCAAAATTTCAGAGCTACATTCTCAAACATTTAAATTACAGTGATTATTTTTCCGACCCAAATATCGACCAATAGAATTGCACCATTCGACGTCACGTGGTACAACCTACATGGTATTATACTGATAATTTTTTGAAAATTTTCTCTGGTAGTTGCTATATATAAAAAACAAAACATGATCCAGTCAAATTAACCACACTTCAAACTGACAGGTTGAATTCAATTGTGAGATTTTGCATGAAAATGAGTCGATTTGGAGTATGTTCTCTGTCCACCATCGATAAAAAAGTCAAAGGAAATGTTCCCATTAATACGGAGAAGGCAAAAAAAACAGTTTGGAACCAATTTACTACTTTTTGGACGGAAAATAATCCCAGATACCACAGAGCTTCAAATTATCTGGCATTTCCTCAGGTTCTCTGCAACAATAGTCGTCAAGTTTTCAGGAAAATCACTCGCTTCGCGCTCGTGATTTTAACCTGAAAAACTTGACTCTATTGTTTGCAACGAACTATGGAAATCAATCAATAGTGGGAATATTCTATTATAATGATTATTTTTTGACATTGCCAGAAACCAATGGAAACGTTCAATTCAAATAATTCCTATACGTTTTGGCCAATCAATAGTGGGAATATTCTACCTAGAAAATTGTCGCGGGAATAATTTGAGGTATTTTGTTTTTATTGTCTGACCTATATTTTTAATTTGACGTCTGTCATCAATTCGCATGAAAAGTGTGAAATGAATCAAATCCGGTTCAGTACATTATATAATTTTGCAAGGAAATGTGTTTATGATTGTAACATCAAAAAATAATCTAAAGAATACCACACGAGAGTTCGATATAGTAGAAAATAATTATCTAGATTTCTTTCTCAAACTTGTTGGCAATAACCACTCGAGCCAGTTGGTCTCTCTTGTCTATTGCCTGGCAACAAGTTTTCGAAAATCTGTCGAATTATTTTCACTCTCTTGTGATATTACAACTGAGAATGTGATAATTTCAAATTGCACTGGAAAGCGCTAATTTTCCAAAATGAAAAAAATAGGCGAATTACGATGAGACAAAGCCGCCTATCAAAGTTATCGCTTCTTAGCATTGAAAATGATTTTCTCCGGATGCTGGATTTGACCGAAATCATCAATGATTTTTCGTCGAAAAAAGCTCGCAAGAATCCCTTTGTTTACGCTGTAATTTAATTTATTTCTTGTATTTTATTATACCCACATATGCTCGTGTCGAAATGATTTGATTTGTTCCGCAATAAATAAAAAAAAAATTGTTTGAAAAATAATTAGGGGCCTCCACTCCTTTGTTGCCCCAGGGCCTCCACACCTTTTAATCCGGCCCTGGATTGAAAGTACAACTTCTCTCACTATTTTGAGTTGAAATATTCACATTTCAATCACGAAAATGGAAAAAAACCTTTTTAAAGACAAGCTTTTATTCAGGTGCGCTAGAAAGTAAAAAATAATTGCTTTGGATATACAACGTGGATCCGTGAGTTATAGATTGAAGAGCTTGTCGTGCAGTTTTCAGTTCGAACACAAAAGCGACAAGCGTTTGAATCTATAACTCACAGAATAACCTACGTCGCACATCCAAAGCAATTATTTTTAACGTTTTAGCGGATTTGAATAAAAGCTTGTTTTTAAAAAGGTTTTTTTTAATAATTATTTTATTTTTATTCTCGCTTTATTGTTTTCTTCAGTGATCCACCAATCTCAAAATAATAGTGTTTCGACCTGCCTCTCTCCTCTATTAACTTCAGAATAATTTCATTTTCAAGTCTCACAATATCAAACATTTTTGTTTCAATCACAGGCACGTGCTTTAGAAGAACAAAAACTCCTTTTTGGCGATGATATATTGAGATCCTCTACATACAAAGATCTAATGGAGATGAAATACTTAGAATGCGTCATAAAAGAAGCTCTTCGACTGTACCCATCGGTGCCACTCTATGGAAGGCGTGCCCACGAAGATATCAATTACAAAGGTGAGGGAAGTTGAATCGGGCGCAATTGAATTATTTTGATATAAGAAAGAATCAGGTATTAATTTGACTCGTAACCATTTGTTCGCAATTATTACTACATAAATTCGGAAAATAAGAAAAAAATGGTTGCGAGACAAATTAATAGCTAATTTACCTCCCAATTTTTCTCTTTATGAAGATAGCTATAACTACGCCACTGTTGAGGAAAATGCGCATGTCATGTCAATCAGCACATAACGTTGATTCGTTTGAAAACATCTGATGTGGAATCATCTGCGACTGAAAGATAAACTTATGTCACTATCTTCCATCGTTCAAGATACATTATCAATTGAATATTGAATGGGAAGATTTTTCTGAAAACTGATTAATTTACGAAAGGAAGTTTTGTGATATCTTACAGAAAAAACCACTTCCTTGGCTTAAGCCACGCTGTATTGAACTACATCTGGTAGATATTGTCAAAGGAAAAAAAATCTGAAAGTGAAAATTTGCATTTTTTATTCGAAGAGTAATTTGATTTTCTATTTCAAAGAAAAATGGTTTCCAAAAGGAGTATTAACCAGAAATCTATTTTCACGCTTCACGAAGTCCGGAGGAATTGAAAAACACATTCTCTAGGATTGCAATTTCACTTTGCAATGATGGAAATATGTTAGAAACATTCATTTTGGAGTGACACTTTCAAATCAGTATTTTAATGACATTTGTCAATATTCAATTGAAAATATTTCCCTTTCCAAGCAATAACGTATATGAACTTCAAATTTCTCATGAAGTAACTTTTTATTCATTGCTCATATTTATTTTACTCTCATCCTTCTTTCTATCTCAACAAAGAAT
This sequence comes from Gonioctena quinquepunctata, assembly GCA_018342105.1. NCBI lineage: Eukaryota > Metazoa > Arthropoda > Insecta > Coleoptera > Chrysomelidae > Gonioctena > Gonioctena quinquepunctata. Next base: position 731,518 of record JAFIRS010000260.1, read on the forward strand.
GTTATGAAATTATCTTTCAGAACATTTGAGATGTAAGAAACACATACTTTATTGTTTTAACCACTTTTATCAGCTCGTTTATGATTCTGTCCAGTACAAATCTTGCTACAGATTAAACTTCGTAAATGGCTCAAAACTGAATGACAATATAACTGGTTATCATGTCCATCTATTTGTTTTTTTACGGACCACAAAAAGTGAGGTTAGGATCACACAATATCTCCATCCCGGTGACGAGTGGACGTTTTTTTGCGCTCCGCTATAGTGAACCCTATTGGGATTCTCGACCTCACAGGCATCGCGCATGGGAGAACGTGAGGTTATATAATCTAAAAATCGTCTAGAAAAATCAGAAAACTCAAAAAAATCCCAAAAAAACAGTTGGAAATCTGAACATGGGTGATAAGCAAACAAAACCAGCCAAAAAAACAACTAGAAAAATCCAGTCTCCAATGGAAATGGAAAAGGAAAAGATGAAGAAAAAATTGAAGCTCCAGAAAGTAGGCAAGAGAAACGAGCATATAAAATACTGGGAAAATAGAAGGGAAGAACACTCCCAAAAAATCTGGTTACCCAGAGGGAAAAATTCAATAGGAACAATAAGCGACACAGAGTTGAATGAAATGAATGTAGTTTGGATATTTTTTTTAATATACCACGTTCATAAACCGAACTAAAAACTATATATGTGAAAGTGGGAAATTAATGTCCGTGAGAAATTATGAAAAAGGAATTTGTGGCATAATGGACAGATCATTAAATTAAAGAAAAAAAGCATCCTCAAGCGAGACTCGAACTCGCAACCTTAAGCTTTCCGGACCTACGCTCTTTCCATTGAGCTATCGAGGCTATAAGAATCGACACACACTCGCGAACACTTTACTTACTTTAATTTAATGTGAATGTTGGAATGAAATCGAAAAATCGAACGTACATATCAGTGACCGTCGAGACCCGTTACCCATTCACCCAAACATGAGTGTGTGTCGATTCTTATAGCCTCGATAGCTCAATGGAAAGAGCGTAGATCCGGAAAGCTTGAGGTTGCGAGTTCGAGTCCTCAGCTTGAGGATGCTTTCTTCCTTTAATTTAATGATCTGTCCATTATGCCACAAATTCCTTTTTCATAATTTCTCACGGACAATAATTCCCCACTTTCACATATATATTTGGCTGAATCTTATCAGTGGTTGGAGATCATCTTCCTAGAACTGCTACTGAAATCGTCAATTCGACGATGATGTTTGGGTGAATGGGTACCGGGTTTCGACGGCCACTGATAAGTACGTTCGATTTTTCGATTCCATTCCAACATTCACATTAAATTAAAGGAAGTGAAGTGTTCGCGAGTGTGTGTCGATTCTTATAGCCTCGATAGCTCAATGGAAAGAGCGTAGGTCCGGAAAGCTTAAGGTTGCGAGTTCGAGTCTCGCTTGAGGATGCTTTTTTCTTTAATTTAATGATCTGTCCATTATGCCACAAATTCCATTTTCATATATATATATATATATATATATATATATATATATTTATATATTTATTTATAAAATGGACTGAAATAGTTTTTTATGCAACAAGTGCAAAAAGTTAGTGTTAGTGTTTATGGACTTGGAGCATGGAAGAGGAGTTTAACGTACCACGCCGCATTGGCGGAATCGGCAAAACGGATCCAGACAGTATCACTTATACCGCTGTGATAAGAAGGTTGTCTACAAAGTGCGATCGTTAAAAAATTTCGGTCGAAAACTTCAAAACGGCATTTGTATTGTGATTCGACGGGTGAAAGCTTCCTATCAAAAAGAGGCACAGTGTCAAAAGCGCGCCTACAATAAATGAATGGCAATGAACGAGTCGGCCGCAAATAACTTCGAATCAAAAATGACGTGAAGAAAAAAAAGAAGTGGTCGGGTGACCATGACCACTGCTGTGTTGTAGGGAGCAAAAACACGCATTTAACTGCAACCGCAAATACGAAATTTTATGGTTTTTCTACCGTGAGCTACAAACAGTTGGAATACATTGCCTTCGTTTGTTGACTGGTAGATGGTTTGCCCCATTCTTGTTCTGAACTTGTTTTGGAAGTCTCTCGGTGAGTGTTTATGTATGAAAATACTGCGTAGACGTGTTCACAGTCCCCAAGCATTCGCTCTGCAAGTGCAGGAAGTTTTTCAACTTCTCTGTTACAATCAATCTACGAAATCTTGCAAGTTCAATTTTCACATTGATATAAACAATTGAATTTTTATACTAATAATTACAATGATCTAAAAAACATGCATGAAATATTTTTATTCACGTAATACACATTCAAAATAATTATTTAGTCAAATTCTGACAGTAAACGAACAATATGAAAAATATGTGAAAATGTATGTTTGTATAAAAAAAAATATTTCAACATATTTTTTATATTTCTTCAATATTTATCAATATGTCTTTATTATTTCTGTAAATTCGTGTAATTTACTCCTACATCAGACATGTAAGTTTTAATAAAATGTTATCAATTATTTGTGAAAATATTCATTCACCTCTAATTCGATATAGTACTGATTTGTTGTCGCTGCTGCTTGGCTAATCCCTTTCGCATGTAGGCTGGAATAATCAATTGTTTCTACTTCCCGCACCTGACACACATGACCCGAACGCACCAATGCGGCTCTTTTTTTTAAAGACTGATTCTTGAAAACGATGTCACTTGAAATTGGAAAAACCCAGCTGCAACCACCACTTGATCCCGAATACAAAACTATTTTCAACTTGACAATAAATTACATGTAAACACCACGAATTACGTATCCGCAGCACAGGTGTCAGTAGGTTAAATGCGGTTCGCAGACTACTCATCCCAATGTGCACTTTATTCATTACTAGGCCGATTTCCGAAACCGAGGCTCAATTTAATCCAGAGGTTATACATGCCGAATCACGTTTTCACGTTTGTAACAAACACATTTAAATTGTTGCACTCCAAAAACACTCTATTTATCACAGGGACAAATACGGATAATTTTCGCCATCTGGAGTCAGTCGCGCGATTCCGGCACTGCGGCGCCACTTACAAAGTTGCTCCAAGTCCATTGCGCACAACGTGAAATTGTCCAAAGAGACCGTCAGGTCGAGTTGGACAACACGTCGAGTGCGATAAATACATTTTGCACGAGTTGCTTACAATATTTTTTCAACGTCATGCAAAAACCAGAAAATGTTTTATTTGGGTGGCATTGAGAAAGTTAGGAACTAATATGTTGGGAACAATTCAACTCAAACTTTATTTTTACCATTAATGTTAAAAGTAAATGTACAACTTGGACAATTTTCGATATTAATATTTCTCAGTGGATTTGGTAGCGGTTTCATAATATTGTGAAATGACATTAGCTGAGAGAGTCGTACGGAGCTTTCGGAGATGAATTTGATAAATATTCCTTGAAAAACATGTTTTATTTGAAATGATCGTGTTTGATTATGCTCGATCAAATGCTGTAGAACAGTCATTTAGCACCATGAGGCTATTGGGATCGAAGCAGTACAGAGGCCACTAATGAGTGTTGATGCAAATCCCATTGAACATATATGGAACATCCTGATACGACATATTCGAGCACTAAATCTTGTTACCGATTCAATTGCAGAATGGAGAGTTTTTGTAAAGAAAGCATGGAATCCAATGTCGAATTCCATATTTAAATACTGTTACGAATCCCCTACGCCACTGTCTATGGTTTACAATGTTGTTCGCCTGGTTGACGTTACCGGACTTTCACATCGAACAGTCGTGGAGGGTATGGAAGCAGGTAGCTGTCACGCGTCACAGAATGGTCGAATTCATTCTCGAAACTGTAGTGACCTTTGCCTTGTGGCGGACGGCTATGTAAGTGTATCGCGCGCGAGCACCAGACAGTTATTTGTTTTTAATAGTTGGGGACATTCATTAGTCAAGTATTTCAATAAAGACCAACCCCAGATTAGCAGCAACATAAGTGATTATTCCTCGAACTTAACCATACAAACTGGGTTAGCAATAAGTTAACCTGTCAATATTCCTCGAAGTGTATTCCAAACTATGACGTAAGAGTTAACCAACCACACAAACCATTTCACTGAGATAGTTTGACAGAGTAGTTATCTTGTTGGAGGTTAGGTTTTTTGTTTATTCATATGGAATAATAAGGATAAAGGTCCTATCTTAGTGTAAAAGTATATTAAAAATATATAATGGATTCATACAAAGTATATGTGAATGAGAGATTATATCAGATTATGTTCATCATCTTCCAGCATTTGCATAATCCAGATATTGATAAAATGTATTCCCGATGAATTGATGGCCATTAAAGAAGGATGTGGTGAAATCTGAATATCTTCTATAAGTTCCAGTACTAATAAATTTGCCACATTCATTTTCATTGTATTTTCAAGAACTCGAAGTACACATAAGTAAAGAAAAGATAGCAAAATATTAATCAACGCCGTAATGAAAATGTTTAACCCTCAACCACATAATATAGGACTCCTATATTCTGTGCCTCAACAACAAAAAACAAATCTGTCAACCTTCACAAGTTAAACCGAAGTCTACCGTGACGTCATACAATAGTTAACCTGGTTTGCGTGGTTAAGTTCGAAGAAAAATGACTTTAGTATTGTTCTGCGGAGCATGTCTGGGAAGATGTAAGCTGTCATTGAAGCTAGAGGAGAAACTACTGAGAAAAAAATTGTTATTATGTTGATGAATTATTTCATTGCCATAATTCCTCCTTTTCCTGACTAATGGTACAACCAAAAAAAAAGTTATTTCCTTAATTCGTCTACAAATCTCTAGTAAGGTTAAATATGTGAATTATTTTACTATTAATATACGTAAAACACTCCAACATACAAATTTCGACAATAAAAATGAAAAAAAAAACTAAGGAAAAGTTATATAAATGAATACTTATAACAACATATGCGATATTTCTGACTGTGAGTGTATATATTGCAACTCTGATCAAAACTTTTGGTTTTTGAAAATATGTACTTTCCAGTTCCAATTAAAATGTTACACGTTATTCATATCTGAAATCGCTCTAATGAATACCATTCAAAAAACACTTTCAACACTCCTTTCTTCCAGAACATGTGATACCCAAGGGAACCAACATCGTTATCTTCGATTACGGTGTTTTGCACGATCCAGACAACTATCCAGATCCCGAAAAATTTGATCCCAGCAGATTCGAACAAAGTGATGGAAAAAAACCATTCCTCTACATTCCCTTTAGTGCTGGACCTCGTAATTGCATAGGTAGGTGTTGGCGAAAAATGCGACGTTTGGTGTTTCTGCATCATAATTCTTTTTTTATAATTTTCTCGGACAGAGCCTCTGAGATCATACCAACATGAACAAGTTCTGTAGATTTGAAAACTGGCCATTCACAATATTGCTGTACCTTGCAAATTTGTGATAAGTTTTTCAGCAGGCGTTATCTCTCCAAAAGTTAAATTGATTTCTGTGTGACTTTGTACCCTTTGGAAATAAGCTACTTCAGTTTATTAGATAGATATAACCCTCTGACCTTGGAAAAAGTCATTTTCCTGTTTCACACTACGCGACATCGGCTTTTTTAGAACAGAATGAAAAATGTCAAATATAAATTTACTGTGTCACATAACGAATGTGACAAATAAATACAGCAAAGAGAAATCCTATTGTGAGCTAACCTATACTGTAGGATGGTGAAGCAGGTCAATTATCCACCAGAAAACAACTATTCTCCAAGATAATACCTAGGCGAATGTTGGATGAATAATCTTGTAAAGCTGAAACATGAACTAATCATCTCAATTCAAGGTGATCACTTGTATACCGAATGCCTGCAAAGCCGAATGGACTTAATACTGTATCTCTACCTCAAAGCTCTGGCAAAAGATCTTACTGGTGAGCGGATAATTCACTAGCCAGCGCCACCTGAACTTCAGTGTAACAAGCAACACCATTTATAACTTCCGAAAGCGGAGGTAGAAATGCAGAAAATTGTATTGCACAGCTCACTCAGTTTCTATACCAGGTGTTTTTTTATTTAACCTCGTGGATAATGAGATTTGGTCGAAGCTATTCACAATGAGTCGCAAATAACAAAAAACTTGATTTTTTATGAAAAATTATTTCTTGTGTCACTTACTGGTTAATCAATTCAGTCACATCACATTTTGATCAAAAATTAATTTTTTTCAAATGGAACCCCTATGGGCCACCTACCTGTCTCTCTAGAACATACATTAAGGAAAAAAATTACATATCATTTTTGTATTTCGGTGCAGTAACAAATTGTATAAATTCAAATATCTACAACTAGTTCATGAGTTTCCTTGCAGTTCGAATAATTTTTCAACTTAGTAAGCTGTGGAAAACAACATTTCTGAATCTTGTCAACTAATTGTGTAAGTTATACTTATAAGCACGATGATGGTGTTTTTTTTTAAATTCTTCTAGGCTTTTCTCGACTTACATTGCATTGGTATTCCAATTCCCGCGTCGAAGCGGTTGGATCAAAATCAACATAAGCAAAACGTTCATTTCTGCCTCCTCACTTATGATCATCTTCTCCGTTGTTGGGTTTTTTTCTGTGTGGGCATTGTTCAGCGTATAACTGACAAGCGGCGACACTGTTTTAAAGACATTCTCCGTAAATTAATAACATATCAACCTGTTCACTTCTTGTGAACCCATAATTTTAATTTAACATTTCTACTAAACTAATTCTCGGAAGTTAACTAATTTTCGAGAGTTTAGATGAAAGATGGCAGCGAAACACAATTAGTTGGCGAAATTCAGAAATGTTGTTTTCCACAGCTTACCAAGTTGAAAAATCATTCGAACTGCAAGGAAACTCACGAACTAGTTGTTGATTTTTGAATGTATGAAATTTGTTACTGCACCGGAATACAAAAATGATATGTAATTTTTTTCGTTAATGAATGTTCTAGAAAGACAGGTAGGTGGCCCATAGGGGTTTCATTTGAAAAAAAAAATTTTTTGATCAAAATGTGATGTGACTGAATTGATTCATCAATAAATGACTGTGTTATGTGCGACTCATTGTGAATAGCCTTGACCAAATCTAATTTTTCCACGAGGTGAAATAAAAAAACAATTTTAATTTCAATTCTCTCAAAGAAATGGCATTTGCCATGAGGTTTGGACTTGTTTCGACCTGTTGAACTTGAATATGTAAAAATATACAGGGTGTTCTATTTGAAAAAACAAAGTTGCTGGTATTTGCAGAAAAACCGAAAGTCCGCCATATTGAATTGTAATGTGATCAAATCCGAAATGGTTGCTTATATAACTGTACCGAATTTCAGAAAAATCCGTTCACGAATGCAGAAGTTACAGGGGTGGCCGGATATCCTGTGTCACCCGGTATACCCCGAAAATGTCCTCGTTTTGAAAGGCTCACACCATTTATTCATTAGATATAATTCAATGTTTGCCAGAAGACTAGTTGTTTTCTGATGGATATTTGACCAACTTTATCTTATAGTGAATACGATCAGGATATCTTTCAGTACCTGCAGAAACTCACTGAGCTGTGGAAAAGGTTAATTGTTCATCATATTCGCAGGTCAGAAATTTGCTATGTTGGAAATGAAATGTACGCTTTCTAAACTATTGAGGAACTTCGAGATACTACCAGCAACACCAAAGCATTCGTTGATATTATCCGCAGAAGCTGTTCTCAAGTCTGCAAATGGCGTCAGGATTAAAGTTAGACCCAGAAAGTTCTAGATCTTGTACCCACAGAAAATGAAATACAAGAAATATTTTACTTGTTATTAAAGGTGAATACATTATTTTTTGTTAATGGAATTTGTATTTATTTCTAAAAACTTTTTATGTAATATCTCGCCCACTGACTACGCCTTCACCTTGATGATACCTGGATTCGTGTTTGTGAGTACATAACCGTCTATCCTACATATCATTTCAAAACCAAAATAAAAACTAGGAAAGCGATGGATAGAGAATTCGAAACATCGTTTTTAGGCTGTGTGTGAATATTCATAAACGTTCCAATATTTCCGAAAATAACAGCGAAAGAAACCTGAATCAATTGAGTATATGTATTAACATAAATGTTGTTGGTACAATAATATTATAAGTTACTCAAAAACCATAAGATCTAGAAGTGCGGCTCTGGTAGCTTCGGAGATAGAGGCAGGAACCTGTAACTGACGCTCGTTATGATGTATGTTGGGTTATTCTCGATATGAATACTCTGAACATGTATTTAGAATGCTTATGTCAAAGAAAGATGATGTCATGATGGATGAGTTTTGTTTATTAAATGAATAGTCTTCCAACTTTGAACATTTCTATGAAGTCAGACATTAATTATTACTCAAAAAGTGTGAATACATTACAATTGGCGACGAGCGGTTAACTGGAACGATTAGAAAAGTTGAAAGAATTGATTGGAATTTGAAAGTAACAGTAAATCATGCCGAAAGCAGATAGGCACAGTATACTTAGAGGGTCTATTGGTTCTCTGTCCGAGTATACAATGGGCGATGATTGGTGTACCTATGAAGAGAGAATGGAGCAGTATTTCTTGGCAAATTATGTAGAAGAAGATAAGAAAGTAGCCATTCGCTTGATATTGATAGGCGAACAGGCCTACAGGATTCTACGAGATATTTGTGATCCAGATTTACCAAAAACTAAAACATATATCGAATTGTGTACGATTTTAAAGATTCAGTTTTCCAGACGGGTATCTGTTTCCAAGGAAAGGATACAATTTTATGATCTCAGACAACTGGAAAATGAATCTGTCAGACAATGGTATGTCAGAATGAAAAATAAATCAATGGATTGTAAATTTGGAAATTTACTACAAGAGGTTCTCAAAGATAAGTTTGTTTCTGGTTTGAGGAGAGGAGCTATTCTAGGTGAAGTTTGTGAAGAAGAACATTCGTCAAGTTTGGACTCGGTATTAGAAGTGGCGTTGAAGAAGGAGGCCTCTTTGGCTTCGTCAACTTTTGGTTCAACATTACATAAGCTAAACGTAGCACGCAGTTATTCCAAGAACACACCGGGAAAGAGGCAGCAGGAGGCATCTCTAGAAAAAAAAAACAAGAGTCCAAAGAAGTTCCAACGTTGCTGGAGAAGGAAGTAGTGTACCCAAGTGTGAGAGTTGTGGTGAAGGTTGTCATAATTTTTCTAAATGTAGGTTTAAAACATATACTTGCAAAATTTGCAAAACATTGGTTATATTGCAAAAGTATGTCATTTCAACAATCATTTTCTCGAAGTTGAAGAATATACTTCTGAAGAAATGAATGAACAAACATTCGATTTCGTGGAAATGTATTTTGTCAACTCTGCTGGTTTCATAAAACCGCATAGGGTTGAAATGCTCGTTAATAATATAACTCTTCTGATGGAATTGGAGTCAGGAGCAGGTATGATCAGGGTTTGTTGATGTGGGGGTACAGGGTTTTAATACCGAGTAAATTCAGAAAAATGTGATTTTTTTTGTGAACAAAATAAAATATTTAGGGCATTTCATAGATAAAAATGGTTTACATGAAGATCCTGAAAAATATCAAGGCAATACTAGAAGTGCCAAGACCTACTAATGTTACAGAAAAAAAAATCATTACTAGGAATGGTAACATATTATGGAAAATTCGTTCCAAATTTATATGAAATATTAGAGCCACTAAATAAATTATTACGGGGAAACACTACATTTGAATGGTCAAAGGAATGTATGAAATCATTTTCAAAAGCAAAATCAGTTATATGTTCGGAACAAATATTGACTCATTTCGACCCCAATTTACCAATCAAATTAGTGTGTGATGCCTCAAAAGTAGGTATTGGTTCGGTATTATAACATGTTTTTCCTGGGAGGATTGAAATACCCATAAGTTTCGCTTCACGTGTGTTGAACAAATCAGAAATGAATTATTCAGTTATACATAAAGAGGCCCTGGCAATTCATTGGGGGGTTCGCAAATTTTATCAATATTTGATGGGACACAAATTTACGCTTTGTTCAGACCATCGCCCTCCGTTAGCCCCTTTTGGGGAAACGAAAGGTATACCCCAAATGGCAGCAGGAAGATTGCAAAGATGGGCTTTTTTTCTGAGTGGATTCGATTATATATTTGAATACATAAAAGGTACAGAAAATAGTGTTGCAGACGGGTTATCAAGATTTCCGTTAGGAAATAGCAATATGAATGAAACGGAATTGGATTATTTCAACTTTTTAATCGAAGAACAAATTCCTATAGACTCTGATCACATAAGAAAGGAAACCAGAGTTGATTCAATTAAAGTGTATCTATATAGTAGGGATGGCTGACCAAATAATGTCGCAGATGAACAACTGATGCCTTATTCACGAAGGGCTTCTGAAATTAGTATAGATCAGGGTTTGTTGATGTGGGGGTACAGGGTTTCTATGCCGAGTAAATTCAGAAAACAACTATTGGATGAGATACATGGAGCACATAATGGTATGGTTAAAATGAAAACTTTAGCACGACAATATTTTTGGTGGCCTAATTTAGACAGTGAAATTGAACAATATGTTAGAAATTGCAATTCTTGCACAGTACCTTTGATCAAATTCAGCGGGAGTAAAAATGTATTTGATAGAATTCATATTGATTTTTTGGGCCCTTTCAAAGGAAAAACTTGCTTAATAATAATTGATTCGTTTTCAAAATGGCCAGAAATTTATGAACTATCGAAGAATGATTCAAGTAGTACAATTGAAAAATTGAGGGATTGTTTTGCAAGATTTGGTTTACCAAACACGATAATTTCAGATAACGGTCCATCTCTTGTTTCAGCAGAATTTGAAATTTTTTTTAGGAATAATGGTATTTCACATATAAAATCACTACCATATCACCCTGCAACAAATGGAGCAGCAGAGAATGGTGTAAAATCATTTAAAAATTCTATTAATAGATTATTGGCGGATATAAAATATAAAAACGATCGTTTATCTACTATGATAAGTAAATATTTATTTTCGTATCGCAACACCCCGCACTGTGTAACCGGTAAAAAACTCGCCTCGATTTTTTTACTCGTTCAGGTAGGGAAAAAGCTACACAAAATCAAATCAAATTCCATAACGGAAATAGGAATGTATGCCTTGAAGAAGGGGAAATAATTTATGTGAAAAATTATAGAAATTCGAATAAATCAACTTGGACGAAAGCCATTATATTAAGGAAGTTGGGAAGAGAAAATTATATCTGTTCGCCATTGGATGATCGAAATTTAGAGTGGCGAAGACATGCCAATCAAATAATGAAAGTGGGAAGATTTCACAATGATATACAGTATGATAATATTCTAGAAAAAATATATTTTGATAATGAGTCGGAACCAATAAAAGAACACTCAGTTTTTCGGGAAGAAAATGATCCAAATTTCCTAAATATCAATAATAACCCTGCTCCTGGAAGTAGAATGCCAAGTGGGGAGAATGCAGATAATTATGTTAGAGAAAGACCCCGCAGACAGATCAGAGCACCTGATAGATTGAATGTATAAAAAAATGACAACAAATCTTAATGGTGAAGGTGTGATGTATGTTGGGTTATTCTCAATATGAATACTCTGTACATGTATTTAGAATGCTTATGTTAAAGGAAAATGTTGTCATGATGTATGAATTTTGTTTAATGAATAGTTTTTCAACTTTGAACATTTCTTTGAAGTCAGAGATTCATTATTACTCAAATAGTGTGAATACATTACACTCGTTTTCAGCATTAACTTCAGAACTACGAAGTTTTGCTGATTGCTAATAACAAAAGTTAGTCTGAATTATACTCTATATGACCGACTACAGAAAAAAGTGTGACTACTTTTTTCTACAAAAGTGTTCAGTGAATAATGCAAAATGTCAACTCTTCACATCAGTTTCCGAGTAACGGCTAACATACAGATGGACTGAAAGACAAAATAGCAACAAAACAGAAACTTGTATATCCAAAATTTCCAAAAGGTTTCTTGGCTGGTTGAAAACATCACGCAACAATAGTTGGTTTTTGTATGTGTGTTACATCTACCCCCAGCGTAATTGTAATTGATGGAATTGTTATTTACCTGGTGAATTATCAATATTGTACTTTCCCTCATTAGAAATACTGATTATTTGCAGATGTTTCTTTGTAAAACAATATAACTTTTTCTAATTTTGACATTTAAAGTGACACTTTTCAAAACTCGTTGACGTTATCAAATGTTTTACTTTTCATAACCAGTTGCGAAAAGTAAAATGTTTCGCAACTGGTGATAAAATAGTATATTATTCAACGAGCGAGAAATGTGGCCATTACTGGTGAGAATGAAGTTTGTCGATGCGAGCCGAAGGCGAGCGTCGTATATCATTGGAGCGAGTAATGGCTATTTCTCGCGAGCAGAATACTATACTTCTTCTGCGACTATTTGAAAATAAGATTCGTTTGTGGAGGAAATCCTGAAAGAGTGTAATTCATTTAATTGGATAATAGAAAGTTTTTATTGTATGAAAAACTCTATAATTATATTGCGAAACATAACATAAACAAAATCATTTTTTGTTGATGAAATTAATAGTAAAATTGGAACAGCTGGAAATCATAACTGAAGGTATCGAGGATTCTATATCCAAATTCACATTTACATTTTTCATTTCCGAAGTGTTCTGTGCAATAAATGATTGTGAGATGTTGCTGGTACTGGTAGACGGTTTCATTGAACCCAAGATTTTTTCTGCAGTATTCATTTTATTTTTCATCGAATCATCTATGTATCCTTCCACCACAGATGTTGACTTCCACCCTCCATGCCTCTTCAAAGAAGTGATGTCCCCACCCTCATCCACTAGCAGGGTGGCAGATGATCTACGAAAGGTATGCCCAGTATACAGTTGTTCCGAAATTCACCCCTCCGAACAAGTGCCGCTACTGACTTATTTAGTTTATAGATTTATTGCTCGCAAAGAGACAAAAGAAGATATATTGTTTTTGTTGACTAGCATTACCCTTTGTATTCATAAAATAAAGGTAAAAAAGTGATACAGTCCACATCATTCAATTAGTTCAACAAGTCAGAACATGGTCCATTCGAGCCGCCGGATTAAGCATTAAAAACATTCGGGTGGTTCAGCTCAGCAACAAGTTAAAGAAGTACCTAAATAAGCGCAGCAGATTGCGTGAAGAAGAAAGCAAGTTAACTCCCATTGAAAGCAACATCAGAGTGAGTTCCTATATTCCAAAGCATTCCTATTACTCCATTCCCTTCAAAACAGTTTCATATTATTTTCCCATTCAAAGCATTGACACGCATTGACAATTTCCAATCATGTCTCTAGGGACCCTAAAAAAGCAGAGAGTCTATTAAACAAAAACTTAATCTCTTTGAAAAATACGTCAGAAACGTCAAAAAAAATATTGCAGACAATCAAGGTGTCATCAGTGACATTGAATACATCGAAATCGAGCAACGCATATTCCGATCGGATCAGTATCTAAATCAATTTGATCAAGTTCAAAACGAAATTGAATGTTCATCGGAAAGTAAAGATATCGAAGATGAATATTCAGAACGCGAGTTATTCGAAAATAGATTTCACAAAAGCATGTCCGACGCAAAGGCGTTTCTCTTTTCAATCGCCCGAGCGATTCCGATTTAAAAAACTGCACCCGCCAGTGGCGTACAACAAATACATTCAGAAGGGGTCAAGCTCCCTATAATTCAGTTACCGAAATTTGACGGTTCATATGACCAATGGATGGAATTTCGGGACGTATTCAAATCTTTAATTCAGTCAAACGGACAAATAAGCAACTTCCAAAAAATTCACTACCTTAGAGCCTCACTAACGGGAGGAGCTTCGGAAGTTATAAAATCAATGGAATTTACCGATGCCAATTATAAGGTCGCTTGGGATATGTTATGTGATAGATTTGAAAATAAAAGATTGTTAGTTCAAAATCATGTTGAGGCCATCTTCAATCTAAAGCAGATTGAAGATGAATTGAATAAGCATTTAAGAAGTTTGGAGCAATTAGGTGAACCCGTCGAAAAGTGGGACACGTTGGTGATTCATATTGTAACAAGCAAGTTAGACAATGGTACAAAAAAGGAATGGGAAAAGGACAGATATAATAATGATGTCCCCACACTTCAAGAATTTTCTAAAAAATAGAGCTGACCTGCTCGAAACTATTGAATCACCCCACGAACCCCAAGATAAACAATTCCAAAAACGTGAACACGTAAAAAATATCTCAAGAAATTTGCATGGCAAAAATTCCACAGAGTCATCACGCCAATACGTTTGTGCCTATTGCAAAAAGGAACATAGTATTTATTATTGCCCGGAATTTTTGAGACTCCCTGTTAAAGAACGAAAAATCAAAATACGACATTTACAATTATGCAATAATTGCTTACGCAGCAATCATCGAGTGAAAGACTGTCGTTTCAGCGGTTGTAAATACTGTTCAAACAAACACAATACTCTTCTTCATGAAGAAACTTCTGTACTGCACAACGCTCACGTGAAAACCGAAAACGGCAATTTAGACACGGCCGACGAAGCCGAGTCGAGCGAATCCCATACGAACATAGAATTGTAATTATAATATACTGACTAGAACGCGCTTAGTCTACTGCGCACCCGAATTTCGTGGCACCCTTATGCGATAGCCAAGGAGGACACCAAACAATGAAGAAAAGTATGACTTCATAGGTATATTACACGCGTGCGACGAAGATAATCAACTGAACGTATGACGGTAGTATTTATATCATCTATTTGTAAACATAACGGCGTTGTCGGTTGGCACTTATAAGCGTTGCCAAATCATTCAATATTCTTTAATTTCTTTGTATTTGGTTTGGATGTGTCTTTGTACCTTGTTGTATTTTTTGTTATAGTGATCATAGTGGATAAATTAAAAACTGTTATATATAAAATGTTACATTAGTTTGTAGTAGTAGGTAATGATATGTGGCCATGCTTATTTATACATATCGCCTTTTCAGTGTGTCCATAAAGTAACGCATACATTCATTAGTAGCTAAATAAACAATATCATTAAAAATTCTCGAAACAGGTCGATTTTTCATTTCAATTTACTGTTCTTTTAAATGATAATCCAATATACAGGGTGATCTACCTTCGAGTGATGACGTCATCAGCGGTTTTATTAAATGAACACCCTAATTTTTTTTATTTATGAGCTAACTTGCTGAGCTGATTCCAAAAATATATCACAAGCTGCGTCAAATTGGTAGAGGGTGAGCAACAATACAAAAGGTGTTTTCGAAATTTTATTAGAAAGTTATACGATACTGTATTTTTACAAAAAACGAATTGAAGAATAAACGTATTAAGAATTATTATATGAAATTACGTAGTTATACAGCTACTGGATACACTACCAAAGTTGCATCAAAATGTTGCGGTGCGCCTTCTGCGGTCTAAATTATTGGCTATTTAAATATCAGGAAAAAGCTAGGTCAAATCAGGAATTAATGTATTTTCTAAGAAATCCAGATGCCGACAAAATTACGTCTCCTCTTGTTGATTATTTTCATTGACTGTAGGTCTACTTTGGTTTGGTGCACCCCTCACGTGTCCTAATTCTATGTATTTTCGCTCTATTCTGCTTACAGTAGATTGTGAAAGAGGTTCACTATCTGGGTGCATTTCATGGAATAATCTGCATACCTCTTGTTGAGTCCGCATCATATCGCCAACACCAATCATAATTAAAATGTCAATCCTTTTCCCTTCAGATGAAGGCATTTTCAAAAAACAGTTTTAATATGATACATTTTGAAGCGTCAACAATACAGAATTAATCAAATGGCAAAAAATATTCTCAAACAATGAAAATATACGGTATAGTCGAGAGGCAAAGATCACGAATATAAAAACTTTTTAACAAAAAATTAAACCGACGAAAAACGGAACTGAAAAGCAAAAAATAAAATAGCCCTCTCTATTAGTCCTGATAACTAAGCTCCTAAACTAATGTAAGTAACTAATTTTGAGTCGGCGCCAAACAAACAAGCTAGGTAAAGCGTAAAATGACTCTGGTTCAATGTCAAGCTTCATTACAACTGATTTGAGTACTAGGTTAAAATTACCGAAAATAAAAACCAACTTAGCCGTTTCAGGATTTAACAACGCGCTTTCATTTGTGAAACATAAATGCAATGTACGTGTACAGTCAATTCATGATTCGTTTTCTTTCGAAATCACATGTTTTGTCATTGAAAATATAACAGGAATTTTGCCTGAATCAAACATAAGTAAATCCAATCTTGATTTTCCAATTAAAATTCAACTAGCCGATCCAAGCTTTCACATTCCTGTAAAAATAGACATTTTAATTGGAGCAGATTATTTCTGGGAATTATTATGCAATAAGCAAACAAAGTTAGGACCATCAAAGCCTATTTTGCAGAAAACAAAATTGGGTTGGGTAGTTGCGGGACCCATTCAAGTTCCACTTTGTCGCTCCACTTGTAGTCTTGGTAAAAATCTAGATATCGAAACACAACTGACTAAGTTTTGGGAGGTTGAAGAAATGGGTCACAAGAAAGCATTTTCCAGCGAAGAAATTTTATGCGAACAAGTTTTTTCAAATACGGTTCGTCGTGATAAGAACGGAAGATTAATAGATTCACTTAAAGATAACATTGAAAAATTAGGCGAATCACGTCATCTTGCGATTAAACAGTTCTATCGTTTAGAAAAAAAGACTTCAGTCTAACGGGAAACTAAAAGCGTTATACAAGGATTTTTTAAATGAGTTCGTATCATTAGGACATATGTCAAAAGATTCAGATTTCAGAAACGAGGTTGAATATTAT
Organism: Gonioctena quinquepunctata; assembly: GCA_018342105.1. NCBI lineage: Eukaryota > Metazoa > Arthropoda > Insecta > Coleoptera > Chrysomelidae > Gonioctena > Gonioctena quinquepunctata. The sequence continues at coordinate 748,412 of JAFIRS010000260.1, forward strand.
ATGCCGCACCACGGGGTTTTGCGCGAAAACAGCATCACCACTAAATTACGTGTAGTTTTCAATGCGTCCGCCCCTTCGACTACAGGAGTAAGTCTAAATGATTTGCAAATGACCGGTCCGATTATACAGGATGATTTGCTATCAATCATTCTGCGATTTAGAATGCATGCAATAATTATTACGAGCGATATCAAGATGATGTAAAGGCAAGTATTGATAGAGCCCGAGCAAAGAAATTTGCAAAAAATCGTATGGCGATCAAACCCTGGCGATCCGTTGCGCACTTATAAAATAAACCGTTTGGTGTATGGTATGACCGCGGCATCATTCTTAGCTATCCGTTGTTTACACGAATTAGCCGACATTCACGAAGATGCCGATCCCAAAATTTCTCGTATTATCAAAACTGATATGTACGTGGATGATTTAGTTACCGGTGCAGATACACCTGATGAAGCAAAACACATTTGTAAGAGAATTGATCAGATCCTTCTAACTGGGAGATTTGAACTTCGTAAATGGCGTTCGAATATGCGCTCGGTAATAGATGATTTCTCGGGTAAAATTGAATCCGAGCCATTTGAGTTTTCACCAGAACATATTAAGCAATGTAAAACTTTAGATTTATCGTGGATTAGCAAGACCGATAAGTTACAGTACGCTCTTAATGAGAATGATAAGGGATATAAAGTGACTAAAAGAACAATTCTTCCAAGAATTTCAACTGTGTTTGATCCGTTGGGTCTACTGAGCGCTTGTATAATAGTCGCGAAAATTATATTGCAAAAATTGTGGGAAGCACGTTTGACTTGGGATGAGGAAATTCCTAGGAATATTTATGATAAATGGCGCGAATTTCAAACCGAATTACATAATTTAAATGATTTAAGGATCAATCGAAAAATTGTGTGCAATGAATATACCGACATAGAATTGCACGGATTCAGAGATTCATCTCAAGACGCGTACGGAACCTGTGTTTACGTAAAATCTTCTAATCAAAATAACGGAGTGGAGGGTAATTTATTGATTGCAAAATCAAAGGTAGCTCCTCTTTCGAAATTGAACATACCGCGCTTAGAGCTTTGCGCTGCGTTACTTTTAGCCAGACTGATATCAAAGGTTGTAGAATCCATGAAGGTTATATTCAAAAATATTTATTGTTGGACCGACTCAACAATTGTTTTAGGTTGGCTCAAAACATCCCCGAATCTATTAAAACCATTTGTTGACAATCGACATGTTCCTACAATCGACAACCCCGCGGATATAGTATCCAGGGGGATGAGTCCAAAATATATTTCAAATTGTCCTTTATGGTGGCACGGGCCACCATGGCTTCTAAAAGAAGAACCCTATTGGCCATATTTGACTTTGTCAAACGATAATTTGCCTGAACTGCGCAAGGTTGTATCCATTGTTTCTTCAAATGCACAAACATTCCCGTTCTATCGATTTTCAAAATTATCTTGAATCAAAAGAACTATGGCTTACATCCTGAGATTCATTAGGAACTGTAGAACGTTAAGAGAAAATCGCGAAATAGGGAAACTTACGGGCTCAGAAATTGATACCGCTTTTATGTCATTGATTAAAATGTCGATTATGGCAGATTGAAAGAAAATAAACCATTGAAGCGCGATAGCAATCTTTAAAGCTTGAATCCATTTTTAGACCCAGACGGTCTAGTTCGAGTAGGAGGGCGGTTAGCTTATTCAAAATTTGCCTACGATAAAAAACATCCCTTGATATTGGATCCCAAGCATGATTTGACAAGATTAATTTTTGAATATAAACATATGGAACTTCTTCATGCGGGACCACAACTATTATTGTCAACTATACGCGAAACATTTTGGCCAATTTCAGGCAGAAATATGTCAAAAAAGATAGTTCGATCTTGTATAAGGTGTTGCAAGTACTCGAAACACCTATAATGGGGAACTTGCCGAAGTCTAGGTTGGAACCTTCTCCTCCTTTTAGTAAGGTAGGCGTCGATTATGCTGGCCCATTTATTATAAAAGATAGAAAAGGTAGAGGTGCTAAAGTATCCAAGGCTTGGGTTTGCGTATTTGTCTGTTTTCTGACCCGCGCTATTCATGTTGATTTGGTAACTGCGTTGACTGCGGAGGCCTTTATTCAAGTTTTAAGGCTATTTGTATCACGTCGTGGCAAACCAACAGACATTTTTTCGGACAACGGAACTAATTTCATAGGTGCAAGTCATGAATTGCAAACTTTAGGTAGTTTTCTGATGGATAATTCTGCACACATCTGTGAACAGGCCCTAAATATTAATGTTAATTGGCATTTCATTCCGGCCAACTCACTCCATTTCGGAGGCTTATGGGAGGCAGGAGTAAAAAGCGTTAAACATCATCTTAGGCGCGTGATTGGAAATTTGTTATTAACTTATGAGGATTTTCAAACCCTTTTGACACAAATTGAAGCTGTGTTGAATTCTCGTCCTTTAAGTCCCCTATCATCCAAACCTGATGATTTGACACCCCTCACCCCAGCTCACTTCTTGATCGGGAGGTCTATCCAAGGCATGCCAGATCCATTACTATACGAAGTTCCGGAAAATAAGCTGTCGCATTTTCAACATCTTCAGAAGTTGCAACAAAATTTCTGGGAGAGATGGAGCCGCGAATACATAAGCGAGCTTCAACAACGTTCCAAGTGGAAACAGAACCAGAGCGAATTGAAAGTTGGTCAACTCGTTTTAGTCAAAGAAACTAACTTACCTGTGATGAAATGGCGTTTGGGGCGAGACCTGGAGTTAATTCAAGGAAAGGATGGCGTTTGCCGTTTAGAGTCAGTGAAAACTGCTGATGGAATTTTAACCAGAGCTCTTGTGAGGTTGTGCCCGTTACCAGTTGGTGCCTGAGTGATGTACTTTTCTTGAAAGTCTTAACCTGCTAGAGACTTCCAAGGCCGGGGGCATGTTCCGAAATCCACCCCTTCGAACAAGTGCCGCTACTGACTTATTTAGTTTATATATTTATTGCTCGCAAAGAGACAAAAGAAGATATATTGTTTTTTGTTGACATTCATGTCATATCTGTCATATTGAAGCGTTGTGTTGCAAAAACTAGCATTACCCTTTGTATTCATAAAATAAAGGTAAAAAAGTGATACAGTCCACATCATTCAATTAGTTTAACAAGTCAGAACAACAGTTCTGGATTTGAAAGTTTCAAAAATGTTGCGATTTGTTTCCCCATGGCTCCGAATTTATTTATTCCAATTCTCTAATTGGTGCATTTACCTTTCTGATAATTCAAAAAAATGAATCTGTTGATATATTACTCGGTCGTAGCGTGATATATTCAATACAAATATGGCAAAAAGGCTCAGTTATGGTGAACTTCTGAACAATTTTCGTTTTGGTGTTTGGTATGGTGACTAATACAGCCGATCCAAGATCTTCCAAGTCCCCTATTTTCATAGAGTGTATTTCATTCGCACGACAGGCTCCCATGATTCCCATGATCAGTGCAACCTAAAAAAAAAGATACATAAAAAATATTTCCAATTTTTGTTATTTTATTCAATTTCAAACAGTTTTATAATTGTTAAATCAGTGGTTGGAAAAGAAAGAAAACCTCACCGGCGACGGCGTGATTCGAACTCACGATCACTGGATTGAAAGTTCAGATAAAAAAAATCAAAATGGGTTTATTTTCTGTAGTAAAATACTGGTTCCTCCAGATAGGTTACAATTCATAATACAAAACATACAAGACACAAATACATAAATGCGATCTTCGCAGATTCATCAGGGATATATGAGGTTTGTATGGGGTATGGGAGTGGGAGGGGGGACGCTTGCATCTACTCCGCTATGTTTCCATAGCGGTGGAATGCCTGTCCAAACTCTGAGCGCCCCGCACGGACCCGATGCTGGGAGCAGTGGGGGGCACCTCCGCTGATGTTAACGGATGTACCCGTATTGTGATTTGTTTCCCTTTGATAATTATACGGAATCACTTGCCTCCTGCGTACCCCTATGCAAGTTTTCTAAGTTACGTAATAGAGGAAAGTCCAGAGCTTAAGCTATGTGCTACCGAGGTGCTTGCAAATTAAAGTGATATGAAGCTATTCAAGTTCCTAACTGGGTTCTCTCATTTTGTCAAGTGAACTTTTGAAAAAAATATGCATTTTTTACCTTTGTCGCAAGATATATTTCGTCAGGTGCTTTGTTTATGAATGAATTTATTTTATCTGGGGTGAATGTTTGAGACTTTCTCGGTATATAACCATCAGATTTGCGTTTCAAAAACGCATGTAATTTTGAATAACGTTCTATGTTGACGTCGTGGTTGATTAGAATAGTACTTCTTAACATTGAATATTGTGTCCAAAGCGAGGACGATTTATATTTTTCAGCTAATTGGAAAACAAATTCTGGGAGTACATTTTCCGAAAACGAATTCACATTATTTTTCTTTTGCCAATCCATGAAAATTGCATATATCGTCTCATATTTTTTTCTGGATTTATTTGGTAATAGATTTGAAGATGTTATTTTCGCCGCACTACACATTTCTGGTGGGGTTCACTCGTTGCCACTTTCCGAATCCATTTTTTTCTTCTTGTTTTTCGTCAGAAACTATAATATTTTACAAAACGAACTGTCAATTTAATGATTATGACGTTTGAGAACAAGTTTGAAGTTGTTAAATTCTCAAGGCATACTTGCGAATGTAAACAATGCAAACACAACTGCACACTAATGAATATGCTCATCTGTGATTGGCTTCAAAGTGTTGAGTAATGAATCTGGTTCAACTGTGATTGGTTCGAACCTGTTGAGTAATGGATCATTACCTACTCGGGGACGAAACTAGAGTTCATTACTTATCAAGAAATGGTCATATAAATGACGCTTTTTTCAATAGTCATAGAAAAAGTGAATTTCACCACCAGTTGCAAAAAATACAGGAGTAAAATTTGTTACAATTTTGAGGCTAACCTACTTGAAGTACTTTTTCATTGTTATTATATTCCCTATACATATTATGAAGATTACATTTATTCGAATTCAATACATAATATGTATGGTAAAAACTAATTATAAATATTAATAACACAATTTGAACAATTGGTGATATTAACCCCCAGCTGACAAAGTAGTTTTCTATGTAGCGTTAATTACCGTTTTGTCCATGGAAATCTCTCCAAGGATGAGAACACGCTTTTAACGCACTAAAAAGTGAAAATGATTTCAATATCTAATGACTATGCTAAAAACCGTGGGGTGCTTTGTCGAAATCGATTAAAATAGTCCAAGATCCCAGAGCAGGCAAACCTACGTCATTTTAGCAAAGCTGAAGAAATCTCGAGTATGAGTAGTGTGATATGTGGTTACCCAAGTAGCACACAGAGGTCATAATTCGGTTGTTCTACGAGACCGTTCGCAAAAGTCCATGACTTATGTCTTGTAATATGCTAAGACGTCGCTATGTATGAAAATACGACAAAAAGGCACACTCTTGCGACGTCACATCGACGTTATAAAGTAGTGGTAATGACTTGCCAATATAGACTTATATAAGCCAGTCGCAAAAGAGTCGTTCTGTGGTCTTAGTGTAGTCATTATATCATCATGCATGAAGGTCATAATCTTTCTAATCTGGTATAACAATATGTATACCATATCAAAAGATTTTATATAATATCAATATAATATATAAGTCAGCCTTCCTTTACATGTTCATGATACTCTGTGACCGTGATAGTTATCGAGATAAAAATGATTTTAATTTATGTGTCTTTAAGAATTGTTCTGAAACTCTAGTGACCAAGCACATCCATTTTTACGATCAAAATCCAATTCTACTCACTTAAAATTCATGCGCCTTGAAAATGAAGAAAGATGAATATTCATTTTAATTTCAGAAGAAATATATTTCATAAATTTTTCTCATTAATCGTTGAAATATGTAGACCATATTACGAAAGATACTTGATTAGCACATCTCCAATGATTTTTAAATTGATATAACACCCAGGGTACCATATTTTTTATTTTAAATATTTTTGTTCCAATATGAATGATGTTATCAATCAATCGAGAAACATGGATGCCGTCCTTCTAGTGTCGAAAAGTTGTAATTACTCCGGTATGTACTATCATAGAATAGTTTACGAGTGTCTCAAAGACATCGCAATATCTTACATAAAAAAGTTGTAATGTAGTCGTTGTGGTCACAGTTTCGTTGCAATTTCGTTGTACAAACGTCGTAACGCTATCAAAACGGAAAAATATATACACTGAGTGCATATAAGCATTCCGCTAGTTCCGCCTAATGGAAAACGCTGAAAATCACTGACATTTACAATGGAGGTTATGTTGAACAGTTATATTTGAATATTTTTTATTTATCACTCGAAGTGCACATACATATTATTTATGCCTTTCCTTGTTGTGAAAACAATTGGAGGAACTGGATGAACTTCATTTTTTTGCAGTGTCCCGATAGACTGATTATTTCAGATGTTAATTCTGGGGTTGGCAGTTGGCACTCATCCTTCCTCTTTATATTTTTCTATACGCTCCAGTTCTCTTGTAAGGCAGATTGGATTTTTGTTCTGGCCTTTCAATCATTCATACGGAACTGAATATTCTACATACATAACACAATATACCTATCCAAGAAAAATAACATAACCAACAAAAGTAATCTAACCATGGATACATAATGTAATTATTACGACCAAAGTTCATCAGTTGATAAAACTACATTACATGAGTACAATATGTAGTCGTAGAAACGTTTCAAAAATATATTCATTAGAACCACATATGTTCATTGTCATAATAACCTCACAGCAACTGCTCTTAAGTTCTACTCAACGACACATACAATTTATTTACATACAAACCACAGTACAACTTCATTTCGAAAATTCTATATTGTACTCTCGTTATATCTACTACACGACGTCATAGCAACGCCTGAAGGTTATAAAACGCACATTAACTTTTTGGTTCTGAAACATACAAATACGTGGTATTTAGGACGGTATAAAAAGTCATTATGTTAATTTTATGACTCTGTGCTACTTGGGTAAGAACATGTGCATACTTGCTAGCTTGAAAGAGGGGCCCTTTTACGGGTAGTGAGTATAAAAAACATACAAAACTTTCTTACTTACGTTCAAGTATGGTAATGAGTTTGACAATTAATATCGTCCAGTTGGCCAAGCGGTCTAAGGCGCAAGATATAATCTCTGATATAAAAAACTGGCGAGGGTTCGAATTCCCGCGCATGACGATTTTGAAAAATTGAGAAATGTTTTTTTTTTATCTTATGATTCATCACGAAACTAAATTACTTCTCAATTTCGAAGTGTAAAATAAAAAAAAATCGTCAGGTGTGGGGATTCGGACCCTCGCAAACTTATGAGATCCAGAGCTTAGATCTCGCGCCTTAGACCGCTCGGCTAACTGGACGATATGAATTGCCAAACGCATTACCATACTTTAACGTAAGGAAAAAAGTGTTTTATGTACTTTTGTACCTGACAACTGTAAAAGGGCCCCGCTTGCAAGCTAGCAAGTACGCATACGTTCTCAACTACATATCACACTATGCATGCTTAAAATTTCAGCTTTGCTAAAATAAGGTAGATTTGCCGGCTCTGGGATCTTACTCTAAATAATTATGTTTCTCAAAGATACGTAACCAAAAAGCACCCCATGCTTTTCGGCATAGCCGTTGAGAATTAAAATTATTTTTTAATTTTAAGTGCGTTAAAAGCGTGTTCTTCAGTTTTTTTAAATATATAATTTTTAATATTTTCAACTTGGATTAAAAATGATCAAATATCAGTATTAAAAAAAAATTCGTGTGAAACATGTTGGGAAACTCTATTTTTTCGTAACTCGCTTCGCTCGTTACGAAAACTTGTGCTTTTCCCAACTGGTTGCAAAAATAACTATTGTATCGAGATGGTCGCGTATGTGTACCAATCAAAAGTCATGCTAGACTTGATATAAAATATGGAATCGCATGTATTTTATAAAATACGTATACAATTAAAAATGGAAATAATGTATAAACAAATGAATTTCGACCAATATATTATAGGTAAAAAATATTCCTAAAACATACCTACATTACTAATAGAGAACAGTAAATAGAGAAATTTTGGAAAGTAGTAGGAGTTGAAATCATTTTTCATCTTGACATGATGAAGAAGACACATTAGAAACTATTATATGGATAATTTATTAATTTAATGCAACTCATCAGGTTGCGAATGAACCCAATAAATTCTGACAAGCACAAAGGGCCTATCTTACATCAAGGACAATTTCCACAAAACAACATTTCCTATATTTCATTGCCGCAAAAAAAACACATATAACCTAATTTTTCGTATATTTTCCTAAACTATATTCAAAATGATGATATTTTGGATTTATTTATTTCAAATCGCAGATAAGCCCTTTCGCCTTAGTTATATGTCAATCTGACAGCTCAACAAATAAATACCTATGTGCACAATGATAAGAATCAATGATAGACTTTGTCAGTATAAAACATTTGTTTCTTAAAAAACATCATGAAACATCATCAAACATCGGAAAACATTTAGAAAAAAAAACAGAATAAGATCGGTTAACTTCTTTCAATCATCTTGAACAGGAAGGTTTTCCCAAAATGACATTCGGTTTTTTGGTATTATTTTTGATATGTTTGCTATGAGGCTAGTTTTTTTTTCAGTGTTGGTACCATTCACTCTGTTTTGGGGTTTCGGCACCCATTTTTTATTACAGAAGACTTCAAGAAATTGAGAGAAATTTCTGGTAAATTGAAATCAGTCTTATATTCCAAATTCTTATCTCCTCTGGATATCGTTATCTGAACAATATCTTCCACATATGGGCGTGGTACAGTTTTGTTAATTTTATTTATATAGAAGATAAGTCTTGCCATTCAAAAAATGTTTCCAGAGTAATTTCCTGCACAACAACACGCGAAGAGTTAGCATTCTGGACAGCATTCTTGAAATCTGCGAAATCGTAAACTTTCCCGTGTCGAAAAGGGAAACATTCTCAATTAAATATTGATAGAAAGATTTTTCTGTGAATTGAAAAATCCACGATTAAAATGAAGTTCTTTTTTGTGAATGTCTAGCAGAAAACAACTACTTCCCCGGCTAAAGCCACGCTGGACATTGAACTACATCTGATAGATATTCTGAAAAGGCCCTAACTCATAAGAAAAAATCTGAAATTGAAAATTTGCATTTTCATTCAGATAGCTATTTGATTTTCTATTCCAGTCTTGATTAGGAACTCATAAAGATGAATGAGGCAAAGAAGAATGTTTTCCAAAAGAGAGTACTCACCAGAAATCATTCGTAACATTGACGCAGGAGGGACATCGCATTCACTGGGTCTTCAATACATTTTTGTCGACGAAAATCTATTTCACGCTTCCACGATCATCAGGAAGACCGGAAGAAATGGGAAACACATTTTTAAGAAGCAATCTCACTTTGCAAAGATGGAAAAAGTTAGAATCATTTCTTTTGGAGAGACACTTTTTAGACTAATTTCTACTTGGTGATGAAATGAGTCTGCAGACATGTATGTGTGCTCAGGTTCGAAATAATTTATTTCGATAGGTTCTGTCGCAACTGCTTGCACAATTAACAATGAAAACTGAAAATGAAAAAAATGCCCAATTTTTATTTTCTGCTGTACAATTATCCAACCACAGAATAATTTTTTTCTCGTCTCTATGGTGGAGAAAAAAACAATAGAATGTGCTCATCACATTTTCTTTCTTTCGTCCGGCAATGACATCGTGCCAAATAGCAGCCACGGGCTTGATTCCACCCTTCTACTTCGTACCTACTGGAACGAAACTTTCATTGTATGCGATAATCCTGTTTGAAAATATCACATTTTTGAACATGTCACATCTGGGCAGCATAATTACTTTTTCTAGATCAACTGAAAATACTATTTCTCCCTCAACTGGTTCCCTTCCAGCATATTTTTTGTATCTTGTTCTAGATTTATCAGCTTTCTTTATGTGTTCATCCCATTGTTGACAGATCGCACAGTCTGGTGCTAAATTGTCCTTTTTATGGTCCTCATTATGCAGAAGGAAATATTCGCAGTCTTCACATTCCTCGTGTCCCAACTTGATGAAAGAAATAGTTTCCTGTTTCAATATTTTCCGATAGAGATCGTAAGACCCAATGAAAGATGGAAATTGCTGTTTGAAACTGTCGAACATTTTTCTTACAGATAAATCGCAAAAAACCCGTTGTAACACCATCTTTTTCCAATTGAATCAGTGGATGTAGCGATTTTGGAACAATATGTTCACCAGTAATGAGTTGCTCTGGGAGATCAGTATTATTTCTCGTTCAGATAAATCAAAGAGGTATGCTGGAATAACTTTAAATTTATAATTGGGCCCGATGAGCTGCTACCATTATTATAATCATTCAGTTCAACTGCATTGCATTCAGGAAAGTCAAATGTTAAACAGTTTGCCTCAGCTCCTGAGGCGTCAGATTTTGAAGTAGGTTCTTTGAGTTCGTTGCGTGCCATTTCAACGATGATTTTTCCCCTTGAGGAATTCAAGTAGCCAAATTTTGCACTAGGATTTTTGGAATCGCCCCGTGCCATTGCGGCAATAATTTTTCCTCTTGATGAATTCATTTTTATCCACCTATAATATGAAAAATAAAGATATGATAGAAAAGTTGACTCATTCGTGAAATTTATGTTCGACATTCATTGAGCCTATAATTATACTTACGGAGAACAAAAATGGCCAGTGATGTTGGAACTTTCGAAAAGATCCCTAGATATACGGAAATGCTTATTTTTATGAAGAAAGCATTCATTTCATATTTGTCGGTTTAATCGAAAGCAACCCCAACTGTGGATTAAAAAGGACACCCTTTTTTTTCGCATGTACGAACATATTTTCACGCATGAAAGAATATATATATTCTACATCTTGAATCATTCTAGGAAAATCTTGAAATCAAGAAAATATTTTACTGATATAGGTACCTGGAAGTGGAAACATTATTTATGTTAGGATCGTCAAAAATTATTCGCTCTGAATATCGAATATCCGAAGTTACATATTATTTACATGTGATGATTGACTAACAGTAAAATGAATTACTACAACTAACCTGGATCTTAAATTCAACGTATTATAACCTCTTTTCACAGCATGTACTTGATACTTGAGTAACTGTTTAACTAAAACTACTACTGAAAATGTATCTGCATGTTCATTCTCGTTTATGATAAATCAGATGTGTGACTTACTAAGGACATAGGGGCGTGAATGTAGAATACTAGAATATAAAAGGCACATCTACATACTTCTCAATCAAATGAGCCTAATATGTCTTAGTTTTGAGAGATGAGCCGGTTTTCCCTAGTAAATGACACATGAACTGCATTTAAGCCCTTATTTAAATTCAACGAGGAAATTATTGTCATAAATGCACTCTACAGATCACCGTCAAACCGACAAATTGAACCCTTCTTAGAAGAACTGAGCAATATAATGAATAACCAATCAAAAAGAATTACTCTTAGTGTGTTTATTGGTGACATAAATATAGATTTAATCTACTACAGAAGATTCCCAAACATACCTGAACACACTAGAAGAACATGGATACATCTCAGCAATAAATACACCTACTAGACCAGATTCAGGTACTTGTCTGGACCACATATTCATTAATTCAAAAACTGAAAACATTGACTCATTAATTCCAATGACAATAGAAACCTGTATTACAGACCATTACACTACATGTCTACAAATAATATTTACAAATGAACAAACAAAAACACAAGAGGACCAAAGCGCAAAATTCTTTAAACAAATAAACGAAACAACACTGTTGAAAAATATGGAACATATAGATTGGGAAAAATTCCATGTAATTGACGATTTGGATAGATCCGTATCTAAATTTATCGAAATAATTGACAACGCTATATATAGATCCACAACTAAGGTGAGGATAAAGAACAGAGACATTAAAAGGAAAAAATGGGTAACCGGATCATTGCTGAGATCTATAAATAAAAAAAATAAATGTTTCATGAATTGAAAAAAAATCCTGAGAACAAAACCATAAAAAGAGAATACAACACCTACAAAAAAGTACTTGAAAAATTAATTAAAGAAAGTAAACGGAGTTATTACAAACGTAAAATAGAAGAAAAGACCAGCTCAAAACAAATGTGGGAAGTAGTTAACGAATTAACAACACCCAAAAGATCTAGTGGAATAGCATCAATACAAACCGAGAACGGAAATATTACCCATGATCCAAAAGAAATTTCTGAAGAATTCAATTCTTTTTTCACCAACATAGGAAATAAATTGGCAAATAAAATTAAACAACATACAAACTATAAAGAAATAAGGAATAAATCGGCCAGCACACTATTCCTCTTTCCAAGTGACCCGAGCGAGGTAATGAGTGCTATCTCACAATTAAAAAACAAAAAATCGCCGGGACCAGGCGGTTACAAATCAGAGACGCTGAAAATAATTTCAAAATATATAGCTGAACCACTAACATGCATAATTAATAAATCATTTTCAAGGGGGTCCTTTCCTGCTGCATTCAAACTATCCACTGTCATACCTGTCTACAAAAATGGTGACAAAACCGAAGTCTCAAATCTCTTATCTCTAACCTCAGCAAGATCCTAGAAAAGATAATCAAAAGAAGACTCAGCAGTTTTCTAAATAAAAACAAATTACTATCAGAAGCACAATATGGCTTTAGAGAAAGAAAGTCCACATATGATGCAATAAAGGAACTCACAGGAAAAATATATAAAGCCATAGATAATAAAAAGCCGTCCATGGCAATTTTCCCAGATCTAACAAAGGATTTTGATACTGTTGACCATACTATCCTCTTAAATAGCCTAGATGATCTAGGAGTAAGAGGCACAGCACAAGACCTTTTCAAGTCATATCTAACCGGCAGAGAACAACAAACAAAAATCAAGACCATAGTCAGTAGAAAGCGGATAATAGTATGCGGTGTACCCCAAGGAACGGTCTTGGGACCTCTACTTTTTAATGTTTATTTGAATAATCTATTCTCTGCAGACACACAAGGTAGCATAACCAGCTTCGCAGATGATACTGTTACGAAGATGACAACTGGAGTGACCTGAAAAATAAAGCTGAAAACGATCTTATCCAAATAAATGAGTGGTTTGATAACAGAAAACTATCTATTAATGCCAAAAAAACGCTTCACCTACCCTTTTGTAGTCTGTCCGCGAATCTCCCAAGGTTCAAAAAAATTTCAATAGGAGATGACTTTGAGATCTTACAACCAAAGAGCGTCAAATACTTGGGAATAATGATAGACAGTCACCTAAGATGGGACGTCCACGTAGATTATCTACTCAAAAAACTACGAAGAGTAGTTTTTAAGTACAAACAAGTGTCATCTATACTAGACCCTAAACAGAAAAAAATCCTTTACCATAGCCTTACCGAATCTCACTTGAACTACGGCATCATCGGATGGGGTGGTGTATACAAAACATGCTTGAAACCTTTAGAAATTATTCAAAGGAGATTTATAAAAAATAATGTTCAACAAAAATAACCGCTACCCGACCAAAGCACTATACAAACTGGCAAATGTTTTCGATCTAAGAGAACTATATTTCCTCAAACTAGCGACAACACAGTACTCACACTCAATAGAGCTGATCACTCACTCACACAAATATGAGACACGAAAAAAGAACAAATTCATTCTCTCGCTTATGAATAAGTCAATTGGACAATGCAGCTATCAGTATCTGGGACCAAAAGTCTTTAACAACATTCCAGAAAAAATAAAAAACGAACCAACAATTCAACGTTTTAAAAAGTCCCTAAAGATTTGTATTTATGATTCACCACCACTTTATATTTGCTCAGTTCTTGGAATTTGAAATTTGAAGATTTTCTTCTATTCTTGTTCTTTAATTTTCTAATATACCAATCTCACAGTTTACATAACAATCTTACTTTTATTTTATTGTTATATTTATATGCTATTATAGGCTTTTAACTTAACTTAACTATATTTATATGTAATTTTATATTATCGAATCGTATTTCAAACTACTTAGATGTACCTGTATTTTATAATGTATTATATATACTTACTAACGCTCATGTCAACCAATGAAACCTGCATACAGATGCATGTATATCTCGATATATATGCATCTCGTAGGTATTGTCTATTTATACATACACCTATTTTACTTCATATTCTGTAAATTACTGTAAATGTGAGTGTGAATAAATCATTTATTATTTATTATTATTATTATTATTATTTAAAACCCTATTTTATGTTTCTGAAGTATGTAGATAGTTCCAAAAACCACTAGCAATGTTGGGGGAGCATGTGGATGAAATACTAAGATCAATATCTCAAAATGGACGAATTTTGCACTTAGGCCCTTTGTGCTTATGACGGCAGTAGTGTGGTCAGTATGTGTTAGTTTTACAAATTTACTTCTGTAATTGTCTTACTTTTTAATAATGATGCTGTGTAAAGTCTAATATTTCTAATCTTTCGTACAACCGATCACTTGGATAACTCATGTTTTTTTAATTAAAACTACACGGACACGGACGGAATATTCGCGGCGTGTTTCCCGCGACGATATTTTCGCTGAGTTTGTCGCATCAAAACATAAAGCGTTTTTCTCGTCGAGTACATTCAAGCAAAACAATATTCGTGCTTTTTGCTAGTAGTTCGACCTATAATTCATTCCAGTTTTCATACATAGCCATTGCTCCTTCATTACAAGCTTTTATTTAGTTTTACCTGTGTAATTAAATCTTAAAAGTTAAATTTGACCTTCTTCCCGTCGTCCAATTAACTTGAAATTTGGCAGATTGTTAGAGGAAAAAAAAATTCATAAATTCAAGACGGCGCACATTGGTTCCGATAGTCAATCTGACGGTACAAAATCATTTCTCTGAATATTTGTACAAATAAAAAGCAGCATCAGCTTGAATTCGTGCCAGAATAATAAGAATATTGAGTATTCTCAAAATAAATCCACAGGGTGTTTTTTTTATACTGCACACCCTTGTATTATGGGAATTTGAAATGGACATATCACTTTTCTTATGGAAATTGGCAACCAGTCAGATTTCAAATTATTTCTGAGGTCAAATTTGTAGCATTACGCATTCGCTGTATCTATACAGGAAGTCTCATTTTATCAGGAGAAGCCCAAAGTAAATAAACACATGGACACATTACCAAAAATTATATGAACAATTAACAGAATACTTACAAAACATAGAGTCGGTCACGGAAAAAAATAAAAATGTGAAATCATTGTCGAAGTGTTAGCCAGAACAATTAGACTAGGACTGCAGAATATATTAACATATTTATAAAGAAGGGAGAAAGAAACTAGAGATAAAAACAAAATAAATAATAGTTTGAAAAAACTAAAAAAACACGCTTTTATAGGAAACCAGACTAAAAAAACAGAAAATAAAAAAAAAATATTTTATTTAAAAAAAAGCGTGGGGTGCATGGTATCGCCTCGGTGTGTAATGTACTATAAAATTATTGATACCATGCACCCCACGCTTTTTTTTAAATAAAATAATTTGTTTTCTTATTTTCTATTTTTTTAGTCTGGTTTTCTATAAAAGCGTGTTTTTTAGTTTTTTCAAACTATCATTCATTTCCTACTTTTTAGTGTGGTTTATTTATAAAAACTATTATTTTTAATATTTTTTTGCAAATTGAAAAATGGAATAATCTTATCAAATTAGGTAATCATAACCTCCGACCCCAAAAACCCCCCCATACCAATTTTGAATAGAATCAGACCATAATCACAAAACTCGGGCCATTTTAAGCCGCCATCTTGAATTTTCCAATTTTTACAAAAAACATAATATTCGACCCCAAAAACCCCACTACCAATTTTGAATAGAATCAGACCATAATCACAAAACTCGGCCGCCATTTTAAAGCCGCCATCCTGAATTTTCCAATTTTCACAAAAGAATCATAATATTCGACCCCAAAAACCCACACGTACCAATTTTGAATAGAATCAGACCATAATCACAAAACTCGGCCGCCATCTTGAATTTTCCAATTTTAACAAACGAATCATAATATTCGACCCCAAAAACCCCCCAAACCAATTTTGAATAGAATCAGACCATAATCACAAAACTCGGCTGCCATTTTGAAGCCGCCATCTTGAATTTTTCAATTTTTACAAAAGGACCATAATATTCGACATCAAAAACCCCCACTTCCCATTTTTTTTTAAAATTAGACCAAAATCACAAAAACATTCGACCCCAAAAACCCCCCAAATACCAATTTTGAATAGAATCAGAGCATAATCACAAAATTCGTCCACCATTTTGGAGCCGCCATCTTGAATTTTTCAATTTTGACAAAAGAATCATAATCTTCGACCACAAAAACCCTTGGATACCAATTTTGAAGCGAATCGGACAATAATCACAAAACTCGTACGCCATATTGGAGCCGCAATTTTGTTTTTTCTTCACACAAAAATTTTTAATGCATTGTCACCGGAATTATGTACACCTGCCAAATTTCAAATCATTCGGACGTCTGGAAGTGGGTCAAAATCGCGCTCAAAGGAGTCGGTTACAAACAAACAAACAAACAAACAAACAAACAAACATACAAGTGAAGCTAATATAAAGCGTGTAAAAACATTGATATCTTTCTTCCTTTTACATCGTTAGGTAAAGTAGATTTTGAATATATACAATGGAAAAACAACAATAAACAAGAAGAAAAACAAAAAAGGGGGGAAAACATGAAAAAACATTTTAATAGTACGTCTAAAGAGATTGCAAAATATTGCAGTATATATTGTTTAGTTGTCTTGTATCAGATTTATAATTGACCGTTGTATTCTTGTTTTTATTGATATTGTACATCTCAAGGAAATATCTGCTTCTAGAGTTCTTTTCGTGTTCTAGTATTTTAACATTCTCATAATCAAATTGGTGACCGGTTCTTTTGTAGTATTCAACCACCGCGCTTGAGTTTTTTTCCCAAACCAAAGTCACTCTTATGTTGGATTATACGTTGTTTTAACCATGTAATAATAATATGATCATTACAATGTAATGACATTTTCACAATGTTTCTTTAATTTTTCTGCGAAATTCTGTAGATTTTTCATGTACTTGTGCACTAATAAGTTCATCACTGTCTTCTATAGCATTTCTGTTCATAATATATTGTCGTACACACTCTAGTCTTTTACGAATATTTGACTCACTGTAACAAACGTTGAAGAGATCTCTTCTTTTGATTTCGATCATTATTAGTGAAAAGGTATTAAAGAAAGAAGTTGGCAAATCAAGGTCATGGAATGCTATTAATGTATTCCAAGATAGCCAACTCACCTGTCAAGTATAATATTTCGATGGACTCGACGGTCTTTTTTAATGCTAGTTAAATATTTCCATAAATATGCGTGAACTCGAGCAAAACTTGACAAGGAACAATAATTCGCCCATAAAAATCAGAATTAGTGCGAATAAATAATTTAAATGTAATGGAGATGAAAATAGTTCGTGAGGTGGAGGCCAACTAGATTTTACCTGATCAGAAACTACAATATTTGGGTATAATTGCACTTCCGCCTTGAATTTCCACCGATAACAACGAGAGCAAAGTATAATTCTTTCAAGGAGAGTTTGATTGACTATCCAAAATTTATTATAGCCCATGAGATAAACAATCATCAATGATTATATTGCTGAAGTATTTATGTTTTTTGTGCACTTGCATTTTTTCACTTTTGTCCAGTCAGATTGAATATCGGAACCACTGTGCGGCAGCTCCAAGATGGTGGATGAGATATGTGTTTTTGTTCCGATTTGATTCAACATTGGTAAGTGAGGGTTTTCGGGGTCGAAGATTATGAATTTTTCGTCGAAAATTATAAATTCAGAATGGCGGCTCCAATATGGCCGACAATATATGTGATTATGGTCCGATTCTATTCAAAATTGGTATGTGGGGGTTTTCGGGGTCGTAGATTACGAATTTATTGTCACAATTTATAAATTCAGGATGGCGGTTCCAATATGGTGGACGAGTTTTGTGATTATGGACCGTTTCTATTCAAAATTGCTATGTCGAGGTTTCTGGGGTCAAGATTATGAATTGAGTCGAAGATACAAATAAATGTCACTTTAACCAAACAATCAAGAGTTTACAAATATGAGATAACATGGTTATGGTTGCAGCGGTTTGAAATCGCGTTGAGAAGTGGTGCCGAAAAAAACGCAAATGAACTAGTACTTTTAGTGCAGCGGAATGGAAAAACTATATAGTATGTCGTTCGGAGACTTTCACTTCTTCGTATTATCACAAAAACTGGTCTGGAGCTTGTCACCGTTATTCAAAATAGCTGATCATAGCAGATATCCAGAAGAAATGAACTTCAAGAGAAACGTAGGAAGCAACTGGAAATTCTGGAAGCAAAAATTCGAATTGTACATGATGGCTAGTGAAGAAGATATGTAGAAATACGATGTAAACGTTGCTATGATACTGAATTTTCTAGGAGAATACAAATAATTAAAATATTCAGATTCGCAACTCTCAGAGATTGAAAGAAATTGGATGGAAGTTTTTGCTAAGTTTGATGTCTGTTGCAATCCAATAAAAATTCCTGTGTTTGAGAATTTTAAGTTTTTTAACCGTAGACCAATTGATAGTATCACTTCGGCAGCTTGTCTCAACCTGTGAATTTGCTGAAAAAGATGTTCTACTCAGGGATATAATTGTACTAGGAATTCGAGATGGAGTAGTGGTCATGGCTCCGACCGAGAAGGTTGTGCTATCAGCTGAGCTCAATAAATTAAAGAAAAGTGAAATAATCGATCTAGTGGTATCTAAAGTGCTACCTGACAGTGCTTCAGAAAATTTGATTCTTAAAAATTTTGTCAGTGACTTATCCCGTAGTGCCGAATCAGTGGAAAATCCCAGATTCAGCAACGGTGAAACAGCTAACTGTTCTGAATCACAATGCTTGTTTACCTTACTTGATCGTGAGTTAATACTTCTCGAGAAATTATGTGATCAAATGACAAAAAGATTACAAGATCAAGAAGAAATAATATTTCTCCTAAAACACCAGATAGCCAATTCTAGTACTTTAAACAGTAATCAACAAACCGTCACTCCGTCTGGGTCTGGCAAAAAAATCTCCAAGCCGAGTAGTTCTACCGAACAAAAAATTAACGCTCCGAAATCTGATATGAATTATCTCTCTGCCAATAAAACAAATGGCACAAAAAAGGTAAATGGCAATGACCGGAATCCCCCATCAGCTGTTGATAGACCAGTGAACAATAACAAAATACTACTCACTGGCTCAAGCAAAAGAGCTAATCAAAAAATACAGGGCGTCACCAGTGACAATGATTTGGAATGGTTGTACGTGGGTAAAATCAAAGGTATTATTGATAATGAAGTAATGCGGTCCTTCCTCAACGAGTCCTTCCCTAATCAGGATATCAAGTGCTTCAGGTTGAATACCAAGGGTAAAAACAGTTCATTCAAACTTGGTGTCTCGAAGTCCCTGAAGCAGCTGATCCTGAAGAGTGACCTATGGCCTGAAAATGTGTTAATTAAGGAATTTATGTTTTTTCCGTGAAAACTCTGAATATGATATATCTCATATGTCTCATGATCACTATCCTAACTCAACAAATCTTGTGATATTTCATCTAAACATTCATAGTATGAGACAAAAAATTGACAAACTCGACTTCTTATTGCAATCACTCGATTATCCTGACGTAGTATGTTTAACAGAGACCTGGTGCAGTGATCATGGAATTAATTCAGTTAATCTCTATTCTTATACCCTCACTGATTATTTTTGTAGAAATGACAAACATGGTGGTGGAGTTGCCATATTCGTCAAATCTTATCACAACTTCAAAATATCTCGCTTAAATATTGATAAAGTCCAAGATATTTTTGAATTTGCTGCTACTGAAATAACTGCTTACAATTCTAAATTTCTCATCAGCTGTCATTATAGACCTCCCTCTACTGACAGTAAAATGTTCCTTTCTAAAATGGATGCATTTTTAGATTTATTTCTTGGAAAGCAATATCAATCTATGGCATTTATCTGTGGTACTTCAATTTCAATTTTCACGTCAATTCCAATGACAGAAACGCAAAGTACCTTCGCAATCTACTAGCTTCATATGGATTAAATCAATGTATTTTTGATTATACGAGAATACAGGGGAACAGTAGGTCTACAGTCGATAATATTTTCTCGTCCACCCCTTGCCAAATTCCCTCTGTTGTCATTCATCCAGATTTTTCCGACCATGCACTCCAAATTATTAAACCTTCAGTTAAATCTTGCACTATTGATGAGCCCCATTACACTCTCAAGCGAACGTTCAGTGACCTAAACATTCATCATTTCAAAACTTTACTGTCATGTGAATCTTGGGACTTTGTATATCTGAACAACATTGAGTTCGACACAAAGTTTTCCAAATTCTACTCCTTATTCCTCGATCTATTTGACAAAGCGTTTCCGCCTGTTCTACGTAAAATCAATAACACCCAACTTCCAAAAGGTAAACCCTGGATCACCAATGAAATCATCAATGATGGTATATTTCTTCGTGATGTTTTCAATATGAACAGAATTCAATCTGATGAAGTCATTAATGAGCAATATAAAATCCTGTTGAGGAATCATAGAAAAAAAATTGACCATTCAAAAAAAGAGTATTTCAGCAACCAATTTCTTGAAGCTGATAACAAATCTAAAGTTGCCTGGAATATAATTAAACAGAATACGTCATCCAATAATGCGGGCAATTGTTTACCGAACTATTTTGAAACTGATGATGGAACTCGGGTTCACGGTGGCCCTGAAATTCCTCAAGTCTTTAATGATTTTTTTGTTGACTCTGTAAAATCTTTAATCAATGATACTGAGCCTGCTGGTGAAGATCATCATGATATAAAAACAAACTCTCTTTTTCTTCATGCTTTTGACGAAACTGAACTTTTTGATATCATCAAATCTATATCGTCTAAGAACTCTAGTGGCATAGATGAATTGCCTGGTAGAGTCTTGTTGACTGTTGCTGAACTAATCATCGAACCACTTACATACTTACTTAATTTGTCATTCCTTGAGGGTTCATTTCCCTCGTGTCTCAAACACGCTATTGTGGTTCCTGTTCACAAGAAAAATGATAAGCACTTAATCTCCAACTACAGAGGTATTGCATTGCTATCTTCATTTTCAAAAATTTTCGAAAAATCCTATCTAAACAGACTTGTATCCTTCTGTAAAAAGTATAACCTGCTCTCTAAGAGCCAATATGGTTTCCAAGCTGGTTTATCAACCCAAGATGCTACTCTTTCTCTGGTAAATCAGGTTTTATCCAAATTTGAAAATGGCGAAAAAACGATCAGTATTCTTTTGACTTGTCACGTGCATTTGACACCATCAGTCATCAACTTCTCCTCGATAAACTTTATGACATTGGAGTTCGGCCAAAGTCTCAAATGAATTGAGACTTATCTGACTGGCAGGTCACAATCTGTTAAGGTTAGGCTCAAATCGGGAATATATCATTCTGAAAATCGTAACATCTCAACAGGTGTTCCCCCAAGGTAGTGTCCTGGGTCCTACTCTCTTTCTCTTATTCGTTAACGATATCTCCAATATTAATCAACAACATTATACTGTACAATTTGCTGATGACACGTCATTCATATTGAGTTCTGCTTTATGTGAAGGGTTATCTGACCAAGCAGGTACTGCAGTTGCAAATATGCTTAATTACTGCTCCAGAAACGGCCTCGCACTAAATAGCAACAAAACAAATACCATTGTTTTCTCGCTTAGAGAAATGGATTGTAGTATATTGGTTAGAGCAAATACTAAATCTATGTACAGAAACAATCAGTCAAATTCTTAGGGTTGAACATTGACTCCCAATTATCCTGGAATGATCATATTGACTCTCTTTCTAATAAATTATCCAAACATTGTTTCGTTATTTGGAATCTTAGAAATTTTGTCCCCATTAATATTTTATTAAGCTACTACTATGCCTATGTCCACTCAAGTCTAAATTATTGCTTAGTCTGCTACGGTAACTGCAGTAGATTGAATGATCTGTTGATTTCGCAAAAAAAGATATTAAGAACCATGTGTTTTAAGAAATATGATGATTCTTGTAAGCAGTTATTCACTGAATTACAAATTCTAACTGTGATATCCATGTATATTTTGAATTGTGTCACTTACATTAAGAATCATTACCACAAGTTTCAGCAAAGGGATACTATCCGCATTGCCGCTGGTTATACTCTTAGACAAAATTATAATCTGATAATTCCTGTTCACAAATTAACATCTGTATCAAATGGACCCCATATTATGTCTATAAAAATATTTAATAAACTTCCAATATTCATTAAGGAAATGTCTAATCCCATCAATTTCAAAAATAGCGTTAAAGCATTCTCTTCAAAAATGCCTTTTATTCACTAAATGAATATTTTCAAACTGATCTGGCTGCTTGACATCATGATTGTTTGCTTATTTACTATTTTACTGTGTATACTATGTATATATGTATGTGTGTATATGTGTATATATGTGTATGTATATATATATATGTATATATATGTATATATATGTATGTATGTATATATATATATATATATTTATTTTTTTAAATGTTTTATATCATTATCTCCTACCACTACTATTGAATTATTTTTATGTACATTCAATATCTTTTTTCTCACATGTATATTCCATATTTTATCACTTGATTTTTTAACTCTTATTTTTACTTGTGTATTTGACGATTTCCATGCTTGTAAAAAAGTCTCAGGAAAATAAAGTATTGAATTGAATTGAGATCACAAAATCAAAAAAAAAAATTGTTGCAGGAGTCTAACTTGCAGCTGGAGAAAACTATACAAATATGCCGAGCAATGGAAAGCAGTGTTTTGAAACAAAAAATAAATTAATCGTGAAACTGTTTTGGTCGATGCTATAAACCCTGAAAACAAACAAAACTGATGGCGCGGCCAGTTGGAAAGGTAGATTTCAGAATTTATCTATATATTATGAAATTGCCATCAATCAAACTCACGAATACAACTAATATGTATTTATTTAGTTCAACTTTCAAATTGAGAAATGATGTTCTGTTTGTCGGTGGAAGGAAAACTCAAATAGTATCTGATTGAACAAGCGAAGAAACCTCAAATAGCATACAGGGTAAACAAAAATTATGAATCCTCCTGAATTGTAATTAACACCAATTTTTGTTTGTTTGTACTTTTCGTATAAAAGTTGTGAAGCTCAAGGATTTCTATAAAAGACCTATAGTTTGCCGATATTGGTATGAAAATGAGAAATTGATATTTTTTTCCAATCTTTCAACAGCCGTCATTCTGAAACTACTGTACCGATTTGCCACATCTTCGAAATTATCCGAGGCATTGATAAAAAACCGTCATGCATGGAAGTGCAACACAATAGTTTATACCCTGTAATGGGTGGTTATACCGGATTATTATTGGTTTGTCAAATAAGTAGTAGATATATCAAATAAATCTCATGTCATGTCATTTCATGTCGTGACTGTACAATATTTGTTCGATGGTATAATCAATCTAAAATAGTTGCTTTCGAAGTGGATACTATGATTAGTATCACGCAATGACCTCGCATATTCACCCGATTTGGTATAATCATCAATAATTATCAACTAAAACATGACATCGTAAATTAAACTCACACGGAAATAAAATATGGTCGCTAGCCGATGGATATAACAGTTTTTTTTGTTAGGCACTTCAGTCCAATCATATTGTTATTGATCTTATATATTAGATGAAGTTGTCATATAAATTAATGAAAACAATTTGGAATCAATGTCAATAAATGCTACGAATGAACAAATACTTTGTATGTTTCAATTGAAAAAAGAAGATCAAATGACAACTCTTCTG
Organism: Gonioctena quinquepunctata; assembly: GCA_018342105.1. Classification (NCBI taxonomy): domain Eukaryota; kingdom Metazoa; phylum Arthropoda; class Insecta; order Coleoptera; family Chrysomelidae; genus Gonioctena; species Gonioctena quinquepunctata. Next base: position 772,532 of record JAFIRS010000260.1, read on the forward strand.
AGAATTGGAAGTTTTGTACTGAAGTGGAAGATGAAACGAGTAATTGGTAACACCCCGGTACTGACAGTTTTGTTAATGTGGTAACAATTATCTAATGGCAGTCAATTAGCTCTTAGTGTACGAATATAATGGGTTTTATTGTCCAACAATATATTTGGTAGCTCAAGACTTGTATAATAGCAGCTATTAACGTTCTTCCTGAATTTATTATATAGTCTAAGAGCATAAATTAAAAATGATAAGGTACAAGGGACATTCTTACATAGAAACCTTCCTTAATAGCTGACAAGTGAAAGCTCTGTAGACAGAAGTCAGTCAAAAATTCTTCCAGAGGGCCGCCCTGCGCTCAGATAAATCCAAACACGTTTTTAATTCAACAAGGCCTGGTAGCCTAGTTGGATGAACGCCCGCATTCGAAGTGCAAGGACCTGGGTTCAATCCCAAGCTGGGTCACGCATTTTTTTAAACTTTTGATTACACTAAAATCAACCACAAAACTTTTACGAGTCACAAAAATGTATGTAAAGTGATACTTTATAAACTGAAAAACCCGTGAGACAGGGGGTGAGGCAGAGGTATAAAATTCGCTACTGATGGGAGGAGCCTAAATACTACCGAAACATCATTACTTGTTTCTGAATTATTTCCTAGACCGCAGCTCATTGATCTCGAACACTTACGAGGGGGAGTCTAAATTCGGTACAGTGGACCGTTACAAGCTTGAAGAATCCAGCAAGGCGCATTCCTATCGGATTGCAAGTAGCAAGAAAACATATTCCGTTTTTTGAAATTGATGCTAACTCTTTTTTTTTATCGCATTTACGAGCTTGGCTTTCAGTATTTTCCAATTATTTTCACACCAGTGGAAAGCTGTTCTTTCTGTATTCTGACCAATGGGGAACATGAGCAGGGTTCAGGAAGCGTCGTGGGGCAAAACCGATTAAATATTCGTCATCTATGAGAAAATCTTAGATTTTGGGGGTGGAAGGGCACAGCACCCTCCTTTTTTTTTCGACAAAAATATTGTTTTCGACGATATCGAAAGATTTTATGAGACTTCAGACCCACAAATGGTCCCCCGTCCTTTTCTAAAAAGTCCCTTGGCACAATCCGCATTTCTCTACGACCCCCCCTTTGGGCTGTGCACTTCCCCGTGGACTATTTTGAATAACGAGAAGAATTTTAATTTAATAAAAAAAATTACCTGAACAATTTTTTGGAATCGGATCCAATGCGTTTTTTCCGATGGGTACCGACCCCCCCACACCATTTCTAGGAATTTACCAGATGATTTTATTTTTAAGATTTTTGCAATTATGACGATAGACTTTTTCTCGATTTTTATTATTTTTTTCGAAACAATCGCAATTTTTTTACGACCCCCCCTCCCTTCCTGCTCTGCGCCATATAATATTATTAAAATAAATTGATTTGTTTAAAATATAAACAGGATGTTCATAAAATCATATATGGAATCATCTGCGACTGAAAGATAAACTTTAGTCACTATCTTCCATCGTCAAGATAACCTCTTGTGGGGTATTCATGTTGAAAAGGGAAACATTCTCGATTGAGAATGTTTTCCCTTTTTTACATAGGTAAGGGGGTCGAAATAAATTTATTCGAAAATAACTCACTCAAATAAAATCATAAAAATATTAAAAATATGTCAACGATTAATCTTGATTTATCATATTTTTCTAACCCTTTTTGCCCCCCTTCTCATCGGATAAATATTACTGATACCGGCCGAAAATATTGGAAATATCTATTTTTTTTCAGATAATTTTTTGTTAAATACTGCTTGAGGAAAAAAACAAATTTTCATTATCGACAAAAAAATATATTTTTTCAACACTTTCATTTATATGAATGTGTCAAAAAAAAAATTCAATATTTTATTATAACATCAACACTTCCATATGAGTCTAAAAAAAATTCACAACACTGATTATATTATATATATATATATATATATATATATATATGAAATTATCAAATCTATTTTGGAGGGCCCAAGTTTTATACATATTAAAAAAAATTGAGTTTTTTTTTAATTAAAATCATTTTTCATTTTAAATTTTTTATTCTGTCTCGCATTTCCATGCCTCTATTCGTCCTACTATCTATAATTTCAGGTAGAACGTACTCAATATAAAATTCTTTTATTTTTATTTCCATTTTGTCATGCCAGAAGTCGTCTTTTCGAAAGATTTTCTCCACTTTCGTGAGGGGTCCAAACACATAAAAAACACCAATTCATTTTGGTGATCCGCAGTTGACCCTGGATTTGAAAGTACCAATCATGGCATTCATTAATGGTCCTCCTGTCTTTTTTCCAAAAGTTTATTTTTCGTTATAAGCGAATGAAAAAAATTGTACGTGTTGGTAAAGATCTAATCTATGTTCCCCTCGTCTCACTTTTTCAAAATTCGATTTAGATCTGTTCTAAAAAAAAATGGGAAAATCATAAAAAAAACGTGGAATTACGTGTTTTTTTTTTGAAAAACCAAATGAAATTTTGAAAAAGTGAGACGGGGGGGAACACAGATTGTATCTTTGTCGATATGTACTGATTTTTTCATTCACTCAAAATGAAAAATTATCCTAAAAAGTTAGGGACTACGAAACATTTGCATACACTGCTTTATAGTATAGTACAACTTCCTCTTAAGACCCAAAACAGCATTTTCACAGAGCATGACTTGCTCCGCAGCGGCCGAAGACTGCTGAACATTTCTCTGAACCTGTTTTTCCGACGTAGGGTGATTGCGCCAGTAGTCGGCCACTTAAGGGGATATTGTAGGTTTGATACGGTTCCATATTTACATATTCGCAGATAGAAAATTAAAAAAAATATGACGAATAGAAAAAGGTATAAGTAATATGAAAAAAAAATATTACAGAACCATAGGGTTTCCACACCTTCAAGAAGAAAATAATATCTACAAAAAGTACACTTTTGCTAGTTCTCGGCCACCAAATTCCAGTTCTCGACCTGCTAGTGCACCAATTTTCGGCCAACTACCCAGTTGTCGTCCATTGATGCCTTTTCTCGGCCATGGATCTTATGTCCCATCAATAAGGTTGATATTAGCAATTTTTCGAATGAACAGCTTACACAACATATTTATTGAGTTTAATGAAACAGAACAGTTTACAAAAAGAAAAATATAAAATATATCAAATAAAATGAAAAAACATTTAAAATAAATACGTCAAAAAATACTTTTTCTTAAAACAAAAAATCACAGAAAAGAAACATCTAAATAAAAAAGTATGGAGTCGCGATCAGGTACAATTTTCGCATATATAATCTTTTTTCCCAGCCTCAGAATAAGGTAGAGAAGAAAGATTGGTACATCGCAGGTGGTACCAACTTATACAGCTGTCGCAGCCAATATTCTTCTCTCCCTTATCCGTCACACATGGAACATTTTTGCTTTGGCTTCCTAGGTTTTGGTTTGGATTTCAATTTTGATTTCCTTTCAGCAATTTCCTTCCTCCTAATCATTCTCTTTTCCTGCAACTTCACTTCTCTTTCTGTCTTCAAAGTTGCTCTTATCTTGCGTCTATTTTCAATGTCTTTGATTTTTTCAATTTCTTCTTCCCTTTAAGTAAAATGCTGCACTAGGCATCTACCTCTTAGGGAGGTACCTACCTAGGTAGGTAGGTACCAACTATCGAGAGGCATCAATTCTTTTTTTATATTTTGTAGTAAAATAATATGTACCTAGGTATTATCGGACATATTGTTGGAAGCACTCTTCTTTTCATAGCAAAATTTGTTGAAATTCAATAAAACAAAGTGGAAAATCGATTGCGATTTCTGGTCTGATAGAGTGGCCGAGAACAGGCGTTCTTGATGCTAGTTGTCGACCGCAAATATTCTATAGAAAAATGTGCTGGCCGACAATTGGCACATTATACCAATTCTCGGCCATATGAAAGCAAGTTATTATATTTATTTTATATATGACATTTTAGTGGCCGGAAACTGGCTACAGAATCAACTTCCATAAGAACTTCAAAAAGGACAGAACGATAAATGTCCATAGCATTGGACCGTGTCATTAAAGGACCACGAATACTCAGCTCTATGATCCAGTTCTCGGCCACCATGGCCGACAAATGGAAAATAGTTGTTTTGAGATTCCAATCTACCGGCCACCTCAATTTAAAGGAAAAATCATTCATTTACAGTTTCTCGTATTGAAATGGTGTTACAAGTACAAATAGATAGATGGCACCCTGCTAAAGTTTTTTCTTGTAGATCTAGAAAAAACATTGAACTTACGTTGAAGAAGTTATTTCCCTAATACTTTTTTCAATTTGACCAACGAACTAAAACAACGTTCACTTCGAAACACATATCTTTGAAATGGACGGGGGAAAGATGATGAGTCTCGAAAGGTAAATCTATGAAGGAATTATGGCGGTAAAAGTTAGAGAACTTAGACGATTTTCAAATATGTAGAGTTAGTATCTTTCTTATTATTTCATGAAAATGGCAAAAACGGCGACAACTGGAAGTGGCCGGTAAACTGGCGCAATCACCCTACTTCTTCCAGGAAAAAGCTCTAATTTGTTCAACGAAAGTATTATCCGTAAATTTCAATTGTTCTACCATGATCAAATTACAGATCATTCCCATAAGTGAATAACAGGAAGCTCTATTTGACTTAATAATTTATTCTTACATAGGATATCGCAAAACATCGCGTGGCGATCTCCTACTGCCTCTTCACAGGGGCATTTTCCCATTTTTGCCTTGAAATACAGAATTGAATGCATTGTAAATAATAAATTACGAGATTTACCGTACTGTGTAGATAATAAATATATTTAATATAAAATTTGAATTGAATTTGAATTTGTCAAACGCGTTAATTTTTAACAAAAATAAAATCTTCTAGTGCAGCCCTGAAATTTTGTCTAGTTATAGATTTCAACTGTAGAAATTGCGTAAAATTATTCCTGAAGTCTGGGTCGGGGATTAAACGTTGCCAGATGTCGGTGAAGATGTAAGAACATTGTTCAAATTTTAATGACAATGTGAGTTCTGGCGATTTCATTTTTATATTATTTACGGTTTAAGAAAGCTGTACATAATCTGCTAGAGAGCAGAATGATGGCTAAGTATACAATAATAATAAATGCCAATATTCATTAGAGGTCGTTATTAAGAATTCAAATCCTGATTCATTTGTTCGAGTGCATGGTTGAGATAGTCTTCTTCGAATTCTAAATACAATTGTGTATCATCTGCGTAACAATGCATTGAAGAATTTGGAGGTATAGAGGACGAAGAGAAGGGGGCCCAATATTGATCCCTGAGGGACACCATTTTTTAGAATGAGTGAGTTTGACTTTTCATTATTAAGTATAACACAATGAGATCGGTTATGAAGGTAACTTTGGAGAAGTGATGTGGCATCCGAGGAAAACCCTAGGTAACTAAGAACAGCTATAAGTAGTTTGTGATTAATGCGGTCGAATGCTTTCGAGTAGTCAAGCAATACTAAGAGACCGAGTTTGTTATTGTCAATAGAGATATGCACATCATCGACAACTTTCAACAGGGCCGTTGTACAACTATGGTCAGCTCTAAATCCCGATTGACAGGATGGCAATATATCGAATTCATTTGAGTAAGATCGCATTTGTAAGTTCAATATATTTTCGAAGGCTTTTGAATGGCAACAAAATACTAATTGGACGAAGGTCACTCATATTCTCTGGATTGGTGATTTTTGCCAATGGTAGGACATGAGATTTTTCCAACTCGATGGGTAAATATGTCTTTGTATACAATAATTGAATGTATGTGATATGTGCGTTAGAATCATGGGACAACAATGTAATAACATTTGTATACTTATTTTGTCAGGTCCCACAGCATGCGATTTAATGCCCAGTAATGTAGTATAAATTTCATCATCATTCGTTTCATGGTAAGAAAAATGATTATCGTTTTGTGTATTACCTGAGAAAAAATCAATACAAAATTATAATATCGCTGAAGCGGTAAAACTTTTTTTTATGCAAATTTTCAATGAATTATGAATTAATTACAAGTGGACAGAAGAAGGATATGTATAAATAACAGAGAATAAATGCATTAAGTACAATCTTGTCTTTTTTTCATTTATTAATTGAGAAATCTGATTTTTATCAAAATTATTAATCTGACTAATGATCTTCATCCTCGTCGCTGTAATAATTAATATATTTACGAAGAAGTAGTCCATTCTCAAAGTGGATGATTTATTTTTATAAATAAACACACAAAGTCATCTCCATAGATATACAACAAAGGTGTGTTACTAAATATTGCGAAATTTTTCACATTAATCAAATTACCAAAAATCCAGTTTTGTCAACACTTAATGATCAAATTAATTTCGATTGTATCCCTTCTTCAATTCATTGAAGCTCAATTAAAGTTTTTAACAAATAATTTACATAAATTTAAATAATTTGTATATTTCCAATTATTAACCTCACTAGATCCATCTGCCAACCGATCTGCATACCGCAAGTTAATTTAGACAATGTTTCTACCAACATAAAAAAAAAATGTCACAGTTTTCTTGATTCATAAATAATTGATTTTGTTACTTATTCATATAGGGCGTTACAATACTTCATGTCATGTGAACGACATCTTCTGTTCATCGCCCATTTTGTTATGAAAAATTGACGCCAATTGATGGTAACCTTAAAAAAAAATTTAGATTATGAAGGAAAGTGCCCCCAAATTCAAAAGAAAACAATACAAAGTTTGATATAATGATGTTAACCTAACAATCTTACACCTAGTTACATAGTTCACCCCTTTTTTTCCACAACTTGTAAGTAGCCTCTCAAAAAACATTGTATTGTTTATAACACTTATATTCCTTGAAGTTAACCACCAACTGTACTTTTTTTAATGAATATGGACATATACAGTGCATTCCATATAAAACGAGCCACCCTGAATAACTTTTGGTACAATGATTTTCAGGCAAATAAAAAAACACGTCAACAATAGTATACAGGAGGACACATTTTGACATATTCACATTTGATGTTACTTCCACTATCGCATCCCCAGAGCATGTCACCATTTTTTTTAAATGGATCATCTTATATCGTTTCGCATTATCAGATGCTCCATGATGAGCAGATTTCAACAAAGTATAAAACATATGGTCTGACGCATATGGTTCGGGAGCTACAAATTATTTGAGTTGAAAACGAGCCACCCTGAATGAACTTATGTACAATCTGTTACCTAGGTTTCACAGGTGTTTTTTGGTGACATGCTCTGGGGGTGCGATAGTGGAAGTAACATCAAATGTGAATATGTCAAAATGTGTCCCCCTGTATACTATTGTTGACATGTTTTTTTATTTTACCTGAAAATCATTGTACCAAAAGTTATTCAGGGTGGCTCGTTTTAAATGGAATGCACTGTATATGCCTGAAACACGTTTAAACATCATCAAGAGTTAGGACCTGATCCTTAACCTTGAAAACCCCCAATTTTTGGTCTTCGTTACCAAACGATTGGGATTAAGCGCTGTGGAGACGACTTTGTGTGTTTATTTATCAATTAATATCTGTTTCATCATCTGAAACATAAATTACCATTTCTAGGAAAATGAAAGTAATGTATCAGTAATACTTTACCTTCAGATTCTTCCTTATTTAGTATAACATCTTCAACTGTTGACGGTAATTGTGGACCATCAAACCATTTAAATTCATACATGGCTTGATGATGTATCCAGCCACAATTGGTAGGTTCGAGATCCGTCGGAACTACTAAGGCCCGATTCCAACAACCTCTTCAAACGAGTTTTGTTCAAAGTAAACTTAGATTAAGCTTTCTACACGTCATATTTGGATTTCACCAGAAACTATAAACCGCGTTCAGTTCTAAACGGCGTTTCCACTTAAACGGGCTGAATTTGGCCAGTTACAAAGTTAAACGACGTGTAGTTCATTGGTTTCGTGCACGTTTGACAGATGGTTGACAATGGAGGTAAAACAACCTTACTTTTCCGATTTTTTTATGATGGAGAATTGGACATTTTCACCTATAGTCCAAGATCCCAGAGCGATCAGACATGATTTATTTTTACATGGATGAAACCTCAACTACTCAGTAGCGTCTAGTGTACTTTGAATACCTGCGTGCTTGTGAAGCTTACTCTGTGACACCTGGGCAGGTACCAGGTGAGAAAGGTAACTAAAAATAAGAGTTATTTAACTTGAATTTGTATGACTGATTTTCATATATATTTCGTAGAATATTATTCTAAACTAGTATCATAAAGTGTCACACACTTTTCATGGACCAGAGCTTTTGTCAGACGCTTTAAAGCTCGACAAAAAATTAATGAACTTTACTTATTTTTACATGTCTGATTTTTAATTATGTTATGAAAGTAACTATCACGAAGTTATATTTCATCATTAGACAAATTCGAGTGACCAAACATCCCCTAAACACAAAAATTATTCAGCCGGGAGTGCGAGCGCGAGAGCACTATGCATGTATTTCAGAGCGAGTGAGACGTCCACAACAACTTGGTTCCCCTTCTTGAACTCACCATCTGCTCCACTCTACTGTGTATTATATGCAGCGTTGCCAATTACCGGGATTTTTCCCGAAAATCGGGAATTTCAACGTGTGCCGGGAATTGTGTCGGGATCAAAATTATCATACGCAACTCCAGTGCATAGATTCGGATTTGTTTTAATTGCTTCAGGACATAGAGTTGATTTTTGCATAGAGTAATAAGTAGCTTCAGTTTCCAGCTCCTCTACCCCTGGATAACTAATACAATGGCCATATCTGTGGATGATGTCGATTATATTACGCCTGCTTATTAAGCTTTCTAAAGCCATTCCGAGCTTAATATGCTTCGACGTTTTACATTTACCATTCAAGATAGCATACACAGCATCCTGGCTCAAAGATTTAACTAGTCGAACACACTTAAAATTGTTTTTCCTTTTGCTGTTACTTCCTGCCATAAGAGTAAAATAAAATTGGGATAAGTCTTCCGGCACTGAAACTTCAGCGTTTCTGAGATCCTGAACAGATAAATTATTTGGCAATTTTTTTGTCAATTTGTAGTACTGATTTCCTCAATATCAAAGCAGCTTTATCAAGAACGTCCTGATCCTTCAAATTGTCTAATAACTCTTCATCAATGACAGAAACATGTTTCGGAGCAAAAAATCCCGAAATGTTTTTTTCCGACAAATCATCGTCTAGAACTATCAACTATAATTTAATTTGTCTTCGTTTATATGTTGTCCTAATATTTTTATTATCATAGTATTTTCAATTGTTACAGGAACATCACATTAAAAGTGAGTTGAATTCGTGTTTGGGTTGTAAGAAATAGTATCGTCTATGGATATTCCTGAAAGAATCACAATTGGTGCTAGTGTTTGGGGGATGTTATTCAAGTAAAGGTCACCTTTAAATTTGAAAATTTCGGAAAAAAATTGCGCTTTGAGAAATTATTTTTACAAAATATAATATCTGAGGACCGAACTGAGGCAAAGAAAAATTAAAATAAAATCATTACGTGACAGTGGACGACCGTCAGATGTTTTGTCGAGTTCACAATGTTCACATAGCAGCTTTTCACGTTTCAGCTTACGGCGTCCTGTTTTCTGACTGACTGCTCAAAATAATGAACTCAATGGTACATATCTGACGTAGTGTGTTACGGATAGTAATGAAATTCCCGTTTTTTCCTACAATTGTAAAATCCCGACACAATTCCCGGCACACGTTGAAATTCCCGATTTTCGGGAAAAATCCCGGTAATTGGCAACGCTGCATATAATACACAGTAGAGTGGAGCAGATGGTGAGTTTAAGGAGGGGAACCAAGTTGTTGTGGACGTCTCACTCGCTCTGAAATGCATTCATAGTGCTCTCGCGCTCGCACTCCCGGCTGAATAATTTTTGTATTTAGGGGATGTTTGGTCACTCCAATTTGTCTGACTGATGAAATATAACTTTGTAATAGTTACTTCAATAACATATTTGAAAATCAGACATGTTAAAATAAGTAAAGCTTTAGAACGTCTGACAAAAGCTCTGGTCCATGGAAAGTGTCTGACACTTTATGATACTAGTTTAGAATAATATTCTACAAAATATATATGAAAATCAGCCATACAAATTTAAGTTAAATAACTCTCATTTTTAGTAACCTTTCTGACCTGATACCCCTGCCCAGGTGTCACAGGGCAAGCTTCACAAGCACGCAGGTATTCAAAGTACACTAGATGCTACTGAGTAGTTGAGGTTTCATTCATGTAAAAATAAATCATGTCTGATCGCTCCGGGATCTTACTCTACTATTTCAAAAAGAATTCAGTAGTTGGATCACATGTGTTATTGTTTAATTCGTAGATGATCATGCCTTCATATTGTTCTGTTGTGAAATGCATCAAAAGACGGCCGAATACGATTTTCTAGGTGAATTGTACATGTTTGCATTTTTGACCCTGTTATCAGAATTCCATCCGCTGTTGTAAGAAATAGAAAACATTGTGAAATCTCCCAGAAAAGGCAAGCAACCTAGATACAGGCCATCAAACGAAAAGACTGGTCTGATAAGTTAACGAAATATGGTAGAGACATTTTCACTCTGGTAAAGAAAATATGTTGTACCAATTTATTCAATAAGCTGGGTGCCGAATGAAGTCCAAAGAAGGAATTTATTTGATGAATTATATTTTCACATTCCAACTTGACATTCATTGTAGCAGATATTGTCACTTTCATCAAGTTTCTTCAAAAACTAAACTTTGAAAACCGAACACCCACAAAAATATCACAAAACATGAGCCCAACACGAAAGTTATCGGTTTTCAATTTTTAGGTTATATTGTCACTTGGCTTTGGCTCCTCTACAAAACAACGGAATCTATGCAAAAATGACTGAAACTTACATATTTCACTATGTTGACTGTCCCTAAACTAAGTTTCAATAAACTCGGTTTACCTTTCGTCTGTTTGTGTCGGTGAAACTGGATAGAGGTTTTTCAAAATTAGAATCTGAGTTTAGTGAGAACGGAGTTCAGTAAAACGCCGTTTATCTGTCTTGTGGTGAAATCGGGCCTTAGTGTGCATTTGTCCAGCTATTTGATTCTGTATTTCAAAGATAAAATGGGAAAATGCTTCTGCAAAGGCACAGTAGGAGGTCGCCTCGCGATGGTTTGCGATCACCCTTTGTAAACATAAATTATTTCAAGTCAAATAAAGCTTTATATCCCTTCCTGCTATTCGCTTATGAGAAAAATCTGTGATTTGATCATAATAGAACAACTGAAATTAACGGATAATACTTTCGTGCAACAAATTATATCTATTTCCTGGAAAAAGTACGCCGAAAAACTAGGTTCAGAGAAATTTTCAGCAGCCTTCGGCCGCTGCGGAGCAAGTCATGCTCTGCGGAAATGCTGTTTTGTGTCTTGAGGATTACTGAGGGGGATTGTTCTGAGGTAATATATTTTTGTGCCTTGTAGAAGTTCTGTGGTTGATTTGAGAGTAATAAAAAATTTAAAAAAAGCGAGATCCAGCTCCGAATTGAACCCAGGTTCTTGCAATTGAAAGCGGGCGTTCATTCACTTGTTGAATACAAAAATGTGTTTGGAGTTTTATGAGCGCCGGGTGGCGCTTTGGAAGAATCTTTGATCGCCCGCCCCTGCATTCAACCCCGGGACTGACTTCTGCCTACTTGTCAGCTAGTAAGGAAGGTTTCTATGTGAAAATCTCCCTTGTACCATATCATTTTTAATTTACGTAGCCTGCTCTCCGTCCATTAGGTTCTTTGATAAAAACGACCACTACTAGGATGACCGCTGTCAGCGGTGGAATGAAAACTCCACCACACAGTGGTCCCCATGACGAAAATACGGAACTTATCTAATTTTTTCTGCTCAATCGCCTCTTTGGCTGTCAAAAATCATGAAAACATGTTTGTTGCAAAGGGGTAGTTTTTAGGAGGAGGTGGTGGAAATTTAAACAGTTTGGAGTCGCAAAGTGGTAATTGGACAAAAAAAAACGTTTTTTTTAACGGCATTGTTTTTAAGGCTGACAAGAATCGTGGGAAAATAAAAAAAAATCGACACAAAGGGGTGGTTTTTAAAAGGGGTGTTTATTAATAATAAAATAATAATAATGTCTTTATTCACCATAGGATACTAGCCAAAACTAATGGTAAAGTAAAATAAAGGTACACGCCTTAATAGAAAACATGGTGAATAGGTGGAGCGTCAGCCTAGGCTGTTTTTAAACTCAACCTTTACAAATAGTAAAAATGATGAGAATGTATAGATAAGAAGAGGAAAAAGGAAAGTGGTGGTCATGGTCATGGTGTGGAAATGTAGGAATATATTATGGAAATGCAGTTTCACCCTTTCTTTGAAATTATTAATTGTATAAGACCTATATTCACTGGGTAGCATATTGTAGTATTTTGGTGCAAAATAAGAAAAACTGCGAGTAAAGATGATGATTTATGCTTGGGGATGACTAAAATTGACCTATTGCGTGTAGCAAACCTATTTAAATTTGAAAAAGTTTTGAGTTTTTTTGCAAGATAATCCGGTTTACGATTTATTATTGAATAATGGGTGGTTAAGAGGTGGTTAAGAGGTGCAAGGCTCTAAGCTTCTCCAGATTCAGCCAGCCTGCTGTTTTGAATACGTTGCAAACGCAAAGCCGGTCCATAAACACTATCGCAGTAGGAGACTTTTGAGATTATTAGCGACTCGCATAGTTTGAGTTTAGTTGATAGAAGATCCCGATTTGTATATAATTGTCTGAGAATATTGAAGGACCCAAACTTCCTTGTGACTGACATGTCTTGTGAAGCGGAGCTCTTGGTCAAACCACAAACCTAGACTTCTTATTTTTGGAAACAGTTGTAATGACATCATTATTAATGCGAATTTGTAGTAGGTTCTGGGTTTCACCTCTGATTCTTTTGGGTCCAAAAATCATAACTGCCGACTTCTTCGAATTGAGTTTCAATTTATGGGCTGAGGAAATGTCGAATATTGCCTGAAGGTCTCGATAATTCTGAAATTGGAAGGGGAAGTAAAGCTGGGTGTCGTCTGCGTTGTGATGTATTTTGCATTCCTGAACGTATTGGTAAAAGTCGCAGATATACGAGCTGAAAAGTTAGGGTCCGAGTATTGAGCCTTGTGGAACACCTTTGGACACAGATACGGCCTCCGACTCTATTCCTTCGATAACGACATTCTGTATTCGATCTGATAAATAATCCCTTATCAGGAGCACTGCTTCATCGGAAAAGCCCAAAAACTGCAGTTTAACACACAATATATCGTGGTCAAGAGTGTCGAAACCTTACTGAAGTCCAAAAGTATCAAGTAAGTTATGTAACCGTCATCTGTAGACCTAGAGAGATCTTCAGTAATGGACAATAAGGCTGTAGTGGTGCTGTGTTGACTTCGGAATACAGATTGCACTGAGGTAATGATATCACGTTCGTTCACGAAACAACTTATCTGATCTTTCAAAATAATTTCAACCACTTTTGAAAGGCAAAGCAGAATAGTGATAGGTCTGAGGTCGGAGTAATATGAGGGTGAAGTACACTTCGCTAAAGGTATTATTCTAGGAATTGGGAAAGTGTCCTGTACTTGAAAAAGTATTGACAGGAAAAGTAATGTGATTAAGTAAAAAAGAATTGATAAGGTGGATCATTCGAAGGGAGATGTTATCGGAGCCAATAGCGTTGCTTTTGATGCGTTGAAGACAGTTTTGTACCGTTTGAGTAGAGATAGTGGTGAACTGAAATATTTTATCGTATTCTCGCGAATTATGGTAATGGTCCAGAAGTGAGACTTGATAGTCAGTACGGTCAGGTTGAGAAATGGAGTTGAAATGTTTGTTAATGCGGTTAACATCCTTGGAACAAAAAATAAAACTCCCTCCTTTTTTTGCTCGCGGAATTGCCTTTAAGGCTGACAAGAATCATGAGAAAAATATAGAAAAACGTGTTCCGAAGGGGTGGTATTTAGAAGGGGTGCTTAAACAGTGAAATCAGATTTAAGCCTTCTTTTTGCTGAATTATTTTCAAAGCTCACGAAAAAATTTATCGCAAAGGGGTTGGTTTAAAAAGGGGTAACTTTGGAACTAGATCAAATGTTTTAAATTATAACTTTTTGAATGTTTAACTCTAAGGAACACAATCAGTACCGAAAATCCTCTGAAAATATTGTTTATGATATAGAAAGTCACTTTCTAGCAAAAAAGTCGATTTTTTACAAAATAATGATGTGTTAATTCATTAAGGGTCAAAATATATTCGATGCGTTTTTGATACACTCTTGCAGAGGCTTACAATTAATTAAAAATTTTAAAAAGTGCAAGTGTGAGCAAGCAAATTTTTTTTTATGTTTTCATATAGACTTCAGGCTATCCAATAGATATTTTTTCAGAGGGGGGAGTCGTGTGTCATTCTTTGTAGGTCTTACGAAAGTTGAAAATGTACGCACGTTCATTCTAATAACAGCACATGAAATAACTATTAATTACTGAGTGAATAATCGACCAATTTACCTCATCAAACATGAAATAAAAACTACATACCTTGATTGACTTTTCACGTGAGTTTCACAGGAATTATTCACAAGATATTTTTTCTGGAGCTAATCGAACTTGGAAGAAAAAGGGCACGTACGACACCGAGAAACGTACACGATATAATGGTCGTCTCTGAGGGAATGTAGAACGCAAATGTTTCGCAATAGTAACCCGCAATTCTGAGAAAAGGTTATCTGGTCTTTTGTTCACCCTCTCACAAAGTTGAGAGCGTATATGAAAACTTTATCAAAATTCGAATTAGTTCCCCTTTTTTGTTATTTTGGACCAATGTCCACCAGTGCCCGGGCTGGCGGATGCGACCACCCGCTGTTTTTCTGCATTTTTTATTATCTCGATGGATTTTGGGAACATTTTAGAATGCAGTTTTTATGATTTTTTACTTGGTATCTTGACGCATACGATCCACGAATGAGCGGGCCAAGCCTTTCCTGTATACATATCTTGACTACAATGCATCTACTCTGAACTCATTATTAGTATATCTTGAACTTATTGACTTTTCACCTATTCTTCTATCCAATAATATTGACGATAAAGTCAGCATATTCAACGACATCATAACGGCGTTGTTCGATTTCCATGCCCCTATAAAAACTATCAGGATTAGTCGATCAAAATCTCCCTGGATTACCTATGTTATAAAAAAAAAATATGTCACTCAGAGAAAAATATGATCATACGGAAGAAGTGAGACATTGGATCTACTACAAACATCTGAGAAATAAAACTAAATACTAAATACTTAGAAAGAAAAGGCATACCTAGTTCAAAATTAATACAATGGAAATATAAAAACTCTGGAAGAGCCATAAATTTGAACATCCATTATGAAAAATAAGCCGTGTAATTTCGGAGTACCTGAAAATCATCAAGCCATCAATAACCATTTTGTTAACTCCTCTATAATTCTCTCTATTCTCTGTCACTTCTCCAACTTCTGTATCGATAACAATGTCTTCCCTTCTATCTGGTAAAAAACTCCCGTTGATCCTCTACCCAAAATTCCCAATCCTGAGGACTTCAACTCACTTCGTCCTATTAGCATTCAATGTACCTTATCTAAAGCCTTCGAAAAAAGTCTTGATGCAAGACATTGTAAAGAATTCAAGGTGTGTAGAAAAAACTACGTTTGAAGGTATCAGTAGAGTGTTTAGGATTTAATAGCAGACGCCTGTTCCCTGTCCACGGCTATGATATCAATCAAGGGTAAAAATGGCATGTGGCATAATTGTCGAATTATACTTGATAGCGGATCACAACCAAAGGACCCCGCAAAATCCTTATGGAAAGTGGCTCTCGGCTAAATTCGCTGGAACTCTGCAAAGAGATAGTATTCGGTATGCTGATCAAAAGTCTTAATGGGCACAACTCTCCATTTTCAACCCCAGACCTCCTACAGCCCCCCAAAGTAATATATGTTGATCAGACAATAAACCCTTGATATAACGTACTTGACAGATCTATGGAACTATTTGTCAATTGTGACAGATATCATATTTTATATATGTACGAGGTGTACCAGGAAATGTATGGTCACGACACTCAAGTAGCTTTCGACAAACGAAAACACAGAAAGACAATATTCGACAACTATC
Source organism: Gonioctena quinquepunctata (assembly GCA_018342105.1). Classification (NCBI taxonomy): domain Eukaryota; kingdom Metazoa; phylum Arthropoda; class Insecta; order Coleoptera; family Chrysomelidae; genus Gonioctena; species Gonioctena quinquepunctata. Next base: position 788,788 of record JAFIRS010000260.1, read on the forward strand.
CTCAATAGGAGTGTTACGCGAACCCAAGGAAGAAGTGCAAAAGAGCGCCAATAACCTGATCAACAACCCGAATGAAAAATACATATATATATATATATATATATACATGGTGGGGCACCCCATACGACACGGTCCCTGTAAACCAAACCATTAATTTTTTCGGGAATTTCTCCATTTCATTATATGTATATTGATTAAGGCTGCAAAAAGAAATCATTTTGTCTACAGAGTGGTTAAAAAAAGTGTGACATATCAAAGTTGTGTTTTTTCAAATGGAACACCCTGTATTTCGTTACACTTTTGAATAGGTCAGGAAAAAATTATATGATTTCATATGAGGTACTATGTACCTAACTATAACCGTTCTCGAATTATTGATTTTTTTATGAAAATGCAAGGACAATTGGAAACTAAATAACATCGAAATGTACAGAAATCATCCCTTCGAATTCTGACCAAGCATAAAAGGGGTTTTGGGCTATTGATTTCGATAAAACCCGTTTCTCAATATTATACAGAATGTTCAAAAATCATTGTCACTTTTTAAAATTTCGGACAAAGATAACTTTGTTATTTCAAATAGAACACCCTGTATTTTTTTGGTCTGAACAATATAAAATTCAATTATCTTTCATTTCATGTGGAGGTTTCCTATACCTAACCTAAATAGTTTTTCAGATATTCGCTTTTTCACATAGTAGTTCTTATTTCAATGCATTCTTTGAATCAAGATAGCTTTGAAACGACGTTTATTTGATGTGCTCACAGAATTCTCATTCTGACAGTTGTTATACTTCACTCCATCGAAAATATTTACTGTTCACTAAAATGAAGTTATCATTTACATTCATAATCTGGCAGTAGTTAATTAAACAGACTCTACAAAAAAAAATTATTCAACTGAAACAACAACAAAATATGAAACACACATGTATTCAATTCAAAGTAGGTGCTCGAAATGACGACCATTCTGTTGAATACAAAGAGCCACTCTCTCTATGAAAGACTTCTTAACATTTAATAACATTTGAGGCGTCACTCTTCGAAAAGCAGCCCTTATTCTCTCCTTCATATTTTCCAGTGTGGTTGGAGGAGTGTCGTAAACCTCATTCTTCAAGTATCCCCATAGGGAAAAATCGAGGCAAGTCAAATCTGGTGATCTTGCTGGCCAATTTTGTGGTCCTCCCCTACCAATCCATTTATTCGGAAAGCACATATTCAAAAAATGTCTTACACTCAATTTGAAATGTGCCGGAGCTCCATCCAATTGTAACCCCATTCGTTGTCTGATATTTAGCGGCACATTCTCCAGAAGCTCAAGCAGATCATCTCGTTCAATAGATCTGCCAAGTACGTTATCAAGGGTTTATTGACTAATCAACATATATTACTTTGGGGGCTTTGAGGGGCTGTAGGAGGTCTAGGGTTGCAAATGGAGGGTTGTGCCCAGTGAGACTTTTGATCAGCATACCGAATACTATCTTTTTGCAGAGTTTCAGCGAATTTAGCCGAGAGCCATTTTCCATAAGGATTTTGCGGGGTCCTTTCATAACGAGTGCCTTATGTCAAACTTTGGGTTCCACCGGCACTAAAACGAATATACCAATGTTGGTGTTGGAAAATCGCAAACAAAAATTTTCAACAAAATTCGTACAGAAATCAGATCCTTACATGAAGAATTTTCCGCTGAATTAACGTTTTTAATTCTGGATGAAAATCTACCGTCTTTTTCATTTGACAAATCTAAACTAGGCATTCCTTCCGGTTTAACGCTAGCAGAAACCAACTTCAATATTTCTTCAAATATTTTATGATTTGCTTTTGGCCTATCGAATTAGGTTGGGTGATAATTCACCTAATCTACATCGAACTCTTCTAGGTTGGATTGTTACGGGGCCAATAAGCGCTAAGCTTCTTCCTTAGAATAATCTGGTATGTAATTTGTCAACTTTAAACATAGAAAATCAAATTGAAAATGTTTGGAAAATCGAAGAATGCTTGACAACAAATAATTTCTCCTCTGAGGAACAACTGTGCGAAAATCAGTTCGTTGACACTTCCAAACGACAAACGAGAGGAAACAGGTAAATTCGTGGCTAACAGAGTTTCCGACATTCAAGATCAAACCGATATTAGTAAGTGGGCACACGTACCATCAGAAGAAAACCCCGCTGACATTGTATTCCGCGGATTCGATTCTAGCAAACTTGAAAATAGTTCATTATGGTGGCATGACCCTAAATGGCTCTCTTTTGATATGCCTCATGTGCCTTCTTGGCATATACATAATAACATAAACGAAATAAATGCACCCGACAGGCGCGAGGTTAAATTGTTATTTTTGAATGTAAACGCCGATTTTAACATTTTTAATGAATTTTCATCGCTTTTTCGGTTACATCGCGTAGTAGCTCTAATTTTTAGATTCTATAAAAATTGCCGAACCGATCTGAAAAATCGGAAAACGGGAGATATTTCTAGGGAAGAAATAAACAATGCAATGGTTAGGTTATTACGACTAGCTCAACGGGAAATGTTTTCAGAAGAAATCCTCACATTTGAGAGAAATAAATCGCTACCACGGAATTCGAAGTCGGCATCGCACAATCCGTTTCTAGATGCAGATCATCTAATAAGGGTTGGGGGTCGCCTCAAAAAAATCGGATTTGCCATATGATACAAAATATCCAGTTGTGTTATCTCAAAAACATGCTTTAACTGGGCTCATTATTCTAAACGAGCATTATCGACACCTACATGCTGGACCTCAGGCAATTTTAACTTCCTTGCGTCAGCGTTATTGGCCCATTAATGGAAGAATGTCTGTGCGAAGCGTGCTAAGGAAATGTTTAGTTTGCGTCAGAGCGAATCCGACTAGCATGACTCGTATTATAGAAGATTTGCCCACAAACAGAATCACTCAAACTCGTCCTTTTTATATATTTTTTTTTTATGTTCTTGTTCCCACGAAAAGGGATATCCTGTAATGTTCAGAGAACATCGTGGAAACCAAGGGAAAGAAGGTAGGAGTTGATGTTCTTTTTAAATTTCTGGAGGTTGTATGCCTCGGGGAACACCTCCCTAGGCAATGAGTTCCAAAGCCTCGCTGTTCGTTGGATGAACGAGTCTTTGGAAAGTGATGTTCTGCGTCTCCAAAGTGACCACGAAGGGGTGTGATGACTGAACTTGACGGGTTAGTCTCGAAGAGACTGCCAAAGCAGGAACGATTGTTGATATTTCAGAAGAGCATCGCCCAGGGAAATATCTATAAAATAGAGACAAATCGCCAACTTTTCTACGGTGTTCCAGACAAGTGAGCGAGTTTGTAAGCAAGGCATCACCGACGAGACGAATTGCCCTTTTTTGGACAGAATCCAATAGCCTCAGGATTTAGGTGCCGCGCTCCAAATATGGGAACAGTATTCCAGGACAGGTCGGATCTGTGCCTTATAGATCATAAGCAGCTGGGTGGGGGTGAAATAGCTCTTGGCACGAAACAAAAAACCAAGTTTTTGGGATGCAATTTTGGCAATGGACCTCACGTGATTTGCCCAGGTTATTGCTGATAGTAATACCAAGCATCGATATGGATGACTTTAGTGGTATGGTTACTCCTGACAAAGTTATGTTAGGCACAGTGAGATCGACTTTTCTAGAGAAAAGACATGCTTGTGTTCCGTTTGCATTGAATTCTACCAAGTTATTAGATCCCCACTCGAGAATTGTTGCTAAGTCCATATTTATATTATCAACATTTCTTCCTCGTTCATTTCTGGTTTCACGGGCTGATATAGGGGCCCTGGAAGAGGAAGCGGTATGGAGGGTACTATCATCGGCAAAGCTGTGTACTGGACATGAAGTTGCTTTCAACAGGTCGTTGATGTGAAGTAGAAATAGTGTTGGTGCGAGAATAGATCCTTGCGGAACACCAGCATTTATGAGTAGAGTGTCAGATGAAACTCCATCGACCACTACATGGAGAGACCTGTTTGAGAGAAAACTAGCAAGCAGAGAACACAGCTGAGGGGGCAAGCCATAAGACGGAAGCTTGGCGAGGAGTCCCTGGTGCCAAACTCGATCGAACGCCTCGGAGATATCTAATGCCACAGCTGAAGTTTCGGGGGCACATTTCTTGAGAACAATCGGCGGGATTCCGTCAGATCCACAGGCTTTGTTGGTGTTGAGACCCAGCAAAATATTTCTGATAGTACGTTGGCGAAAGGTGATCTCGGGCATGTGACTGTCAATAGGTGTAATGTTCGGGGGTTGTTTTCCCGATGAATTCAGAGTGGAATTTCCAGCAAATAGGTGCGCAAAGATATTGGCTTTTTCCTGGGCAGTCGTTGCTAGTGTTCCATCTTCTTTGGTTAGAGGAGGAAATGAGCTGGAAGTGGAGTTTCTTCCCACAGCTTTGGCGAAAGACCAAAATGAACGGGATTCATTAGGACATTCAGCAAGTTTTGATCTTATTTTGGCATTGTGGGCATCTTTTGAGCATTCTATTGTCTCTTTGCATATGCCTCTAGCCTCGACATATGCTGCTCTGGTCTCAGGGCCCGGATTTTTCAGCCATCGATGGTATGCTGCCTGTTTGGAAGCCACAGCTCTAGAGCAGTTTCTGTTAAACCAGGTCTTATCGGATGATGTTCTTCTTCGGTATTCGGTATGTAGGTTTGCATCCCCAACATGATGATTTCAGAAATTGTCTCAGCACATCGTGTTGGATCTACTGAAGAGAAACAAACTCTCTTCCATGGAAACGCTGAGAAAAACTAGGAAGACCTTCCCAGTCGGCCGAATTGTAATGCCACATGAAACGGGGTGGTATTGTGCAGCTCGATGGTAAATGGAAAGAGCATGTTGTGGAGATGAGGGTGTGATCAGAGTTTCCAAGTGGGGCACAAACTTCTATTCTATACGGGTCAGGATTGGTGGTGAGGAAAAGATCTAGTGTATTGGCAGACTGGTTGTTGACATCAGGGATGCGGGTTGGTAGCTCGACCAGTTGTTCTAGACCATGAGTGATGGCAAAGGCCTCGGCTTGACGACCCGCATCATCTGTTTTGTTAGAGAATTTGAGCCAGGCAGCGTTATGTACATTAAAGTCTCCCATGATTATGGTTTCAGCTGTTGGATGGTTCTCCTGAATGTAGTCCAGTTTGAGTGATAAAAACTCAAAGAGGTCGTTATATGAAGGTTCATTAGGTGAAAGGTAAGGCAGCAGAGGAACTTAGTCAGTTTGGTATCAGATAGCATGAACCACATCACGTCAAAGTGTTTCGGTTCCAAACTCTCTTCACGCTGGCATGAAAGGTTAGCCTTAGCGTAAAGGCAGACTCCACCTTTGAACCTGAATCGAGAATGGAGTTCGTAACCAGGACAAAGCATATGGACCTTGTTGGTGGACGAGTTTACTTGTGTTTCTGTTAGAGCCAGAATATCCGGTTTTTTCGTCTGTAGGTGATGGTGGACGTCATTGATGTTCTTGTTGAGTCCGCGGATGTTGCAAAAATTAATCTTTAATGTTGAGTCCCCTAGAGTACCTCTCGCCCGGAAATCCGAATGGAGAGGTATTTTGCTTCCGGAGTGTTTTACTCTAGGAGACTTCATCATTATTACTATTAGGATGCACCTGAAAATAAAGGAGAAATTGGGGAAAAGGAAAGAGGGAGACCGGAAAGTATCGACCGAACACTGAAATATGGAATGATCCATTTCACAGCACACAAAGTCGATATGTTGGTATTTCACCGGGCGATGAGACCATCTTCCACCTACGGTTATCCTTTTAGTCGCCTCTTACGACAGGCAGGATTTACCATGGGGCTATTCTAAAGCCGAACCAATACAGTGATATATAACGGGCATAGACTTTGCAGGTCATAAAAGATGGAAAACTGAGAAATCGTAAAATTATAAAGGCATACCTATGTACTTCCATTTGTTTTACAACGAAGGCCGTCCATTTAGAGATGGTAGGTGACCTTAGCAGTGCTGCTTTTCTCAATGCTCTGAAAAGATTTATTTCTCGCCGAGGTATCTGCAAAATTATATATTCCGACAATGCAACCAATTTTGTTGGAGCTCATAACGAAATAAAACGCGTTCATGAATCTTTGGATCAATTTATCGCTTAACGAAAAACCTCGAATTTTCTATTGGAAAATAATATACAATGAAATTTTATTCCTCCTCGTAGTCCTTATCACGGTGGGTGGTGGGAAGCCTTTGTTAAAATAGCGAAATATCACGTTACTCGGGTAATAGGAAACTATAACTTAACTTTCGAGAAATTAGCAACTATTTTTGCCCAAGTCAAAGCGATAATGAATTCCCGTCCCCTCACTCCTTTGTCCAGTGACCCAAATGACCTTAGCGCCCTAACACCAGGTCACTTCCTCATCGGTGATCTCCTTACGTTCATTCCTCAATCAGACCTCACGGAACTTCCACCGAATCGATTATCACAATATGAACGTCTCCAGCAAATCGCTCAACATTTTTGGAATCGTTGGTCTCAGGAGTACCTCAGTCATATTCAACAGCGTTCTAAATGGAGGGAAAACTACCTGGACTCTCTCAAGGCTGGATCCATGGTTATTCTAATCGACGACTGTGCTCCTCCACAACATTGGCGCCTAGGAAGGATACAGGAGCTGCATCCAGGCTCAGATGGAGTTACTCGAGTGGTTAGTGTAAGGACATCTACGGGAGTTACCAATCGCGCTGTGCAGAAACTATGTCTTTTGCCAATCGATTGTCATTCCAAAAATGAACGCTCAGTATAAATCAACTGCTATATATCATTTGAAAACATTGTATTGAAAGACTTGGGGCTTTCAAGGGTGGCGGCATGGTGTGACTTCGCCTTATCTTTTGTTTATGAACGTTACCCCAATATTCAAGTGCGCCTCATAATATTGACACTGTCACCACATGTGCTGCTTAATGTTGGACGATACGGGTAGCGGGGAAAGGAGAGGAAAAATACCATCCCCTGAGGAAGAGGCGATATAATAGACTTGAGAATACACATCGCAACGCATCTCCGTTCTGTACACAGAACCGTTCTTACTGTTTTTTATTGTTTGAGTTTTCATTATTTTACGTCTGTCTTGTGCAGAAAATAAAGTCGTTTTGTTCTCTATATGAGTGCATCAATCAACGTAACAAATTGACCGCATCGAACGAATCGAACGAAGAATCAAATCGAGAATATTACAACACTCTTTCAACCAAAATGTTAATACAGCGTCTAACCTAATTTCAAGGATACTTAGTCTTAGTGACAATTGTTCCCATTCGGAAAATGTATAAAAGGCGAGGAACTTGTTGAAAAACAACAACTGTCCCACGAAATCAATTATTACTATCTACTGTTGGATGCAGGTGAAAAGTTGTGATTATTGAATCTGATATGGAACCGAAATTAGATTTTCTTTTATACGAATGTTCAGAGGTCTGATATTTCTTCCAGTATATGTTGTTGGGCAATCTCCACATGATAATTTAGAGATTCCAGTTTTCATTCATGTATCAATAGGGTCTTTGGTATAAGAATATAGAGGACCGATGGTTTTGTCACATTTGAATGATATTATGAGATTGTCGAGTTTGTCCGTGATAATTTTAGCAATTTTATTGGAGACAGGGCCTAAGTAAGGTAAAGAATATTGGTAAGAGATCAAAGGATAGGCTCTATTCAATCTGTCTTTATATTTTATTTTTCTTATAGTTTTGATAATGATATCACGGAAAAAACTATAATTTACCCCTAATTGTTTAAGGATTTTGACCTCAGCCTTGAAGTTAGTATCAGACATGGGGATGTTGAGTAACCAGTGGGTGGGAGGACATTTTTTGTTGGTAAGGGTGGTTGGAGTTGAAAGGGATGAGATACTCAGTTTGTGTAGGTTTGCGATAGATGGAAAACTCTAGTTTTATATCGAGTTTTTTTATTTTCAAATCTCAGAAATTGAGTTCGTCGTTAGTTTCAATTTCCATGGTGAATTAAATATTGGGATGTACGCTGTCAATTGATTGTAGAAGTTCAGGGCATCTGTATGTGAAATCTATGAATGACAATATGTCATCCACATATCTAGACTGAGAAATAACTTTATGAAGGTTGGGTATATGTTGGATTTCTAAGTGGTCAAGACTGAATGTACTTGAAGATTTGGAAATTTCACGGGAAATGAAAAATGATGGTGCTAATTGCTCAAACACACAAGTTCACTTGAATTGTAATTTCAAACCCATGTTCAAACATTTCAGGGATTCCCACTCTTTTGTTTCATTTTTAAACCATATTGTGGGCTATATGTCATTTTACCTCATTTTATTTTAACTTGAGACGTCAGATTAGTTATTTCACCCTAACCGGCACGTTAGCCACTACTTCCAACCTAACCCATGAATTTGTTCTCCGAAATATGTGATTTGTTTATCGGTGTTTATTTTATATTCAACGGCAGTTCATTGTCAACAATGTTTTTGTATTTCTTAAGAGATGGAATCTCACCCTAATTTGACGGTATGTATTTGATTAATTGGAATTCATATTTTGTCAACACTCCTTACATTTTTTGAAAAAAGCTCTGATGATGGCTAAAGCCAAAACGCTCAGCTTAACTAAGCTTGAAATAAAAGAAAAATGAAACACTGAAAATACATTTTTCCAACCTTTCTCATGATGTTATATTCAAACGTCATTTAATCGAACAAAACATCAATACTGAACTAGGCAATGAAATAATAACCATCATTATTGAAGTTAAAAATCCGATGTATTGACAACGAAATGAGATACATATGTTAAAAAATTATGCAAATCAGCTGATAGCAAGATCCTTTTCACAAAAGAGATATTCTCAGTCGTGATCTCAAGATGATACTTTGTGAATCTTTGATCCAAACTTGCCTGTTGTGTCTACATTCATAGAAGTGCTCTTATAAACCACGACATGGTTAGGTTTCGGAGAATTCAAAATTAATGTCTTTGGTTGTCGCTAGTAATACGTAAGTTTGAGAGTATCACACCATCATTTCGAATAACAAAAAAATGAATATGACTTCAGTTCGACTCCTTCTGCTGATAAATTCCTCAGAACCGATATCAACAGACGTCCCTCTTGTTTAAAAATGATTGTAAATTGCAAATTCAGAAATAAAGTTCACTTTTAAGGCTTATATCAAAATCTATTATTAGCTTTGAAGGCGAAGATTCGCTTAAGTTTTGTCTGGATTGATATTTACTTTCCAGACCAAGTACCATTCTTGGAGTTCGTTCATTGCATTTCGCAAGAAAACGACCCCCATTTGGCGGTTTACTGAACTGTCCAGCAAATACCGCATCGTCAGCATGAAGGAATTGCTTATAGAATTCATGTCACTCAAAGGAATTAGACTTGAAAACTGGTATGCATTTTATCTCGCTACGATGACGGGAACCAGAGATATAATAATAAAACCTCATTTTTTCACCAAGTGCAACCGATATCGGGTAAGCTCTCATTTCAGGTTAAAATTAATGGAAAACCAGCTATTGGAAATAACAATTTTGTCGATATAATGAGGAGAACGTAGGTTCTCAGATGAGATTCGCAAACCTTTGGATATCCAAGGTATCTGACATTTTTTTCAATGAGGTGTTACGTGAGAACTTTGTTCAAATTATCCATGAAACAAATGTGAAATTCAGTCAAGAGGTCATAATTATTGGAGATAGTATTCCATTCGATGCTGGAATTGAGCCGTTCAAATTTGTTGAAATTACTTTCAGAGTATAAATGCGTCCAAAATTACATCCTACCTTGGTCATCTTTTCAAGAATCGGAAATGTACAGGATTTCCCCATAATAAAAATCAACACCGTTGCAAGAGATAGCAGTGACATCATATACATAATCATGAGTAGAGGAAGAATATCTAGTCGGAGCATGTACGTGCATTGTAAGATTGAAAGGGTAAAGTCAATTTTTCATCATTAAACTGTGCGAGCTATTGATCTACTCAAAATTGATGTTGAAGTAGCCAGTTACTATTAAAAAATTTTTGGAAGAGTACTTTATCAAGGAGCCTTCTAGAAAAATTTAACTACTATCGAGATATGAGGTTGCGTTTTATTGTAGCTTACATCCCATTCAAATATCCTCGAAGGGTTTCATGAACAATTTGTTCCTCAGGGCTTAGGTCATCAACAATAAATATTTTGAATGGAAAAAAATCGAATTAAACGGTTTTCTTCACATAAAGGAATCAATATAAAATTGAACCAGAATTTGGTAGATCTCAGGTGAAAAACAACTACTTTCCTGGCAAATACCACGCAGAACGTTGAATGATATTCACCTGAAAATCCATGCATACTTCCATATAATATCAATGGACATTGAATGCAAATGTTTGATTTGTTGAAAATATAAACAGGATGTTCATAAAATCAGATGTGGAATCATCTGCGACTGAAAGATAAACTTTAGTCACTATCTTCCATCGTCAAGATAACCTCATGTGGGGTATTCATGTTGAAAAGGCCTTTTCAGAATATCTATCAGATGTAGTTCAATGTCCAGCGTGGCTTTAGCCGGGGAAGTAGTTGTTTTCTGTTAGACATTCACAAAAAATAACTTCATTTTAATCGTGGATTTTTCAATTCACAGAAGAATCTTTCTATCAATATTCAATTGAGAATGTTTCCCTTTTCAACATGAATACCCCACATGAGGTTATCTTGACGATGGAAGATAGTGACTAAAGTTTATCTTTCAGTCGCAGATGATTCCACATCTGATTTTATGAACATCCTGTTTATATTTTCAACAAATCAATCTATCATACCCATGACAGGTTTTAATGTCAGAAAACACTAATTTCAAAGTGTCTCTCCAAAAGAAATGATTCTAACTTTTTCCATCTTTGCAAAGTGAGATTGCTTCTTGAAAATGTGTTTCCCATTTCTTCCGGTCTTCCTGATGATCGTGGAAGCGTGAAATAGATTTTCGTCGACAAAAATGTATTGAAGACCTAGTGAATGCGATGTCTCTCCTGCGTCAATGTTACGAATGATTTCTGGTGAGTACTCTTTTGGAAAACATTCTTCTTTGCCTCATTCATCTTTATGAGTTCTTAATTAAGACTGGAATAGAAAATCAAATAACTATCTGAATGGAAATGCAAATTTTCAATTTCAGATTTTTTCTTTTGAGTTAGGGCCTTTTCAGAATATCTATCAGATGTAGTTCAATGTCCAGCGTGGCTTTAGCCGGGGAAGTAGTTGTTTTCTGTTAGACATTCACAAAAAATAACTTCATTTTAATCGTGGATTTTTCAATTCACAGAAGAATCTTTCTATCAATATTCAATTGAGAATGTTTCCCTTTTCAACATGAATACCCCACATGAGGTTATCTTGACGATGGAAGATAGTGACTAAAGTTTATCTTTCAGTCGCAGATGATTCCACATCTGATTTTATGAACATCCTGTTTATATTTTCAACAAATCAATCTATCATACCCCATGACAGGTTTAAATGTCAGAAAACACTAATTTCAAAGTGTCTCTCCAAAAGAAATGATTCTAACTTTTTCCATCTTTGCAAAGTGAGATTGCTTCTTGAAAATGTGTTTCCCATTTCTTCCGGTCTACCTGATGATCGTGGAAGCGTGAAATAGATTTTCGTCGACAAAAATGTATTGAAGACCTAGCAAATGTTTCTTTCTGATAAGCTCGATTATGTTTAATTTAACATAATAGAGCTTATCAGAAAGAAACATTTGCATTCAATGTCCATTGATATTATATGGAAGTATGCACAGATTTTCAGGTGAATATCATTCAACGTTCTGCGTGGTATTTGCCAGGAAAGTAGTTGTTTTTCACCTGAGATCTACCATTTTCTGGTTCAATTTTATATTGAATCCTTTATGTGAAGAAAACCGTTCAATTCGATTTTTCTATTCATTCCACTTCACATGGCACTTATCTTTCACTATATGCTAGACGGGCTTGCCACTCCTACTGAGAGGAATCTTTCATTTAGAAACCTATCGAGGTGGGAGATTTTCAGGATGTTCCTTTCTGTCACTAGGTACCGCCAGTTAAAGTTTATCTTTTCCGGCGTACCTATAGGTGTTACAAGCTCGATGATGGTTTGTTTACGTTGTGTCTCACTTCAGCCAGAGTTCTTTGGACCTTTGGCTGGTTGACTACTCCGTACTGATGAGGGCCAAGAAGCCTGAAACCGGTATGCGGATTGTTAGGTGAACACGACATGAATTAAACATAATCGAGCTTATCAGAAAGAAACATTTGCATTCAATGTCCATTGATATTATATGGAAGTATGCATGGATTTTCAGGTGAATATCATTCAACGTTCTGCGTGGTATTTGCCAGGAAAGTAGTTGTTTTTCACCTGAGATCTACCATTTTCTGGTTCAATTTGATATTGAATCCTTTATGTGAAGAAAACCGTTTAATTCGATTTTTCTATTCATTCCACTTCACATGGCACTTATCTTTCACTATATGCTAGACGGGCTTGCCACTCCTACTGAGAAGGAATCTTTCATTTAGAAACCTATCGAGGTGGGAGATTTTCGGAGTGTTCCTTTCTGTCACTAGGTACCGCCAGTTAAAGTTTATCTTTTCCGGCGTACCTATAGGTGTTACATGCTCGATGATGGTTTGTTTACGTTGTGTCTCACTTCAGCCAGAGTTCTTTGGACCTTTGGCTGATTGACTACTCCGTACTGATGAGGGCCAAGAAGCCTGAAACCGGTATGCGGATTGTTAGGTGAACACGACATAAATTAAACATAATCGAGCTTATCAGAAAGAAACATTTGCATTCAATGTCCATTGATATTATATGGAAGTATGCATGGATTTTCAGGTGAATATCATTCAACGTTCTGCGTGGTATTTGCCAGGAAAGTAGTTGTTTTTCACCTGAGATCTACCATTTTCTGGTTCAATTTGATATTGAATCCTTTATGTGAAGAAAACCGTTTAATTCGATTTTTCTATTCATTCCACTTCACATGGCACTTATCTTTCACTATATGCTAGACGGGCTTGCCACTCCTACTGAGAAGGAATCTTTCATTTAGAAACCTATCGAGGTGGGAGATTTTCGGAGTGTTCCTTTCTGTCACTAGGTACCGCCAGTTGAAGTTTATCTTTTCCGGCGTACCTATAGGTGTTACATGCTCGATGATGGTTTGTTTACGTTGTGTCTCACTTCAGCCAGAGTTCTTTGGACCTTTGGCTGATTGACTACTCCGTACTGATGAGGGCCAAGAAGCCTGAAACCGGTATGCGGATTGTTAGGTGAACACGACATAAATTAAACATAATCGAGCTTATCAGAAAGAAACATTTGCATTCAATGTCCATTGATATTATATGGAAGTATGCATGGATTTTCAGGTGAATATCATTCAACGTTCTGCGTGGTATTTGCCAGGAAAGTAGTTGTTTTTCACCTGAGATCTACCATTTTCTGGTTCAATTTTATATTGAATCCTTTATGTGAAGAAAACCGTTTAATTCGATTTTTCTATTCATTCCACTTCACATGGCACTTATCTTCCAATAAATATTTTGTTCTTCAATTTTCACAGGTTACGTTGAATGTAGTGTTTTTTCAATATTATATAAGTTCTATTTTTTCAAATCGTTATTGCTTCTATCTGTAAAGTAAAAATTATCCAAGTGAGACAAAGATTTGCTGGGTATAGCTTAGGTAGTATAGCGACTTCTATAAAAAAAATTATATGACCTCCAACTGGTCCTTAAAAGTCACTGAGTCGCATCCGATGATTATTTGCCGAGAGAGATGTCTCCCAGAATGGTACAAAAACAGGTAGGTAGTAAGCACATGTTCTAATTGCATGCAGATAAGTGAGTGAAATTTATTCGATGTTTTCTACTATACACTTTTGATTAATATAATTATTTTGTACTGTTATTCAGCTGAAGTTGTCACTGGCGAATCACTTTGACTCCAGAGAAAAAACAACGGTAACCATAACCACAATGTTAACACTTCAGTACTTCCAGATCATCCGAATCAAATTCTATACATCATTAATTTTTCACACTGTTATTTGTGGAAATATAAACATGATACTAATTTTCATATCCCCCATACACTAAGGAACTTCCATAGACTCAAATATTGAATTTTAATTTTTAAGGAATGGACCATCTGTACTAAATCCGATATTTTGTGATTTTAATAATGCAAATGATTCATATATGACGAACACTTTCGGAGACATATTGTATATGAAAAAATTGCACAAGTTACCCCTTCACCACACATACTCACTTCACACCTATTAGTCTGATTAACAAGTTAAAAAACGGGTTGATTCTTGTTTCCGGTCCTAAAAATATGAGCGATAGCTCATTTGATTTGGAATGACGTTTAGAAAAATGTATCTCGAGCATTTATGAGTACATAAAAAATAGCAATTGCTATTAACAAAATAGGATGAAAAAAAAGATATTCAGTTTTCGTTAATAACTCAAAAACTATTGATATTTAAAAATTTTTGAAACAAAATCCTAAAAGAGGAGGAAATTTTCAATAAACAAGTTTCGACTCCTGGAATTCTATCTCCATCATTAATAATTTTTATTCAACGCCGAAAATAGGTCTCCACGCGGCCGTTGCGGCATGAGCGCAACACCGCTGGAGACAGTATATCACACAAAATATTTTTTTATAGAATTAAATAGTAATTTAAAAATTCGAAAAAATCATGGTGTCATCAGAACACTTGAAAGAATAAAGCCTTGATGAAAAAACATTTTTATGTCGATTTTTCAAAAAGTTATACGATTGTTAATTAACTAATTTTTATCCAATCTCTGTTTCTAGAAAAGTCCACATAAAAGTTTAAAATTATACATTTTTTGATTCTTGGAGCTCTTCTTATATACATATTCAACAAGATCACGTGATGAAAGTTTATTAAAGTTTTATATTTTGTTTGTTATAATTTTTTTAAATAAACAAAAAATTAAATATTAAAATAAAATTTAAAAAAAATTGTTGACAAATGTTATTATACAGCTGCTTTTGCATCAAACAATGGCATCAATTAACGTAGGAAAAAATGAATACTTCATTTGTTCATAAATCGTTTATAAACAAATAGAAAAGTATAATATTTAAAAAAAAAATTATCACCTTTTTATTGTCAAGACAAAATGATGATTTGAAAACAAACCTAAAATAATTTTTTATTGTTTATAATAGTTTTTTTTTTTCTTTGTTTAAATAATTAACTATTTTTTTTTTTTAAAAATCATGATATACATTTCTCTATAGGTTGACAATTTTTTTTATTATTAATTTCTTTTTTCAATTAAAAAAAAAATTATAACATTTTTGAATATTACAATATTTTTCAGTAGTTTGTTATACATGGCTGTTCTTGTAATTTTTTTTACTTCCGGGAAAAAAATCAACCGAGGATCACAAATTGTTTATAACAAATTGTTAACTTAATAAACAATGAAATTATCGATAAACTTTTTTTTTTTGTTAACCCATAGAAAAATGCCAATTATGATTTTTAAAGAGAAAAAAATTTATTAATTGATTATTTGAACAAATGAAATATAAAATAATAATTAAAAAAATTTTTAAGGTTTTTTAATGAAATGATAAGAATTTTTTTTTTTAATATTATACTTGTCTATTTGTTTATAATCAATTTCTTAACGAATGATGCAAAAACGGCTGTATAATAACATTTTTTTTTATATTTAATTTTTTGTTCATTTAAAAAAAATATAAATAACAAAATATAAAACTTTTATGAACTTTTATCACCTGATTTCATTAGGTATGTACATAAGGAGGGCTCCAAGACGCAAAAAATTCATAGGTCAATTATTTAAACTTTTATGTCGGCTTTTGTAAAAACAGAGATTCGATAAAAATTAGTTGATCAACAATCGTATAATTTTTTGAAAAATCGACATAATTTTTTTTTCCAACCGGACTCCATTTTTTCAAGTGACACCATAATTTTCTTGAATTTTCAAATTGATATTTAATACTATAAAAAAATTATTTTGTGTGAAATACTGTCTCGTAACGGCCGCGCGGGGACCTATTTTCGGCGTTGAATAAAATTTATGAATAATCAAGATAGAAATTTCCTCCTCTTCAAGGATATTTTTCCAAAAGTTCTCAAATATTGATAGTTTTTGAGTTATTAACGAAAAACTGGATATAATTTTTTTTCATCTTATTTTGTTAATAACAATTGCAATTTTTTATGTGCCAATGAATATTCGAGATACATCTTTCTATACGTCATTCCGAATCGAATGAGCTATCGCACATATTTTCAGGACCAGGAACAAGAATTAACCCGTTTTTTAACTTGTTAATCAGACTATATATGCGCACTTCCATAACTAAGTTATTTATTTATTCATTAATATTAGTAATACATCCAACAGTCAAAAGAGTATTCGACGTAAAATTTGTGTAACACAGTATACTTATTCTGGGTTTATATGTTAACAATAACTGATAAAGTAACAATACTTTCTGAAATTACATTTCAATTCGAGATGAGCCTATATAAAATTTGTTTGAATTGGGATGCATTTGAAAATAATATATCCACTGGAGAGAGATTGTTTAGACATCCACACATATGGTTTAGACAATTATAGAAATGATGTTGGGAATTTGGTACATCAATACGAAAGGTAAGATCATCATCAATAGGTTAACTACACTAAATACATTGTAACATTATCTTACAATTTATACCTGCTGTTTCTGATTGGGTTATTTAATACTAATTACTGTTCCTCAAGTCGCTAATGGGATCTTGATGGTTCTGTGGGAAAAGAAAACAAAGGTGAATACATAGGCCCATTATCCTCATTCGGTAAATTTTTATTATGGTTTTTGTGGATGACCATACTCTCCAGGCAGTCTAATCATCTGGTGGAATATCTTTTCCCAGCGACCAAATAGGAAAGTAACACATATCCTAAAAATCTCTACTCCCAAGTGAAAGTGACGCGTGCGGAAAGTACATTACGCACTAGTGCGGAGAGTAACTTTCCGCACGGCTGTCAATAAGCCGTCAAACCCGTGAATCCTGTAAGATTTACAGATGTAATTATTAATTGCTCTTCCTTATTGATATTATTTAAATAAAAACTGGACTAAAAACTGATTATTTGTAGAAAATAAAGAAGAAGACAAAAAATGTTGACGCCGAGAATCGAACCCACAACCTTGCGGTCATCTACCGTATACTCTTCCATCTGAGCTAATTCAGATTTGAATTAGTGTTATCAGAGATATGTATATCTCGTATGTCGATTTACATTAATAGAATTATGATTTTCTTGTATTTTCATTTTATTAAAACAAAATTTAGCTATATATGAAGTTCATATAATCAAAGGATAGCAACGAAAGCTCAAATTGTTAATTTATAATTATTTCAGTAGTTTGTTTCAATACGAACTACCTGTATCTAAGATAGGCAACCAGAGAACCAGACGCGGGCACATTATTTGAAAATTTAAAAAGCTAAGTAGGCTTTGAAACAATCCCACGACACAATACCACAAAAATAGACATTCCGTGATAGTAGGTACATGATCGAAAGTAATACCTTGTTAAATCTCAGAGTTGTACAAAAGTTTTAGTTTAGTTTATTACCTATCACACGCATATCAAATACCTTCGTAAATAATTGGATTGCACTCCACCAGAAATCATAGAGGCAGCAAAAATAACTTCTTTACAAATTCTACCAGAAAAGTCTAGAGATAGATATGAACGAGCTTATAATGAATTTCTCAACTAGAGAAGAATAAAATAAATCAAAAGTTCTTTCTCTGAAAATGTGATCCTAGCATACATATATGAATTATCTAAGAAAGTACGACCAAATACACTGTGGTCTCTGTACTCTGCACTACTTCATACGTTAATCATAATGTAGATATCTCAAAATATCTTAAGGTGAAAGCCTTTTTGAAAAGAAAAAATCAATGATCTTAACAACCCAGCAAATAAATCAGTTTATTACAACAGCTCCTGATGATCAATTTCTACTTATTAAGGTGAGTTTAAAGCAATGTGATATTCATTAATTTACTAATAGAATTATGTTAACTTACAGGTTGCTTTAATTTTCGGTATATCAGGAGCATGTCGCAAGCAAGAGTTAATAAAAATTACTGTAGACGACATTGAAGATCTAGGTTCAGCAGCAATAGTTAAGATTAAAAATACAAAAAATAAAATAGATAGAAAATTCAATATTGCGGATGAATTTAATGAAAATATAAAAAAAAATGGTAAATTAAGACCAGCAACCCACGAAAAGAGGTTTTTTCTCAACTACCAACACCAAAAATGCACCAAGCAAGTGGTGGGTATCAACAAAATGGGATCTGTACCCACCTTAGTAGCAAAATTTTTAAAACTTGAGAATCCGGAAACTTACACCAGTCATTGTTTCCGAAGATCCTCAGCTACGATCCTAATAGATGCAGGAGGAGATATTATCACTCTCAAGAGACACGGAGGATGGAAATCCTCTTCTGTCGCTGAGGGGTATATAGATGATTCTCACACCAACAGAATGAACACCGCTACTAAAATTGTCAGCGCTGTGCGTAGAACTTCGGAAGACACTGATGCTCAATCAGCCATATTAGAGAACATAAATTTAAAACCCTCAACTTCTTCGATGAGCACAATAATTAGAAGCAGCATCCGAGAAAATATTGAAACGAATCTTTCGCAAACACCGTTACAATTCACAAATTGTAACAATAACAAATTTACTTTTAATTTCTATGGTTCCAAATAATTCAATTTGTTCCCCAGTTGTATCTAATGAGTACTTACTTGTTGTGATTTTTTCAAATAAACGTTAATTATCGTTATTTCTGTATTTCACATGAAAGTAATTCTAAATTCATGTGCACTTTTTATAGAAACAATATTCAAACATAGACTGTCACATATAAAACGTAAGATTAGTCAGGCAACTCAATATACATGATCTAATATTTACATATTGTTTAATAAAATAGGTGGTCGTAGAAAAAATAGCGTACATTACTCGCGCGGAAGTGATTTTTCACACTCGTGTGATTGCCGCACTTGGCTTACGCCTCGTGACACAATATTTCCCACTCGTGTGAAAAATGTCACTTTCCGCACTAGTAATGTAATATACTATTTTGTATCTAGTGCAAATAGTTTATTTATCGCAGAGCGCTTTCGACCTAGAAGGTCATCTTCAGTGCCTGCTCGTCAGATCAGCACAAGAATAAATCCGTGAAATAACGACATTCACAATGTAAAACAGCGATATTCAAATGTAAAACAGATTAAAATTGTTTATATAAAAGAGATGAAATTAAAGTAGAATACAAGTTCTATTCTATTCCGTTTTAATTCTATATCTTTTATACATACAATTTTAATCTGTTTTACATTGTGAAAGTCGCTGTTTCACATTGTGAATGTCGTTATTTTATGGATTTTTCCTTGTGCTATGAAGATGACCTTCTGGGTCGAAAGCGCTCTGCGATAAATAAACTATTTGCACTGAATACAAAAATATATTTTATTGGTTATGCCACGTGCACACAGCTCCAGTCCCAATTCAATTATCTAGTGTCGTTGACCGATTTCATCATTTCCAAGTTATGAATGTTAATTTTGTGTCAAGATTCTATCATATGGTCAGCCACACGTATTCTCCCTTTGGTAGGTAGCATGTGCCAAATGTTCGTGGAACCTTTTGGAAATTGAATATTTTGTCTGACCGTACTAGACTTTTTCGTTGACCTCTACAAAAATGATTACTATCGTTTCGGACGTCCATCGTCTTAACGTATTTAAAAGGTTTTCACGACGTTTCGAATGCTTGTATCTGCAATCGTCTTCAGGTGAATACTGACAAGTTTAGGTGCTACTTACCAATTCATATAACTGTCGGCGCAATGATGCGTGCAATTCTGCCATGTGCAGCGGTGCGTGTAATTTCGCGCGGTGTGGTGGTGCGTGAAGTTTCGCGCTTCTGCAGCCCGCCAGAAAGAGCAATCAGGGGTTTCCATACGTTCTTTATTTCAACGCTTGGTTGACTAAAGGCGTTATTGGCTTCGATGTAGGCGGCCTCTTTGAACTTTCGTTTGAACCAATGCTCCTCTCTATGTAGAACACTTGCGTCGTCCATAGAACTCGATGGTGCTCAGTCAGGCGTGGTCAGCGATTCCCGATTTTGATGTTTCTCCACGTTGAGTCCATTTCGTGCTCATCAATCTACCGATAACGGTCTCTTTGTTCTCAATGTAGGAATATCCGCATTCACATTGAACTTCATAAATGCAATTCTTACTGATTTCATTTTTGTTGTCAGGTTTGGTCTTGGTCAGGAAACTCCGTAAAGTACTGCCGGATTGGAAGCAGCTCCTGATGTTGAACTTGTTTCCGATCCTTCTGATCTTCTCGGAGACACCTCTGATGTACGGAAGGCAGATCACTGTGCTTTGTTGTTGCTCTTCAGATGTCTTCGTTCTCCGGAGTTGTTTCAATACTTCTTGGGATATCCATTCCGGTGGAGGTCCTCTCTGATGTGGTTTAATTCGGCATCTAGTGACTCCGCGTCGTTGCATATGTGCGTCGCTCTCTCCACCAATGTTCTTCCACGATCCCTCTGTTCGTGGAACTCGGATGGTTTGAGCTGTAACTGAGGTACATTGGTGGAGAGAGCGACGCACATATGCAACGACGCGGAGTCACTAGATGCCGAATCAAACCACATCAGAGAGGACCTCCACCGGGATGGATATCCCAAGAAACTCCTAGAAGAAGTATTGAAACAACTCCGGAGAACGAAGACATCTGAAGAGCAACAACAAAGCACAGTGATCTGCCTTCCGTACATCAGAGGTGTCTCCGAAAGATCAGACGATCGGAAACAAGTTCAACATCAAGAGCTGCTTCCAATCCGGCAGTACTTACGGAGTTTCTGACCAAGACCAAACCTGACAACAAAATGAAATCAGTAAGAATTGCATTTATGAAGTTCCAGTGAATGCGGAGATTACTACATTGGAGAGACAAAGAGACCGTTATCGGTAAGATTGGATGAGCACAAGAAATGGACTCAACGTGGAGAAACATCAAAATCGGGAATCGCTGACCACGCCTGACTGAGCACCATCGAGTGCTATGGGACGACGCAAGTGTTCTACATAGAGAGGAGCATTGGTTCAAACGAAAGTTCAAAGAGGCCGCCTACATCGAAGCCAATAAGGCCTTTAGTCAACCAAGCGTTGAAATCAGAACGTATGGAAACCCTGATTGCTCTTTCTGGCGGGCTGCAGAGGCGCGAAACTTCACGCACCACCAACCGCGCGAAATTACACGCACCGCTGCACATGGCAGAATTGCACGCATCATTGCGCCGACAGTTATATAAATTGGTAAGTAGCACCTAAACTTGTCAGTATTCACCTGAAGACGATTGCAGATACAAGCATTCGAAACGTCGTGAAAACCTTTTAAATACATTAAGACGATGGACGTCCGAAACGATAGTAATCAAGTTACCACATCGTCTACAACCTTCAAACAATCTACAAAAATGACATTTTACGTACTAATTTGCGAATGAAAAATCGACTATTTTTGAAGGCAAATATTTTTCGTCCGCAGACACTTTTCGTCCGCAAACATTTTTCGTCTGCTGTGGTCACTATGATACGGCACGGTGCGAGAGCGGCGATTGGTTCATTTTCGTAAATCCACGATTTAATAAAAACATAGGCGCCTGTGACAATAACTGTCATTTGCTATTGTCAAATTAATTATTTACGAAATACGCTAAATTTTACGTATGAATGAGACCGTGGTGTAAATATTAGTGTTCATAATAATCAAGAATGGATAGTGATAGCGATATGGATATCAGTAACACTCCTCCAGATCTACGGGAACTAGCAACTACGGCCACGTTGGATTTACTTTCCCAGAACTCATGAATTTTATACGAAAAACAATACAGCACATTCAACAACTGGCGTCAGGAACATAATATCGAGAATATCTCAGTCATCAACGCTATGGTCAATATACTCTATGCTAAAATCCACATTAGCCATTAAGGAAAAAGTTAACATATCCAAATTTCCGAAACTTATTGCATTTTTGAAAAAACAAAGCGTTTGGTACAAAGCGAACAAACCTAGATTATTTAGTCGAGATGAAATAAACAGATTTTTTTGTGATGCCCCAGATGAAACTTATCGTTTACACAAGGTAAAATGTTTTAATGTATTTTGCTGATGTATTTATTGTTATATTATTACAGCTCTGTTTAGTTATTGGAATTGCTGGGGCTTGTCGAAGAGACGAACTACGTAAAATAACGACCAAAGATATTGTTGATCAAGGCGACATGCTTGTAATAACCATTCCAGACTAAAATAAATAATAGTTCAAAAAAACTAAAAAACACGCTTTCATAGAAAACCAAACTAAAAAAAAAAAAAAAAAAATATTTAAAAAAAAGCGAGGGGTGCATGGTATCAATAATTATATAGTACATTACACACCTAGGGCAGTAAAGTAAGAAATGTCTCAGATTACAGGTAATTGTTTGCCGAGGCGATACCATGCATCCCAGCTTTTTTTTAAATAAAATAATTTTTTTTCTTATTTTCTATTTTTTAGTTTGGTTTTCTATAAAAGTGTGTTTTTTGTTTTTTTAAACTATTATTTATTTCCTACTTTTTAGTTTGGTTTATTTATAAAAGCGTGTTTTTTAAGTTCTTTAAAACTATTATTTTAATTATTTTTTGGAAATAAAAAAATGGAATAATTTTATCAAATTAGTGTATTTTCATCGGTCCTCGATAAATCTACAAAGTTTGAATGAAATCTGACCGTTCAAAGTGGGTCAAAATCGCGCCCAAAAGAGTCGGTTACAAACAAACAAACATACAAGCTAATATAAAGCGTGTAATAAAGCGTGTAAAAATGGTAAAAGGCGAGTTTTTACAGTTACAGACAAACTTTGCGACGGAGTGAATCATTCAGAAATATTTCGACCGAAGCATTGTAATCATAATATATTTTTCGTCAATTATAAATTAGGAAAGTGTACAGTGCAAGTGATTGGTGTGCATACATTTGCGAAGATACCTAGCTCGATCGCAAAATACTTAAAATTGCCAAACGAACTAGAGTACACCGGGCATTGTTAACGGCGCACATCTGCAACCCTTTTGGTCAATAGCGGCGCAGATATTCTGTCATTAAAATAGCACGGAGGATGGAAATCCTCAACAGTCGCCGACGGATACATTGAGGATTCTATTCCCAATGAAATAAATGTATCAAAAAGCATTTTAGAAGGTGAAGCACTCCAAGAGAGAAGTTTTG
This sequence comes from Gonioctena quinquepunctata, assembly GCA_018342105.1. Classification (NCBI taxonomy): domain Eukaryota; kingdom Metazoa; phylum Arthropoda; class Insecta; order Coleoptera; family Chrysomelidae; genus Gonioctena; species Gonioctena quinquepunctata. The sequence goes on from JAFIRS010000260.1 coordinate 812,261, forward strand.
GAAATAGTGCTGCTGGAGCACCTGCATCTGAAGTTGCATCAACAAGTACCCAAAATCAAAACTTGTCTCTTGTCTCCTTCGACAGGAAAGAATTGATATCAATAATTGCACAAACTGTACGTTCAATATTCATCTTCGAGATTGATTTTATTTTGTAGTATAATTAAAATAGAGAGTTGTTACACTTCAAATCAGAATACATTTTATTTAAATTCATGAAAATTATGGAAGAGTCTGCGGCTCGAAGAGTGGGACGTAGCCGAGGCCAGCAAACAGGTGAGTGCTCACTTTCATAAAGGTATGTAGAGGTCGACGAAAAAATATAATATGCACCTCGGCGAAAAACTGTCTATTGTCTCGCCTGCAGGACTTTTAAAATTTTTATATTCTTCGACCCATTTTGGTTTAAATTGGAGTTTATTCAGATATTCTACCGACCAACGTTTCTAAAATATTTGCCTCAAGTTTCGACAGCATTCCCAGGCTTTCAGCCTATTATCAGGAAACATCAGAAATATAAGTTTCCGGAAAAGAGATTGACGACTCTCCCATTGAAAAATGACTGGGTGTGAGACATGATTTATCTTCTGGATCCGTTGAAATAGGAGCGAGGGGCCTAGAGTTCAATATGGCTTCAATTTGACATAAAAGAGTTGTGAATTGTTCAAAATCCAGAATACCTTTTCCCATAACCCGTTTGAGTTGAAATTTTGTAGACTTTATACCACCCTTCCATAATCCTCCCCAGTGTGGACTATTGGGGGGTATAACCTTTCCATTTTATTTCTCTGATTGATAAAAAATCTTCAACATTTTCTTTTTCTCGGAAGAAATTATATATTTATCTAAGTGAGTTATTAGCATCCTGGAAATTTGTTCCATTGTTGCTGTATATGCTTTGAGGACATCCACGACGAGCAATGAATCTTTCTAGAGTTGAAAGAAACGCTTCTGTTGCTAGACTGAAAACAAGTTCGATATGAACTGCCTTTGTAACCATACAAACAAACAACGAAATGTATGCTTTGGAGATTACTGCTTTTCGAAGTCAGGATTCCTTAACTACAATAGGACCACCAAAGTGTCGCAATTTTTAACTTGTCTTTTAACTGGTCTCAATCCATTTATCGGCCAAAATCGTAATCTAAAATGAGCGAGAATAGTTTGTGCACCTGCATGATGTAAATCTAGAGAAATTTCACAACATGGTTTTTTGGGAGTAGAATCATAGTATGTTTTTGGGGAAAGGATAAATCGGATTGAGATAACTTTCCTCCTACACGAAGTATACCATCCTCATCCAAAAATGGACCTAATTGTGCTAGAGTATCTGATTTTATGAGTTTTTTCAATTCAATATCTCCGATTTCCTTCATGAATTAATGACCTTGAATACACCTAATTATAACGTTAAAAGAACTTTGCAATTCATCAACATGTAGAGAACCATTCAATTTGCGTTTAACCTTTGAACAATTATTTGCGAATCGTAAACTATATGCTAATGTGCGTAGAAGTCAACGTAAATTAAAAAAATTGGAAAATATTTCCATCGCTTCGAAAAATTCGAAGAGACGAGAGTTACCAACCTTTGTTCGGGAAGAGAATCCATTTTTATCGGAAAGAAATTCCTATGCTCCAAATTATAATCATTTAAAAATGTTTGTCCGTACCACCATTGTTCACAAGATATGTGATCAGAGGGATTTTCCTCAGAAGACATATGTAATTTGCAGGCTCGACTATAATAGACAATTTTTCGCCTTGGGTACATAAATAACTATTGTCGCAATTTAAAAAATTCCCGAATCATCTATTATATCAGTTTTGTCCTTCGGGTTTCTTAATGAGTTGCAAGTCATTTATATTACAGTAAACTGCTTGGAGATTTACATCCCGGAGTATAATGTTAGGTCTTAACACTATATTCCGGGATGTAAATCTCAAAGCACTTTATAGTGATAGAAATAACTTGCAAACATTATTAGGAAACTCGAAGGACAAAACTGACATATTAGATAAGTCGGAAATTTATGGAATTAGTTGTCAAAATTGTGACAAAGTCTATTATGGACAGACAAATCGTTCAATTTCCAAAAGGATCCACGAACATTTGGCCCATGCTACCTACCGAAGGAAGAATAAGTCAAGTGTGGCGACCATATGATATAATCTTGCCACAAAATTCATATTCATAATTTGAAAATAATCAAATCGGTCAACGACACTAGAAAATTAGACTGCCTGGAGAGAATAGACATCCACAAAAACCATAATAAAAATTTACCTAATGAGGATAATGGGCCTATGTATTCACCTTTGTTTTCTTTGATCCCCACATAAACATCAAGATCCCATTAGCGACTTGAGGAACAGTAATTAGTATTAAATAACCCAATTAGAAACAGCAGGTATATATTGTAAGATAATGTTATAATTTATTCAGTGTAGTTAAACCTACTGAAATGCGCATATAGATGTGAAGTGAGTAAGTGTGGTAAGGGGTTACTTGTGCAATGTTTTCATTGTGTGACACCACAGCGTCTAGCCAGTCTTCACACATTGTATATCAAAAAATATATAAAAATGTATGATATGATCATTCATACAATCTTCACATGTTAATTCTAATGAAAACTACTAATTTGTCAGTAACCATATTATGTGATTCTTAGTACGGAACTGGCTCATTTTTTCCCAATATGTAATAACTAGTCTAGTGAAATTTCCAACAATAATTTTTTATGGTAACTTAACTTACCTTCACCTCATCGTATCCAGTATCAAAAAACATATAATTCAGGGTCAACAATAATCTGACAGGCCCGAAGATATCCATGAAAGATTAACCAGTAGTAGTTTCGGTTCCTCTAGAACAACACCAACAAAAATTAACTTATTCACTACTGGTTTTATATATATTTCCTATGTAATAAAGTTCAACAGTTTCTATTTTGGGCTAATCAAATATATTACGTTCATAATGTTTCTGATTGTAGAAATTATCCTTTTTTAATTTTATTCTGAATGATTCCTGTGATTCATTACTTCCTGAATAAAAATTCAAAATATCTTAAAAATATACCTGATCCAATATTTTTTGGTAATTTTATCGATTTCATTGGACCTAGAGATGGCAAGTTTTTATAGTTGCTGATAATGTCAACACGCGGTGTATTCTCTAGCTAGATATGTAGAAAGTTTTATCGTTTTCTTCAGAAAGTGTGATACATCATTTTTATCTGCAGGGTTATATAATTATTTCATACATGGGCGACCAAGCTTTGCTGGGTGTATTTTTTTCTGTAAAATTGTGTTTTTTCGGAGATTATGCTTATATAGATACGAATCACATACTTATTACATATATATATATATATATATATATATATATATATATATATATTTTGCAATCCTACCTAGTACACAGGTTGGCTACAAATACACATTTTAAATAAACCGTATGAGTTCCTTGGACTAACCAAATAAAAACATATCTAACATTCGTATTCAGATAATGTCGTATAGCGCCATCTCATTGAGTTTAGAGGTACCAGTAGGGTAACATCCAATAGCGAGTCTAATAGCAACAATGCAAGAACCTCAAAAATTTACGAGACTATACATTGTAGTCATTAAAAATATTTTTTGTGTGTAAAATCGCGTTTTTTCAGGAAAGACGCCCATGTAGATAATTTTAAAAAACAAAACCTTATCTATATGCAAAATGTCATCCAAATGGTTAGTGCCGTTTCCGAGGTAGCCGAAATATATATACAAGAATTGCTCGTGAAGATATAAGATACTGTTGTGAACTCGTGGATGAATTTTGATACAATACATTTTATCATAATTTTTATATCACTATGAAACCAGAGAAAAAAAAGACATTCTTGCGTTTGTAACAATGATAATAATACTAATAGACTGGGAGCACGAACAGCTTTCTGCCATATCAGTTACATCTGAAATAAGAGCGCTCATGATGTTACAGAGACGGTGGAGAAGAAAATGAAACTGGAAAATGTAATAGAAGAAAATATTCAGCCATTTTTATGAGCCATGCTGACAACTGCAGTACTTCCAGATCATCCGAATCAGATTTAATAGATCGTTGATTTTGCACGCTGACATTCATGGAGATAAAATCATAATACTTATTTTTATATTCCTCATGCATCTCAGGTGATTCCATAGACTCATATATTGCATTTCAATTTCTAAGGAAAGAACAATCTGAACGTGACGTTTTGTAATTTCCATAACGCAAAAGTTTCATATATGACGCGAACTTCGAAGATACATTGTATATCAAGTAATATATCAAAAATGTTAATTCTGACGAAAACTACTAATTGATCAATAACTATATTCATGTGACTCTTAGTACAGACCTGGTTCATTCTACCTTATTTGTTTTTAAATTTCGTATTCAGTATTTTAATTAAAAAAACATGCTCAGGGTCAGTGAGAATCTAACAAGTCAAAACACATTCATCAACAATATAATGAACTAGTAATAGTTTCGGTTCCTGTACTACATCAACAAATTTGAACGTCTTCACTAATGGTTTCATATATATTTTCTATAAAGTAAACACCAGTTTTCATTAAATATATTACATTCATGATGTTTCTAATTGTGGAAATAATAATTTTATTCATTTTATTTCTAATGATTCCTGTGATTTATCATTTCCTGAATAGAAATTCAAAATATCTTGAAAATGTGCCTGGACCGAAGCCCAATATATTTTTTGGTAATTTGATCGATTTTATTGGACCTAGAGATGGTAAGTTTTTATACCTAGTTACTGGTCATGTCAACACGCGGTTTATTCATTAGATAGATACGTAGACAGTTTTTACATATCGTTCGTACCCTGATCTTTTTCAGGTGTTTAGAATTTGTATCTGCTTAGGTTAGGTTAAGCGGCGATTTCAGGGTACAGGTAAAATGTTGAATAAGTACTTGATGATTGTATAATAGAATCGAAAGTGATAAATTATAGATAGAAATAATGTATTTTCATGCAATACTTCGTAGGGCCCAAATCCATATCGTATTTTCGAAAAACGTTGAGAATCAATGACGTTCCATCCCTCAAACTCTTCCTAATAGTTTGCGTTTTGTTTCGATTTAAAGGACCTCGCACCGCATGAATGGAAAATTGGCTTTCGGTGAATTTGCTCGAATTTTTTATATACTGCAGAACTCGTGATGCTGATCAAATTCTCCATTGCACCACCGCTCTAAATTCAATAGTTTAGATTTTATAGGGTGCTAAAGATAACTTTTCCAAAATTTCAAATGGCCATTGCGAAGAGACTTTTACGGATATATAAACCAAATCGAGTATGCATCGATTGTTCATACGGCCGATTTGAAAACACCATAGAGAACAATGATTCCTGCACGTACAGACGATATACAGGGTGAGTCCAAAGATAGCAATTTTTTCAGTGATTTCCAAATAATTGAGCGGTGGAATTTCATTCATTATCAGATATTTTGAAGGATACCAATATCGATTGCGTTTGATGATATTAGCATCTCCTGAATTGAATTGACATATCTATTATGTATTTTTCATGAAATTCCGGAAAAGTCGCTTACAAACTCGATCCTTCTTGGTGAATGTTCACTCTGCAGATACATAAAATAGGGTGGATCAAAAACTAGTGTCCGTTACTGATAATTTCTTCGAAGTAGTTATGATTGATATTGATGTCATTGGAGCATTTCTACAAATATGTGATCGACACACATCTGTTGAAAGATTTTGAAAATTTTTTCTCTGGAATATTTTGAATAAAAAGATAAAAAGATAAAAAACAAAATGAAATAATTGAATAACAATATCATAGGTAACTGAATATGCTCATAGGTCATTACAAAAAATGTTTCATACCTATACAGAGTGTATCACATTCGCGTAACAACAATCAATTTCAATATTCCTTGGAGAATTTCTAGATTCTAGATATATGTTGCATATGGAATTTTAGTTACTCGAATTCACACCTCAATTGGTGAAATGTCGATTGATTGGTAATTGAAACTTCCTGTATATGGAAAGGAATACATGTTTAGTAGCCTGCTGTGAACTATTTGTGGCCAATATAATCTAATATGGATGCTTTCTTTATTACGAAAAAATATGGACTCACACTTTCCATTTGTAAGCCTATGCCATAAAATGTTCACTCTGAGTCATGTATACTATCCAGACACTAAGTTCATTTGGAAAGTACCCACACTTGGAGAGGAGATGGGCTAGCTGGAACTTTAATTTGGTCAGAATGGCTCTGGTTTGGAATGACATATAGCAACCATATCCATTTGTTTAACAAATACTGAATTGTCATTTTACAATCATTGCATATGTGAAGTTATCATTGAAATCTAATCAATTATTGAAAAAATGGGTAATCGTCATCGATTGAATTGTTTTACGTGTGATGTTATATACAATACACAAAATATGGCGCGACTCGATGGAGAACCAAATGAATTGTAACGAGAAATTGCCATTGAAAGACGCGACCAAAGGGGACTTCCACATGTCGCAGGAATTGATGGAAATATAATCTATTTGACATGCAACCAATCAATTGTTCAACAGATTCACCTTCAAGAAGATCCAGGATGTTTGAGATTGAATGTTTTAACACAATCCTCAAGGCACACGTGTCTCATTTGCCATGGTGTAGCTGATCTTTATATACTCTCAATAGAATGCAGACTCAACGTGTTCATGAATCAGTACATCTATATACCAGAAAATACCCGTTCCTGTAGAATTCATCTTGATGATCGTGGGTTTTCATTTTTCATCCTACAGATATGCTCAAGATATATCAATAGACCTCACGCTCTAAAAGATCAGGAACTTCAATCATTTTTGAACGACCTCAGAACTGCTGCTGAGCGTAAATTGGATTACGTCGACGAGTATAGTTTTTCTGATGAAGAATTCAAATCCATTGCTCCGCTCACAAAAAAACAGTTTGGTGACTTACATAAGCAATAGTTTATATAGATGGTACTTATTCATACATCGAGAAATGTTGCAACTTCCGGGTATTACGATAATCATATTCTCAATAAAAAGGGAGACATTCCCAATTCCCAATTGTGGGTACTGATGCCACCAAATAGCAATTATTCATAGCATTTGAAGCAAATGTAGAGGATATTGAACAAATCAATAGGACCCTTGGATGTTGTGCCCATGTGGCCAGTGTTATCTGGTACCTTGGCTACGTTCGTCATGAACGGTATATAAGGTATACATCAAATGCCCTTCTCATCCATATAGAGGATGCTGAACATAGAGAGGGACAAGTTAATCAGGTGTTCTGACTCTATCATCATTCGTTTTAGTTTATTGGTATATATTGTTTTTCCGTTCAAATAATTCCACAGTTTTGATATTGAAGTAGGTAATATCATAAATCAAGATCAATTGAAAATTGTCCGGCGGTGAGCCCAACGTTTCCAACAGGATGGCATCTGAACACTGAAACTTGTATAATTCTGGATTTCCTGTCGTTCTTCAGTAGGAACCTTTACATTCCATATAGGTCTTTTTAATGGAATATGAGCATATTTCGTTTCCTATTTTGTTGTAAATCAATGTTTCTGTTTTAATTATTTGCAATATTTCTCGAGATTCTTCTACCATCATTCGGGTTGTTCTACTTATCATAGTAGATAAAGTTTTATTTACTAATAATATTGTTCCAAATCTTTCGGCAGATGTGTGTCGAACAGAATGTATTTCTGAAAATGCTTCAATGACATCAATATCAATCATAACTAAATTATCAGTAAAGGACACTAGTTTTTGATCCACCCTGTATATTTTATGTATCTGCAGAGTGAACTTTCATCGTGAACGATCGAGTTCGTAACCGACTTTTGGATATACTAATAAGCAGGACTGGTGCAGTTTCATGAGAAATACTAAATATACAGAGTGACCATTCGAAAGCGGGCCACCTCTCTAAAACTGTTATTTATTATCCGATTCAGAAGTTTTTTTTCTCAGTAGAAAGAGCATCAATAGTTCTAGTTAAATGCCATAAATTCGAGATAAAAATTAAAATTTCACGGCCTACTTTCAAGGTCAATTTTTTTTTTTCAAAGTCAAAAATCCAAAAACATACTAGCAACTTTTTTCAATTAAATTTGACGACGCCACTGGATTTGTGATGTTTAAACCAATTTAAATTTTTTTTTTAAAAATAAAATATTCATATCAATATCGAAATAATTTAAATAGTTGTCATATAAATCACAATTTTGTGAATAATATGGTTTAAAATGCTCTTTCAGGACGTTAGCAGTCGAGTTTGTAAACAGCAGTTATTTAAAATGGCGTCAAATTATGTTTCTTCCAAACGTAACTCCATAGAATAGGAGATAGTTATGTCCATCAGAACACTGCAGTTTTTTGCCATAGAAATTGAATGTACTTCTTTACATCAAATAGTAATCAATATTCAATAATCAATAATAACCAATATTGATAACATAAATGAACTACAATAAAAGAATGGATTGAAATGAGAGTGCCTACATATTAATTTTCGTACTTTTCAACCAAATCCCGATTTAATTCGATACATCTATTCTAACATTTTCTAATGCTAACTAACCATAAGATTTGCTCAACATTCGATCAATGGTTTGGGGTAATATCTGTGCAAGCCTGTCTTATTCTTTCACGCAGTTCCTCTCTGGTGGTTGACAGTTATTCCAAATATCAATCTTGGTTTCATCCAAACATGCTTGGGATACCACATTTCAAAAAATATTATTTTTATTGGGAGGCTTTGTAACTTTAGTTGCTATAGAGATGACAAGTCATCAGAACAATAGACGAAAAGACACAAATTTGTCAGTGTTAATAGTTTATAACTTCTCAAGTACCTACACTAATAAAGAAGTACGGCTGATAATTTGACTTTGCAAGAGAAAATTGAAATAGTAAGACTTCGGCGTAACAACGACAGATCCGAAAGGGAAGTATGTAGAATTTTAAATAACATGCATCCGAAGCGTCGAAATATTAGCAGATCTACAGTTGGCCGAATACACCAAATTTTCAATCAGTATGGATCTGTTTGTAAACATATTCTGAAGAATAGTAATATTGTACAAAGACAGAGACGAAATAATGCTGAACGAATTCGAAATTATTTTAATAATAATCCGAAAACAAGGTGAGAGTTGCAAGTTTGGACTTACCGCGTGAAACAATAAGGAGAAATCTTAGGAAATATAATAAGATGAAGCCCTTTAAACCAAAGTTCTTTCACACCTTAGAAGAAGGCGATAATGAAAAGAGGATGGAGTATAGTTTGAGGACTCAAGAAGGATATCTAAATAATAGAAATTTTCTGAAAAAAAAATTGTTCAGTGACGAGGCAACATTCACAACCAATAAAACAGTTAATTCTCAAAATACAAGGTACTGGACGGAAGAAAATCCACATTGGATAATAAATTGCAGACAGTACTCACAAAAAATAAATGTTTGGTGTGGAATATTACATATCAAAATAATTGGCCCCTTTTTTTTTAAAGCAATTTGAAAGGTCAAATTTTTTTGAATTTTTTGAAAAAACAAATCCTACGCTATGGATGAACTTCTACTGGCAGAAGAGGCTCATCTTCTATTTCAATTAGATGTTCCATCCACAATAGCAGGATTGTGGGAGATTGGTTGGAAGAAAATTTTCCTAATCGGTGGATAGGGCGAAATAGTGCTTTGATCGAGTTTCCCCCCAGATCGCCAGACTTGACTCCATTGGATTTTTTTTATGGGGCTTCGTTAAAATAAAAGTTTACAAATTCGCCCAACGAGCAAAGAGGACCTGCGTGAAAGATTGGGAGAGGCTTGCAGAGATATCACCCCAAACCAATTATCGAATGTTTGTAATGAAAAACTTTTTAACAAAAAATTAAACCGACGACATACGGAACTGAAAAGTAAAAAATAAAATAAACCTTCTTAGTCTCATTAACCGAGCTCCTAAACTAATGTAAGTAACTAATTTTGAGTCGGCGCCAAACAAACAAGCAAATGAATTAGGTAAGGCGTAAAATGATGGCAACGAGTTGGGCGGTGACATTCTGATAATTTTTTGGAAGTAATTTAATGATCTTCGTTGATTGTTTGTTTGGAGCCGACTCAAAATTAGTTACTTACATTAGTTTAGGAGCTTAGTTATTGAGACTAAGAAGGTTTATTTTATTTTTTACTTTTCAGTTCCGTATTTCGTCGGTTTAATTTTTTGTTAAAAAGTTTTTATTTTTCAATTTTCTGTGGCTTAAATCTACTAATTACTAACTGCTTGTTTTTTGATTACTTCCAAAATACTTACTTACCCACCTTACTTCAACTATTACCAGTTGAATAATATGATTATCTACTTTTACTATTTGTTGTAATATAAATTATTTTTGTTGTTCTGGTTAATTTATTCCATTACTTTGTAAATCATTCCATCCCCTCATAGAATATATTGATTGTGATAATGACACTAGCGATCTGTCATTGTCAACTACATATGTGTGCCAATGTTCACAAGTGAAAAATCAATTATCCCCCATTTTTCTACCCGTAAGGGTGGATAATTCCATTCGAAATTCAAATATAATCAACTATGAGGTATACCCTATCTGATAAAGAAAGAATCATCCAAATCGAAGATTCCAGTACAAAGTTATGCCTGATAGCATCGGTTAACGGACCAGAATTCGGAGGGTGAGTGATCAATATCCTTCATTTTGCTACCCTTAGGGGTGGATTTCATTTTTTAAATTCAAAGTGACCAATTTCGAAGTGAGAATTTTTTTTTGTCAAATTGGGACAAAAATTTTAATTTCCTATTCAATGATGATTGCAAATCAAATAACGTTTCCTTCTGTGAATAACTACAACAATGAAACAAATAGCAAACTTATAATAATCTATTTACAAATCTACATCATCCTCCAGTTATTAACAAATATGTATCAAATATTTATCATATATCTGTTGTATGATAAAAGTTTCCAGAATAAGAAAAGAAATATTGTTTTTATTTGTTGAACCTGTCGGTTTTATCGATGACAATGTACCTCTGATTGTAGTTTGTGTAGCTCGTAGCTAGACTTCACGTAGTTGTTTGGCTTGCAATCAGGGGGTACTTATAGCTGCTGGTCGACCGATAAGGTGGACACAAGCATCAGCTTCTGGTCCATTGAATGTGTTCTCAGCAATATAACATGAAAAACAATATTGCCTGTGTCAGAATTTGATATACAAGAATTGAACTTCCTGAAATTTGGAATTTTTCAATGCACTCCTCAACGCATAGCTGTTACAAATGAGTGTAATCTCATCAAGAGATTATTTCTTGAAATTAATTATATAATAATAATAATAATAATAATAATCTTTATTCAGTACAGTTAAAATGGTATACTGAAATGGCGAAGTTCATCTCTTGCTGGGCGCAAGGTGATGGTCTTCCACTCAACCAAACTTAACCTAATCTTAGCATAATTAAAAGACAAAAATACAAAAATAACAAAATAAAATGAGAGTTATAAAGGTGAAGTAGAAATGTAGAAATGTAAACATGAATGCACACATATAAAAACATATACAAAACACATAAAAACATATAACAACATTAAATGTGGGAAACTTAATACACTTGTGTAGAATAATCGAAGGACATCTGTACAAAGTGCACAACCCTCCCAAGCCCGCAAAACGCCCCCGACCCCTCAATCCCCAGCGCCCCACGCCAGGCCAGGAAGCAAAACAACAATTAAACCAGGTGGACATGTCTTAAGACCTTGACACATCCACCCGGCCTCCGAACTCCAACATGCGACATGCCAGACTCCAAGCCAATCCACAATCATTCGATCAACAATGCACTCATCCACTGCTCCACCCCCCGCACCCGACACGGAGCACCGAAGACGACGAAGGTCGAAAGCGCCTCGCAAACCCAAGAAGACTACCCACTCCATACAAAAATCCTCCATCCACTATACAAAAACATATTCATAAACATATATGCATTTGGTAGGAAATGATTATCAAGACTAAAACTAAAAGAAAGTGGACACAGAAAATAAAATCCTATTGAAGTGACAATAGCAATTTTCTATAGGCTTCATGAAAATAGAAACAGATTTGTCTTTGATAAAGTTCGGTATGGAGTTGTAAACAGCAGATATATTATATGAGAAACTTCTTTCAAACATGCTAGTTTTATGTATAGGTGGGGTTATAATACCCTTCGTTCGTATGTTTATGTTGTGGACATCCGAACGGAAAACAATTTTGCGGTATAAATAAGAAGGCTGTTTTGAGAGGATAATTTTGTGGTATAAAGTGGCACAGTGAAGTTTACGGAGAGATTTCATATCTAGCCAACCATCTTCCATGAGCTTATGTCTAATAGGTGTTCTCTTCCTCACGCTATAGATGAATCGCAAACAATGATTTTGAATTTTTTGTATCCTCTTTGCATCGAATGCTGTTAGACAGGGGCCGTAAACAGTGTCACAATGATTGAAGGTAGACAGTACTAAAGATTTACAAAGCATTTTTCTAAGATGGATATTCAACAAGGAACGTGAGTTATATAGGAGTTTAAGTTTCCAGATTGATTTCTTTATGCATTCTGAAACATGCTTTTGAAATCTCAAGGTGGAATCGGTCCACAATCCCAAGTTTTTTGCCACGTCGGCGAAGTTTATTGGGACATTATTGATGGAAATGTGCATATTCGCAATCAATGTCGCTCTGGCCTTGTTATTACCGAAGAGCAAAGCTGTTGATTTGTTAGGATTCAGAGCCAGGTAATGATCACGTGAGATTTTGTGAATGATGTTCAATTCCCTATTGATTATTCGACAGCTGTTCAGCATATCTGATGGGTGGAATGAATATAGGACCTGTGTGTCATCGGCATACATTTGTAGATGACAGTTATCAATAAAGTTATGGAAGTGTGCAGTATAAATGGTATATAAAATGGGACCAAGTATTGAACCCTGTGGAACACCACAGGTCAATGCTTTTGAGTAATCTAATAGTACCACTTGAAATGTCATTTTTCAATATAACACGCTGTTGTCTACCACTGAGGTAATTAGACAAAAAGATTACCGAATTTTCAGAGAGTCCTATGTACTTCAAAATGCATATTAAGACATTGTGATCGAGGGTATCGAATGCTTTTGAGTAATCTAATAGTACCACTATTGTAAGTAATCCAGAATCTGTGGCCTTAATGATTTTATCTGTTACGTTAAGTAAGGCTGTGGCACAACTGTGATCCTTCCTGAAACCAGATTGTGTATCCGGTAGGACAGCGTTTTTCTCCAGGTACTCAACCAACTGATTTTTTATTATTCTTTCCAGGATTTTTGAGATGACGGGAAGGATACTTATTGGTCTCAAATCTTTCAGTTCATTCACTATGTCCACTTTTGGTAAAGGTATTACATGTGCGACCTTCCATTTGGTGGGAAAAACCGAGTTTTCTATACAGAAATTCACAATATGTAATATATAATCAACCAGGAAGGGACAACACATCAAAATGAAATCAATACTGAGACCATCAGCCCCAGTAGCTCTTGTTTTGATAAATTCTAGTTGTCTATATATCTCCCATTCATCAACTTTTGCGAAGTGTAAGTTTCCTGAAAGTCCTGCCCTGTACCCATCATAATATTCATTAATGTTTTCTGTTGGTACAATCTGAGGAATTGAAGATAAAAATAATCATTTATTTCATCAACGTCAGACAGGTGTGCAGGGATTGCTGGAAGGTTGTTTTTTTTATAAATATTCAAACTTTTCATAGTACTCCAAGTATCTTTACTATTTCTACCAACATGATATTGCAAATATGCTTTTTTCTCTCTTTCTACCGATCTATTGGCAAAGTTTCTGATCGCTTTGTATTCCTCATAAACTTGGGGATTCTTCGTTTTTTTGAATTTATTGAAAATTTTATCTCTTTCTTTGAAGATCAGTTTGATATTATTCGTTATCCATGGTTTACGTTTTTTCTTGAAAACTGTGGTGATAAGGGGAGCATGAAGATTCAGTAAGATATTCAGGTTTTCCGTAAAAAGTCAACTTTAGCGTCAATAGTTTCTAGATGAAAAATATTTCTCCAGGGTATCGAACTTAGATCATCACTGAGTTGAATCAAGTTGATAGTTTTTAGAGATCTGTAGGTTGTGGGATAGGTTTAAATTTGTCTTCCGTTAAGTCAAGAGTGATGTGAATCAATTCATGATCGGAGACTTGGGGAACATGTAACGATCCGCAGTCTGCAGTATCAAACTCTTCCGAAACAAGGATAAGGTCAATCAGAGTGGAACTATTACTTGCGACTCTGGTAGGAAAATCAACCATCTGCTTCAACCCCGTACTTGACAGAAGCTCACAGAAGCTTTGGGTATGAGAGCTGTTGATATCGTATAAGTCAATATTGAAATCACCCAAACATATAACTTTATCAAATTCAGATATGATTGAAAAAGGCTATTTTCAAATTCATTTAGAAAATTATTTGTGTTTAGTTTGGTTGCTTATAGATACAACCTAACGCTATATTTGATGATTTAAATTTTATACTCAACCACAAATCCTCGATATTTGCATTCACTGGAAGAATTGAATATTTAATGAAATTTCTCAGATAAATTGCTACACCTCCATACCCACTGTCATCGGATCTGTCTTTTCTTACTAATACATAGTTTTCTAAATCAATATCTCGAGAATTTATTGAACTTTTCAACCATGTCTCACTGAGTGTAATAATATCAAAATGGTTACTAATTAAAACATCATTCAACTGAATGAAGTGAGCTGGAAGTGATCTCATGTTCAAATGACAAATTTTGAGATTCATTTCGAAGGAGAAATGTATATTTATATATAAAAATTATTTAGTACTTGAGAAACAAACACAATAACTGGTAAAAACTAATCAGCGTTTTTTGGTTTTGTAAATGCGCTATTTTGTCGTGTTCTCCTCTCGGACCCAAGGATAATATTTTGTTGCTTCAGTTTCTTGTTATGAGGTTTAACAGTTGAGTTCAATGCGGGTTCAATTTCGTTTTCAGTATCTTCAGGTTCGGAGCTGCTGGTGATTGGTGGAGGGTGTGAAGGAGTTGTTGGGGCACTATAAGATTCTCGTCCTCTTTTATTTGATACTTGAAAATTTTCCTGACTCTCACATTCCTTTTCTAATTCTTTTGCAGTGTAAGCTTTACCGTTGACAATGAGTTTGTGGTTAACAATTTTTGCCGAAAGATTTCTCTCTCTGGCCTCCTTCATGTGTTTTGCCAGGATTTTATAGTTCAAGCGATCTTCATAGCAAAGATCATGTGAAATAAATAGGTCGCTACCTTTTAATTTTGAAATGTTCTGGAATACTGAATTCTTTTTCAAATATGACATGAACTCAATTTTCACAGCTGGCTTGGAGGTATTATTCAGAGGAAAAATGTTGTTGAGGTCTGATTCACAAAGACTAGTCCCCAACAAGGAATTGAGTTTTCCAATAGCCGACCTTGCACTATCGATGTTGGACTCACACTCTAAACCAAATACAATAATATTATTTTTTCTAGATCTCCTGTCCAAAACTAGAAAATTCTCTGTGAGATTTTCACACTTCTGTTCTAATTCAGATATCTTTTTATTCTGATCTCTGATGATAACTTGCAATTTTTCATTTTCAGAATTTATATGTTTTATCAGTTCCACTTTAACTTTAATTGAGCATACATATCAGCTTGTGCTGAGATTTGTCAGTAATATCCAATACTGAAATTGAATAATTATTTTATGATTCAATCAAAATTGATCTTTGTTCTATATAAAGAAGAGATAATTTATTCTGATTTACCAATTCACAAAGAATAAAAAAATCAGAATTATACGAAAATGACTTCAATTTCAATGATATTCAAAAGAAAGTATATGAGACCTATGTTTGACCAATCGTCAAATACCTCTTCAGAAAGTTTTCTATAAAATCAAACAATATATATATATATATATATACGTGATCGCTTCACCTACATCAAAATCACAGCTCGGTGATAATTATCACCAAATATGGAACCATACCAAAGATATATTCAAATATAAAAATCATTAAAAAATACCAAATACAGTGTAAGTGATATCATATATTTGTGAAACCCTCATTGAATCCCAATAAAGCCTCGCCAGAGAAAGCAATCTAATCAGATAAGATTGAACAATGATATCTTAATTCAATTTGATATATCACATGTGGCATCCATGATTCTAACTGAACTCCTTAAAAAATAAATAATGAACGGCACTGTAATCGATTATCAGATTGACCTAAATAAATCTAATCGCTGTTCACTGAACAATATACATGGATGACTTGTGAAATCATTTTCTTTGTGAAGAACTATATGATGTTCTAGTTAAAAATATATTCCAAAATGGCTTATATCTTATGTGATCAAAAATACTTCTACATACCTTGCCTGATGTCACTGTAATCCACTGATTTGAAATTACTTTCGTAGAAGAAAGAATAATGCTCTAATTCATTTGTTAGTTCAACATGAACATATTCTACTTCATTGAATCATGGCTGACAAGTTTCAGAACCAAGTTATCTCAATTACAGTTCGCTCGATAAAAGCCGAGAATGGCATATTCATTCCTTTTAATATCTCCGTTCTGTCAGATCCCTCGCGTTCGTCTTATTCTTCTCAGCCGTAATGACTGTTCCATTGCCCACGGTTAGATGTCGCTAAGATTTCCAATAGGGATTATCGATTGAAGTGAATGAATGAATCTCTGAGTATATCAATAAGAAATGTAACAGATATATCGTTACATGTTATGGTTAACATTAGAAAACGATACGATAAATGTATCGAATTGAATGGAGATTTGGTTGAACAGTCCGGAATTCAATGTGTAGGCACTGTCATGTCAATACATTCTTTTGTAGTAGTTCATTTATGTCATTAATATTGGTAATTATATTATTGGATGTAAAGATGTCCATTTCTATTCTTTGACAACAAACTGCAGTGTTCTAAGAGACATAACATATCCCACATAGAGTTGTTATGTTCTGAAGGAGTATTTTAAACCAAATTATTTACAAAATTGTGATTTATATGACAACTATTTGAATTATTTCGATTTTGATATGAATATTCTACTGTTAAAAAAAATTATTTCATCGTGAAATTTCGGTCACACCCATTTGAAAGTATCACAAATCCAGTAGCAGCGTCAGATTTTATTATAAAAAATCGCAAGTATGTTTTTTGGATTCTTGACCTTGAAAAAAATTTGAAGTAGGCCGTGAAATTTTTATTTTTATTTCGAATTCATGGCATTCAACTAGAACTATTGATGCTCTATCTACTGGAAAAACTTCTGAATCGGATAATAAATAACAGTTTCAGAGAGGTGGCCCGCTTTCAAATGGCTCACTCTGTATATGTCAGTTTAAATCAGGAGATGCTAATATCATCAATCGCAATTGATATTGATATCCTACGAAATATCTGGAAATGAATGGAATTCCACTGCTCAATTTTTTTAAATCACTGAAAAATTTGCTATCTATGGACTCACCCTGTATATTATCTGTACGTGCAGGAATCTTTGTTGTCTATAGTGTATTCAAATCATCCGTATGAACAATCGATGCATACTCGATTCTGTTCATATATTCGAAAAAGTCTCTTCACAATAGTCTTTTGAATTGAAAAGGAAAACATTCTCAATTGAATATTGAAAAGAAATTTTTTTTGCGAATTGAAAAATCCACGATAAAAATGAAGTTACTTCATGATTCAAACTATTGAATTCAGAGCGGTGCTGCAACGGAGACATTTATCAGCATCACGAGTTCTGCAATATACAGTGTCACACATAAAGTTCGCAACATATGGAAGTTTTTTTTATTAAGAGGTATAATGAAAATTTGACTACGCAGTAAGCTTGTGCTTGAAAAATGAGTAAAAAACAGCCTCTTTCCTTTTGTCATGTGATACTCTAAACCTGTCAAATTTGACATTTTTTTGAAAATCCTCAAAAAATATTTTTTTTTTGAAATTTTGAAAAATGCCAACGAAAAAAGATGCTCACTTTCCAATTTCATACCTTTCCTCCAAATTTGGACTCTCTACGGTCACTTCGACTTTTTTCAATTTTTTTTTATTTTTTTAATCTTTCGCTCTACCGATTCGAACGAAACATGATTCAAATTTCATAATTCTGATGAATACGAGACTTCAAAATCATATCTTGCCCAGAAAATACTCACATTGTACTGTTACCAGAAAAAAAATGCACCTCCAGAAATTCGTCTTTGTTTTTGCAAAGTTCATCTTGTTTTTTCGTTTCATTGTGAAACTGATTCGGATTTTTGAAGTATGGGCGATAATATGTCAGTAATCGAATAAACGAATTTCTCTCCATTCTTATTACACTCGTATTTCTTTTTTTTATTGATTTTTATCCAGTTTGATTATTTTTCTGACCAATAATTCAGTTACAAACAAACCCGAAATATCATACTTTCCTGTAATTTAAACAGTGACCTACAGTTTAATAACTATTCAAAACACTTTCGTTCTAGCGATTTGTACTAAACATGATATAAAATTTCGTGATTTTAAACAATACAAGACTAATGCAACATTTCGGGAAGAAAATAGTACAATTGATCGAATCAAAATGAAATTTCTCCTTAGTAGGCTTTTGAAACAAATTTTTTGTTGTGGATAATGTCGAATAATTGCGTTTAATAAATCGAGTTGTTTCGTGTACAGATTTTCCTACATTTATAATTCACAAATAAGTTTTATGTACAATGTTATCCGCACAAGACAAAGTGGAAATCGTTCTTTTATGTGGTGAGAATGTGCCATATCCAGATGTTGCTTGTATTTTCAATCACCGGCATCCAGGAAGAAATATTCACTTTAGCACCGTGGGAAGGATATTGAAAACATTCAGAGGAACTGGCTCTGTGGACAATCGTTTCAAGAAACCACATAATCCAATAAGGTATACACACTCTTAAAGAAAGAGATTTCGATATTCGAGCAGGATTTTCATTTTGGTTCCAAGGTGAGAGAGAAAATGATATCACATTTCCCTACAGGATTTTATGGACAGACGAGGCAACTTTCACGTCGAACGAAACAGTTAGTTCCCAAAATTGTCGATGGTGGTCCAACAATAATCCAAATTTTGTAATAGAATGCCGTGACCAATATTCTTTCAAGACAAATGTGTGTGGTGTGGTTTATTACATAACCAAATAATTGGACCATAATTTTTTAAAGAAAATTTGAACGCAGACATGTACAGAAATTTCATTATGAATCATTTGTCTGAAGTTTTGGATAATCTGCCTCTGACGAAATTTGTGGTATCAGCTTGACGAGGCACCGATCCACCAAACGGTAGAAGTGAAACAGTGTCTCAGTCAGATGTTTAGTTGCAAAGTGATAGGACGAGATTGGGAAGATTATTGGCCACCAAGTTCACCGGGCTTATCTCCAATGGACTTTTATCTATGGGGATATCTGAAACAAAAAGTGTTTAAGCACAGACCATTTGCAAACAAAGAACATTTAGAGAATACCATTCGGGAGTGTTGTGCTAATATAAATCCCCTATTCATTAAAAATGCTACAAAGTCTGTGAATGAAAGGACTATAATTTGTATAGAACGGAAAGGACGGCATACTGAATGATGAATTCGGGTTCTTTATAAGATTATTGAGATAAATCAATGAATGTTACGATGTTTTGTTGTGAATTTGGTTATAGTTATTTCGGTTTAATGTTTTTTACACATCTAATGGTGAAAATAGAGAATATGAGATTCATGAAATTAATTCAAGAAACGTTGCGAAAAATTATTATTTGCTCGAAAATTACATCAAACAGTTCACATCCAACAGTTACACTGTTGGGTGTAAACTACATCAAAATATTTCGAACTCATCTGCAGCTAACGGGATACAAATCTGTTGATATTTTACTTAAAAAAAAGCGTGGGGTGGATGGTATCACCTGCCCTAGGTGTGTAATGTACTATATAATTATTGATACCATGCACCCCACGCTTTTTTTAAATAAAAAAATTTTTTTTTTCATTTTCAATTCTTTTAGTCTGGTTTTCTATAAAAGCGTGTTTTTTAGTTTTTTCAAACTATTACTTTTATTATTTTTTTGCAAATTAAAAAATGGAATATTCTTATCAAATTAGGTAATCATAATCTCCGACCCCAAAAACCCCCACATACCAATTTTGAATAGAATCAGACCATAATCACAAAACTCGGCCGCCATTTTAAAGCCGCACTCTTGAATTTTTCAATTTTCACGTAAGAATCATATTATTCGACTCTAAAAACCCCCACATACCAATTTTGAATAGAATCGGAGCATAATCACAAAACTCGGCCGCCATTTTAAAGCCGCCATCCCGAATTTTTTTGTTTTGACAAAAGAATCCTAATCTTCAACCACGAAAACCATCAGATACCAATTTTGAAGCGAATCAGACCATAATCACAAAACTCGTCCGCCATATTGGAGCCGATATTGTGTTTTTTTTCACACAAAAATTTCTTAATGCGATGTCACCGGAATTATGTACACCTGCCAAATTTCAAATCATTCGGACGTCTGGAAGTGGGTCAAAATCGCGCCCAAAGGAGTCGGTTACAAACAAACAAACAAACATACAAGTGAAGCTAATATAAAGCGTGTACAAAAAGAAATACGAGTTTAATAAGAATGACGAGAAAATACATTGAAAATCCGAATCAGTTTCACAATGAAATGAAAAAACTAGATGAACTTTGCAAAAACAAAGACGAATTTCTGGAGGTGCATTTTTTTTTCTGGTTACAGGCCATGTGGGTATTTTCTAGGCATGTATGACATTGAAGTCTCGTATTCATCAAAATTATGATATCACGTTCCGTTCGAATTGGTAGAGCGAAAGACTCCAAAAATTAAAAAAATTGGAAAAAAGTCGAAGTGACAGTAGAGAGTCCAAATTTGGAGCAAAGGTATAGAATTAGAAACTGATCAACTCTATTCTTTGGCATTTTTCGAAATTTCCAATAAAAACTGATTTTTGAGGATTTTCTAAAAAAATGTCAAATTTGACAGGTTTAGAGTAGCACATGACAAAAGGAAAGAGGCTGTTTTTCACTAATTTTTTAAGCACAAACTAACTGCGAAGTCAAATTTTCATTATATCTATTAATAAAAAAACTTCCATATGTTGCGTACTTCATGTGTGACACTGTATAAAAAATTCGAGCAAATTCAGCGAAAGCCAATTTCCCATTGATGCGGTGCGAGGTTTTTTCGGGAAAGATAAATAAAAATCAACAATCAATGACTGGGTGCGGAGGTTCAATCTCTATAAAATAACGAATCTTTAGCTGACTGATAATAGGCACACGAGAAATAATATTACTTAACTTCCTTCCGAGTGTTAAGTGCACCCCGTTGCCAGTTAATTTATTCAATATTTCGAAAATCGTGTTTTTTTGCAAAACGCTGATATTTTTACAAAATTTTATTCATTTTGCCTTGTTTGTTTCTCTGCGATTATTATTCATTTCTCCATTTGTAGGTACGGGTGAAATTTTTAAATGAATTTTGATCCACTTCTAGTCGTCCGATTAACTTTGGCAAGTGTTCATAAATCCGGTGACAACCTATTATGCATTTTTTTTAAGAAAAAACCATAATGGCGGACTAGTTTCGTGATTATGGGGCGCTTCTTTCAATATTGGTATGTGGGTGTTTTTTGGGTCGAAGATAATTAATTTTTTGTCAAGATCCATTAATTCAAGATAGCGGCTTCAAGATGGCGAAAGAATTTTGCGACTACGGTCCAATTCTATTCTAAATTGGTGTATCGGAGTTTTTGGGGTCGCAGATTATGATTTTTTTGCCAATGAATTTGAGATGATGAGTTTTGTGATTATCGCCAGATTCTATTCAAATAGGTATAAGAGGGTTTTTGGGGTCGAAGATTATAAATTTTTTGTCAGAATTTAATGAGATGACGGATTTCATGAATGACTAGAAATAATTAACTAAAAATGATGAAACAAAAATTAAACAAATGCATTAAAGAGGAAAAATTAAAAATAAATAAACAAATTTGTTAAAGGCAAGTTTTAATACAAATTCCCTGAAAAGAAACTTATTCCTTTAATTGTTCGACCTAGGTTATTCTATGAATAACAGATCCATAAGTTTGCCGCGAATACAAAATAGGTATTCTTGCGCCTTGATATTTAGGGTTTTTAGGGGAATGGATTCTGTTATTCATATTCCGGGTTTTTGGGATCGGAGATTATGATTTTGTTGTCAAAATCAAAAACATTCAGAATGGCAGCTCTACTGAACTTCTTTAAAAAGTCAAATATGTGTTGCATTAAACCTTACTCTCTGTACAATGCTTGTAACCATTGAACACTCATAACACAATAATGAACTGTAACAATTCGCTTTGAAGGCGCGTACACACTTTTCCTTGGAATTATTTTTTCTTCAGATATGTGACGGTGGTGAATTATTGCAGTCTTATATTGGTGATTATTCACTTCGAAATTAATTCAGCTAATCAAATGCATTTATCTAACCAACCAAATCCCAATATCTGCGAATATACACCATGTTGCTAGTAAATCCGCGATTATATACTTCAAAATGAATTCAGCTAATCAAATGCATTTATCTTACCAATCAAACCCCAATATAAGCGAATACACACCATGTTGCTAGTATATCCGCAAATATACACGCTACTTGCTATAAATCAAGTAGGCATTTATTAGGCTTTGCTGTCGAGGTATTTTTAAAGAAATTTGGTCTCGTGAATTTCTACAACAATATTGACACGAACATGTCAAAGTATTCTCACCAAAATATCCATCACTTGGGATATAACTACTGAACATACACGCTACTCGCTATAAAACAAGTAGGCATTTACCATTGTTTATACCAAACCTATCAAAATAATTCAGTCAGATGACGTCCAAATCACTGTCAAATAAAAAAATTCGAAAAAACGTAGAAAAACATAGTTCTTTCAAAGTAGGTAAGTTTGTAATAGCTAGCTCGATATATAATCTGGTCATATAGCTCTCGTATATATATTTTGGGTAGAGTATACTTGATATTTTTCCGCTAATATTGCCAAAGTATATTCACTAAAATATCCATCACTTGTGATATAACTACTGAAAATCACCATCGAAGCATGAGAATAAATCGATGATTTCTGATTTTACAAAGAAAAATTCAGCGAAAAACATATAGGACGTAAAAAAATATCATTCATGTCTTTCTATTTTTGATTCTACAGCATCTTCTGTCCACGGAGGGTCATTATATTTTTCATCCCTTAGAGAGCGTTGTCTGATATTTCCTCCAGTACACAATCCATTCTCTCCACAAAATTTCGTTTCTTTCTCAACGAATATTAAGGTAGAGGAATATTCAAGTCATTCAGAATAAACCGTGAAAATGCCACAGATATTGGAAACTACTCTTTTATAAAATTTTAAGTTTTGCTGAATTTTTTTTTTCTCAAAAATTATGAGCTGCATTTTCCAACTCTAAAATCTTTTGTTGTAAAAGTTCAACCAGTGAGTTATGGCATCCAAAGAACGTTGATTGATTTAATAAAAATCGGTTCATTCCTCACGATTTATTCAAACAAACTAACACAAAAGTCGCAAGGCAAAAACACATGAATATGGGATTCAAAACTAATATATGCCTGGTTTTGATTTTGAAAACATTCACTAAAATAATATCAAAATCCAATAACGGTTCTTCTGCCGCTGGCGCTGGAATAATATATTCTGCCTAAAATCCGTAACGAAGATTTCCTTATTTTACCTTCACAGGTCAACCCAACTGGTATGTTGCCACACCCGCCAATATAATTACGAATCTCTAGGTTACTTTTTTAACCTTTTTTGAACCTCATAATAATGGATATAACAACGTTGGATTTTATTTCCACCAAGAATGTTATTTCGGAATAACTATTTCAGGAATCATTTCTTCCTGATTAATTTCCAAACCAAATGATAATTGATACTTCATGGCAGCCATTACATGAGGTACGTAACTTTATCGGCAATAGTGCCAAAGAGTAGAACTATAATCTTTGACAGTGCCCGCCGGTCAGTTCTCCGGCTATTGTTTCGTAGTAGAAATTAGTCTCGACTATAATTAGTCATTTGTACAGTTGGAGATTTGGATAAATATTCACTATAATGCATGGTGATCTCTCTATCGAATTAGTTTTATAAGCCATATTGATCGAGTAGACTTGTCCCACTGTTTCAGAGCTTCCAATGCTGCTTGGCTGTCCAACATGATTTTGATCGATTGATTTTTACTGATTCTGTTCAGACTTCCTTGTAGACAGAGTTCGATTGCATGCATGTTGCAGTTACCCTGTTATGTTATATTTCTGAGAAATTGTTATGATTATTTGCATTTGAATGAAAGCTAAATAAGCAACTTGATTCAATCAAAATCGCTATGAATTCACATATATTCAAAAGGTATATTATCGATAAAATAATATTTTGATTTGTTTGAAAATATGAACAGGGTGTTCATAAATTCAGATGTGGAGTTATCTGCGACTCGAATATAAACTTTAGTCACTATTTTCCATCGTTCAAGATAACCTCTTGTGGGCTGTTCATGTTGAAAAGGGAAACATTCTCAATGGAATAGAAAGATTTTTCTGTGAATTGAGAAATCCACGATGAATATGAAGTTAATTTTATCGTGGATCTTTCAATTCACAGAAAACATCTTTTTTTTTCAATATTCAATTGAGAATGTTTTCCTTTTCGAAGTAATATTTGCTAGTTCGAAATGTAGGTAGGAGTTGCATTGGGAGCTAAAGTGAACATCGGATTTCCAAAAATGGGTGAATACTTCTCTTCATCTTCCGAAAACCTCTACACAGGAAACAATAGGAAATGTCACACTTTGATTGTAGATTTGTGTTCAGGAGGTAAATTTGCAAGAATATTTAATTGGATTTGCCATATACTCTGCTCATGTTCCCCATAGGCGAAAATGCGAACGTATGTACTTAAATATATAATATGGATAAAAGCATCTCATCTTCATATGAAACAATGAATGTCGCGAATGGAAAGTGTCGAGAAATATCCGTTATCCGTTATTCGTCTCTAGATATCGATTAGAAAATATCTAAAGAGGAATAACGGCAATCGTTATTTCGACACATACAATATCATGGATACGACAATGTCGAGAGCCAAATTGTACGTATATAATGAGGCTCTCGTCTCATCGACAAGACGAATCCCCAAGCTAAGGGCTGAGTCTCAATAGATCGCAGCGTGGAAACTGCTCTACCAGGTACAACACTCTGCCAGGTACGTGAGTCGTCTACAGACAATTCCGAATTCCAACATCGAAATGTTTGTATAGTCCATCCAATATCAATTGCAGAAGCTGTTTCTATAGGGAGCAAATAAAAACTCACTTCGCTAACACGAGCGTATATACGAAGAAACGGAACGAAAAATAATCTGTACCACTTGTATACAGTCTCCATCGGCACAAAGAGCCCGCTGGTCAACGTGGACTTGAGTGACTGCTGTCTGTTCTACAACCGATTCGTCTGGGCCAATCAAGTCGGACATCAATGCTGGCAGGTGTGTTTATACGTTGCGAGGTCATAAATCACGCGTTATATTTGTGTTTCAATAGCTCTGAAAGATTGAAAACCAGTAGCGTCTGTGGTCTTGGTGTGTGCCGATCGAAATACGTTTTAGGATATTGAAATATCTAAATAAAATTAGTTATCTTCGCCACTGCTGCTCACAGGATTTCGCCGCAAGACTTTTTTATGCTTCTGCAATTGATATTGGGAAAACTATACCACCCATGATCGGCCGTCAAGAAATCTGGTCGGACATGACAAGGATCGATCCCGCCGCCGACCGTTGATTTCAACGGCAAATAGGGCTAGTGCGACAAACGTAGCGAGCTACGATTGGCTAGTAAAGTCACATTGTTTTGAGCCCTTCGACTCTCGGAACTCCAAGAGTTATCGTTGCCACCTTTGACCTTTCATTCAGGAGGTAAATATGCAAATCATCAAATAACTTTTTTCTAGACATTGGAACTTGGTATACCGTTCTCAATCGATAATATCCACTATGATTAAGTATAATGAAAAAAAAAAAATATATTGCCCTCTTAAATTTGCGGGAAAAAGTTGAAATCCCAAATAATAATTATTTCAGCAACACAAAGTTTTTCCATTAATATTTTATTTCCCAACCTATTGTGAGATTAAAACCTGAAATACAACCTATTATTGAAAATTTCTTCTGTAACTTCATCAGCATATTCTCCATTTTTTTTTTTATTATTTAGTTATAATTTTTATTATATTTCACAGTAATTTGCAAAGTTTCTACCCATAATTGTATAAATGATTTAAACTTCCATATTATGGAACATTTGTTTGTGAAAACAGTTATTATTGAGAGAGCCAGGCGGGCTTTGTGGCTGCAGCACCTCAATAATTTTCTTAAATGAAAAAAATAACATAGATAATTTTATGACAATCAAAAGCTCGTTCCTTGGTAACAGCCCGAAGGCTGAGGGCTGTTACCAAGCAACGAGCTTGAGAAATTTGTCATAAAATTATGAGGCATTTGTCAATGTCCGAGGCATATTCGGCGGAAAATTTTTTGACAAAAAAATTTATAACTCAACACAATGAAACATTTATTTATATATTGAAAGTACAGTTAGTGAAAGTACAACTATTGAAATTCAACTTAACATTAGATTCGTTGCTGTTCTCTACTATAGAAGATCTATTACCACGCATAATATTAATGATCTTGTTCTGGTGTTCTTGATCGAGATTTAAGTATGGTTTTATAGAATTTTGATTGCTATGACCAGTATTTTCAGCAATTGTTGTTCTTCTACACCACTTTTTGCCAATTCGCTAACAGCAGTTGATCTATTTGAGTGATTTGTTATCTTTTTGTCCTTTACATTTAAGCCAATTGCCTCAGCAGCAGATTTAGTCCATCCATTTATTGTATTTCTTCCAACAGGTACATTATCGTCCCATTTATCAGAACAGTCGTGGTGAGGTAATATTGTCGCCTCGTTTTGATATCAGTTTATGAAAAAGACGTACAGGGCAGCTTTGTCTTTCACAATTGGAAACCAACCATTTACTACTTGTACAGCTTTAAGAAACACCTCGGCACATTTTACTGAACACCAGATTTTATTCAATGCGATTTGTTCAAGAGTCATCGTTATTTATGTGTATGCAACGATCATGTAATGGCTATTAATACACTCGCGCACGGTTTACGACACTCGCATTCGGTACGTGTCGATGATCCTTGCATAATATACTATGATCTACAAATGTCATGAGATAAGGTCAAAATGCTTCTGTGAACAAACACTAGTGTGTTTTTGATGACTCCTAAGACCCCAGTATCTTATGAGTCGTAAAACAATGCCTAATTTTTTTTTTGAGTAATGAAAGGGAAATCTTAATTCTACTTGTTTATTGACCCCATCTGTTATTTCGAGAACAACTTTTCCGATGTCCAATGGAAGGCATTATTAAGTCATCTTTTTCATTTATTACATGTACTTTGATATTTTTATCAACAGACACACTTTTTTATAACTTGTGACATCCTTGGACTATACTCACATAATAAACTAACCATTTGTCATAAAAACCATATCATTACCTTCTCGAACAACATATTTACTGAATTTCCATGAACTGTCATAAACATCAAATGAGCTCTTAATTTAGAAAAAGTCTTCTTGTTGATAACATACTTGCTGTGGATAAAATGTTGTTTTGCATTTCATGTTTTATTAGCATAAAAAACACTCATACTATAAATATCTATTTGTTGTCCATAACATGATTTTGATTATTTTCATTATGGAATTGGTACAATGATAATGCTTTCTTACTATATCTATAAACATAAACGAATGGTGATTTGCATGGAAAAGATAAAAAAAATCCTTCCTTTCTCGTAGTATTACGTTTTTTTGGATTGCTATGTTGGGTGGTCCATTCACAATTTGCACGCAATAGGCCTCAGAGGAAATTTCCTTTCATGGATAATATCATATATTACTGATTTGTTTGAAATATGAACAGGATGTTCATAAAACCAGCTGTGAAATCACCTGCGACTGAAAGATAAACTTCCATAGTTCAAGATAACCTCTTGTGGGGTATTCGTGTTGAAAAGGGAAACATTCTCAATTGAATATTGGATATAAATATTTTTCTGTGAACTGTATATTTCCACGATGAAAATTAAATTATTTTTTGTGAATGTCTTACAGAAAACAATTACTTCCCCGTAGTTCGATATCCAGCGTGACTCCAGCCGGGAAAGTAGTTGTTTCCTGTTTGACAATCACAAAAAATAATTTCATTTTAATCGTGGAGAAAAGTCTTTCTATTCAATATTCAATTGAGAATATTTCCCTTTTCATCTTATCTTACATTCCGGAAAATATTGTTAGCATACCAGAGAGCTACTCAGATATGTACGATGTTGACCTTGGGATTCCACAAGGCTCGGTGTTGGGCCCACTGATATTCTTACTATTTGTAACTACCTTTTCATGTAAAATCAGAATGTATGGTACTCTTACGACGATGCCTCCATTGCAGAAGGAGCCGATAACATTACAAGTTAAAATGAACACAGTCCCTAATAGGTTTACCACATGGTGTTGACAAAATGAATTGATTGTTAATGTTGATAAAAGAGTACTCATTCAATTCTTGGTGAAATACAGTAAACAGGTCGATAGAAATTATTGTAAATAGTGCAACCATTGAAACATCTGAAGGTACCAAATTTCTGGGTATTTAAGCAAAAAATAACTCTGAATGAAAGCTTGGTGGAACCCCACCTAAACTACGGTATGATTGGTTGGGAAGAAATCACTAAAACACATCTGCACTGTTTTGAAGTCATTCAAAGACGTTTTCTAAGATGTATTCTGCAAAAGGGATACAACTATCCTAGCGACCTTCCACCTCTACTCAGAAACTAGAATATTAGACCTAAGGCAATTCATTGTTCATAAATACAACTACGGTTCAATATAAACACAAAAAGGATCTGATCACCCAGTCATAACTAGAGAACCCGCCACAAAAAAAAAGGATTGTAATTCCAGTCATCCACAAGTCAGTCGGTCAAAGAAACTATCATTACAGGGTCTGAAACTTTTTAGCTATCTACCGGAAATACTGAAATGCGAGCACAGCCATAAGAAATAAAAAATCTCAATCTTTATGTTCAGCAAACATTTTAATCTCTTTTTAGATATTGTACGATT
Source organism: Gonioctena quinquepunctata (assembly GCA_018342105.1). Lineage (NCBI taxonomy): Eukaryota > Metazoa > Arthropoda > Insecta > Coleoptera > Chrysomelidae > Gonioctena > Gonioctena quinquepunctata. Next base: position 841,807 of record JAFIRS010000260.1, read on the forward strand.
ATCAAGTATCATATTTTTCATCATAAATATTCCTAACATTGCTTTTATATATGGCAACATCTCACTACAAACACACTCATTTATAAAAACATTGTATAGAACTATAGTACCAGGTTTCTACAAATATTTATTTCATCCATATCATTATGATTATCTTACACTTTTCGCCTAGTTTAGAAACTCTTTTAATGTCTGTTTTTGACCATATGACTGAATGGATCTTTTTATAATCAATGTTTTACTATTGTATACATTTATAACTATTTTATCTTTTTTGATTTAATGTTTTAATTATCTTATATAACTATTGTATCTCTCACAAACAAGCAGACATACTCTGCTTCGTAAGCTGTATCCCAATTTATTCACCATCCAATATTCCAAAACTGTACATTGTAGTGTTGAACTTAGGAGAGAATGAATATATATCAATCCCGCGTGGAAATTGGACAAGCAAATTAGTTATGTCTGCAAAAGGCTAAATGGTAGCTTTCATGCTATTCTTCAACTGAAGAATCAGTTAGATGAAAAGACACTATTGAATGTATATAATTCTATGGGGAAGTAGTAGTGATATCACAAGAGAATTAATTGCCCAGAAGCGACTAGTTTGGCTATTATTCATTATAAAGAAAATAGAATCCTGTAAGACATATTGCAAAAAATATAAAAATCCAACTAGTATCTACATCTACAGTCCAATCATTTGAATGAAGAAAAATGAAATGAATTTGGAAACTAATTCGCAGGAATATTCAAGGAGAGACGGAGATCCACTAAGAATAAAAACGCATTAAACTGAACATTTCGAAATGTAGCCAATGCGTATGGGATCTAAATTTTTCAAGTGTCAGTCCGCTGAGCTGAAGGCAATCTCAAACATGAACACGTTCAGATATAAAGTTATGGACTTTATATCCATTGAGCGTTTTTATTCAAGGGATGAGTTTCTCAATTATATTGAAGCATTCTCAAAACCCAACACGTAATTTTGTACTTGATAAACCTATGTGTATTACTAGATATATGTGTGAGTGATTTATACTATTTTATACTTATATGTATATGTGTATATGTATATATATATATATATATATATTATTATATATATATATATATATATATATATATATATATATATATATATATATATATACGTGTTTCCTTTTTGTTGTTGACATAACCTATATCATTTCAATGATCAATTGGCTGAATAAATATTATATTCTATTGAAAAGTATTCAATCGCTCATGATTCCAGGAATCCTGAAAACAATGATGGGCTACTTGGACACGTATGGGCCTCATGTAAAAATTCACGATGGACCACTCAGTATTTGCGTTCTTTCTGCCGATGAGAAATTTATGGAATTTTTTCTGAGCTCTCCAAAACTGATTGATAAGTCTGATCAGTATAGTTTCTTTCAAAACTGGCTGGGAACTGGATTGTTAACAAGTACAGGTAATTTATAGAAAAACCAATACTGCATGCATATGAATCACAAAATATTTTTTTTTCAATTAAAGCCAATATACGGATGACCAAAGGAAAGTTGAGTGTAAGTAATTATTTGTTTGAATGTTGTGACGATGTGAAGATTGGATTACTCTCGTTTCGGACGTATATCATCTCAAGACGTTTCGTTTCTTCAGGTTCGCAGTGCGCAGTGGGTAGTTTCGCACCTCTCCAGTCCTCTAGAACGAACATGAACGATATCCATACATTCCTGATCTCCATGTTTGGCTGACTGAAGGCGTCATTGACTTCGAAGTGGGCGGCCTCCTTGAATTTTTATTTGAACTATTGCTTGTATATATGTCTAAAACTTGAAAAAGTGAAAAAGAATCAGATTCATTTAATTTTCTTTCGTGTGAAATGTTCAATAGTAGTGTACTTTTCTGGACTCTCGTTTTTACTCAAATGAATGAAACCTTAGAACTCTTGAGTAACGTTTTTTTTACTTTTACAACTAATGTAAAACATCACAAACAAAAATGTCAAAATCTAGAACAACAAACTAAAGGTGGTTATGCATAATAAAGGTGGGTTCACAACATTCAGCCATCCTATCACTTTTCGTCCACGAAAAGTACAAAATCTTGATATCGAATGGGCTTTCTTCTTTCTCTTCTTAGTCTCTCCTCGGTTTGTTCTTCATCATGACTTTCTTCATTGCTGCTTCTTCCATTATCATCATCTTGTGATATTTTAATATAACATCTTTTCATGGAGTCTACAGTAGCAATTACCTTATGAAATCGTGATGTTCTTTGAATTTCTGGAAGATAACGTGCCACACTGGGCAAGAGGAGAAATTGAGTACACGCACAGCCCAATGGATAATGAGAAGAAGAATAAGGAACATTTAGAAGCAGAATTATTTGGCAAAACTCCTCTGGAAAATTTTCGCTTGTTCTTTGATGATGAGGTACTTGAATTGAAAGTCGATTTCTCGCTGAAATATGCCCGTGATAATAACCGTCCTGATTTTCGATTATCAAAATCAGATCTATTGAATTTCATGGGAATTATGCTTTTATCTGATTACCATACATTGCCGCAAATCCATCTTTATTGGTCAAATGATGAAGACAATCCATAGTGAAACAATGCATGAGAAGAAATCGGTTCTTAGAAATAAAAAGGAATTTACATTTATCTGATAATGATGATTTGAATGTAAATGATAAATTTTCGAAAGTCAGACCATATTCAGATATAATGAACAAGAGAAATTTGCAATGGGGAGTTTTTGAACATAATTTATCCATTGATGAAGAAATGGTACCATATTTTGGCAGACATTATTGTAAAATGTTTTCGAGAGGTAGGCCAGTTAGATTTGGCTTCAAGCTTTGGTGTTTATGTTCATCAAATGGATATTTATTTCATTCCCTACCTTATGGTGGTGCTTCTGACAATAAGAAATCAGATTTGGGGCTTAGTGGTGATGTAGTGATGAGCTTGCTTTCGGTTGTGGAGCAACCATTTGCTCATACAATTTTTTTTGACAATTTTTTCTCCTTCAAATTATTCCGTCATTTGAAAGAGAACGGCTTTTTTGCAGTTGGAACTGTACGAGACAACAGGACTAATAAATGTCCTTTACAAAATTCGAAACAACTATCTCACAAAGAAAGGGGTGCATATGATTTTGCCTATGATAGAAAAAATAAAACATCGTTTGTACGTTGGAATGACAATTCAGTAGTGACGATAGGCAGCAATGTTTTCGGAGTTCAACCAATACATCGTGTGGGGAGATACAATAGGAAAGAACGAAAAGATATTCAAGTAAATCAACCAAATGTCATTTTTCAATACAACAAGTTCATGGGAGGAGTTGATCTTCATGATAATGGTATTGCCAACTATAGGTGTAGGGTTTTGAGAAAAAAATGGTGGTGGCCAATTTTCTGTGATTCTCTAGACATTACATTAGTAAATGCTTGGAAAATTAATAACAAAGTGAACAAGGAAATGTATCAATTGAATTTCAAGTCATATATTGCCATGCGTCTTCTGAAAACAGAAAGACTTTATGTAGAGAGGAGTGGTGTACATCCTATATTCGAAATACGTTACGATGGTCTGGGCCACACAATTATTTCACATTTGGATAAGGCCCGGAGAAGGTGTAAAATATGCAAGGATCATACTGTATATATGTGTAATAAATGTGAAGTTCATTTACCTATCATGTGGAAGTTTTTCTATTACGACATAAGGACCTTTGAATTTTAGAGCATGTTTTCTCGATTGTCCAGTTGATGGGGGTTCTCGTTTCACCAGGTTGATAGTCAGTGGCTTTCAATCTTCCTTTATTATACTTTTCAAGTTGTTTTGTTTGATCTCTCCTTATCGAATCAATCGCTTCTATTCTTCTTTTCTCAATTCCGTGTAACTGTCCATTCAAGTTTTTTACTACATCATCCACAGGATTTCCATCAAAACTTCTGGGGATAAAATTAAAAAGGAGATGAAAAAGTGTCGATTTTGTTGCCCTATGTGTAGTATTATCAATAGCATACTGCAGTCTCCCTACGTATTGATCCCACAAACTATCAACGGTGTTTCTCAATTTCCACAATCTAGCAAATAACAGAAAAAATCATTTCAGAATGGTTTTTGTGAACAATCAATGGTATAAACAGCACCGAGATCAGCTCAATATAAGATTCAACATACCTTTTGGGCCGTGTAGAACGATATCGGGTCTCTTATTCCTCTAAAAAAGTTTTGAATTGATGCGATACCAACAATGGTCGATCCCAATCGTTTCATTAATAAATGAGTCGATATATTGAATAATCCCTCTCGGTTAGCGAAACTTTTGCAGAAATATAAATTTTCTATCGAAAAAACCCCAGACTCACGGTATTAATGTTTTACCTATGCAACCGTTTTTTGGCTGTCTCGCACCATTACGAATTCAACCAGTACGTTGATCTCTACCAGATCGGCATTGCCGAAATATACAGAGTGATTAGATAAATGGGAGGAGTATACAATTACAAGAATTTTGCCAAGCGACGCATTCAGAACCAAGATCGAATTCACAACGTATCAGGGTTGTAGAATGTCTTTGCTCATTCAGATGAATTTAAAACCATAGGTTTATGCTAAGAAGAACATGGAGAACGATTAGTTGAATGTTGGTATTTGCAAGTTGTATTGAAGTAGGTTGTTCCGTTTGTGAAGATGTTTTCTTTATTACGATTTTTGTAGTTATCTGACGATGTATATCCAGATATTGTACTTTGCTCTATCGCGCTAATTGATTTCGGTATCAAACCGTTGATTTGCTCAGCTTCTTGCCATCTTACCAAACAGAATTCATTTATGTATTTTCTCGATAACACTCATCAAAATACCTAACTGAGTCTCTGATTAATAATTCACTTGTCGTTTTCAGACTGACTTTACGATCGTGCCATCTAGCAATGAAAGTGTATGGCTAAGTAGACAGCTTACACAAACTTTGTCTAAATCAAGATTACCATCCTTTGAAGAAGTTTTTTATCACAAAACTTTAGTGAAGAAAAATATTATTCAATCTGCGTAATATACAGTACTTTTGTTTAATGTCCCCCCCTTTTATTTTTTGAACGGGTCAACTCAAAAATTTTTAACTTGGGATAATGAAATTGATGCATGGATTCTATATTTTGGAGTAAAATTGACAGATGAAACTTTCAAGATGGCGACTGGGCGCCACCTGGGGAAAAAAAATTGTAAGGGGAGTCTTGTGACACATGCTTTTGAAGCTCCTGACGAATACTTCACAACCCTAGAATATGGAGTCGATATCTTCACCTACTACAAAATGGCGGAACATTTAATAATTACCTAATTAAGATCGATACATCTAGAAATATTTGTTTTTCTCTGCCATATGGCAATCCCAACAACCCGATAAGGTTTGTTAGGTTATTTTTTGTTTGAACAAAAAATGACAAGAAATGTCAATACGACAACGAACATCATTGTTCAGTTAAAATATCATCATTCAGTTTTCGGTTTTACTAGTAAATCAGTACCACGTGAACTACCTCCAAAATGGTCAATTCTCGTCCATTGGAAAAAAAAATCGAAGCGATTTTTATTAACAGTGCGACGCGTAACTTTCACGAAACCGAAAGAATTTTTAATGATCGTTTCCCGAATCGTCCTATCTGTAGAAAATATTTAAGGGAACTTGTAACCAAATTTACAACTACCGGTAGTGTACAGAACAAAAAGCCCCCAGGTCATCCGTTCATTCCGGAAGAACAGCAAGTTCAAATAATTGGTGAGATGATAGTAAATCCTCAACAGTCTACTTCCTCCGTCGCGAATGTTTGTGAGGTGTGTCCTTCTACTGTGTGGAGACTTTTGAAGAGGAAAAAGTATCATCCATACAAAATCAAAATGGTTCACCAGTTAACTGAAGATGACCCTGATCGAAGAACAGAATTCTGCGAAATTATGACGAAAACCATTGCAACCTATCTCCACAATATTTGTTTCAGTGACGAATCTACATTTTATCTCAACGGCAAGGTTCACAGACAAAATTGCCGTTATTGGAGTGACACTAACCCTCACATTTTCCGGGAAACTCATACTCAATATTCCGAAAAAATTAACGTCTGGGCAGGAATATTGGGAAACCATATTGTAGGACCTCTATTCATCGAACACAATTCAACAGGGAAACTGTATTTGAATATGCTGGAAAATACTGTTGACCCTCTAATCACCGAAATCGTCGAAGCGAATCCTAATGAATTCGATATGGATATTGTATTCCAACAAGATGGAGCACCACCACATTACTACGGACAAGTAAGAAACTATTTGGATAATACTTTCCCTGGTCGTTGGATTGGCCGTCGAGGTCCTACGGAATGGCCAGCCCGCTCGCCAGATTTGACACCTGTACACTTTTTTTCATAGGGCTATTCGAAGCAAAATGTGTACGAAACTGAACCTGCTTCAATATTGGATATACGGCAGACAATAATAAATATTTTTAGAAATATCGACGTTACTGTGTTCGAAAATGTTCGGCGAGAAATATCGGATAGGCTGTTCTCATGTCAGGCAGTTCAAGGCAATCATTTCGAGCATCTTCCGAACTGAACTCAGCTTCTTTCCTCAAATTATGAAGTTAAACGTCGATGTATTCAGGCAATTATTAAATGTTCCGCCATTTTGTAGTAGGTGAAGATATTAACTTTACATTCTAGGGTTGTGAAGTATTCGTCAGGATGTGTCATTTTTTTTCCAGGTGGCGCCCAGTTGCCATCTTGAAAGTTTCATCTGTCAATTTTACTCCAAAATATAGAATTCATGCATCATTTTCATCATCCCAAGTTTCAATTTTTTGAGTTGACCTGTTCAAAAAATAAAAGGGGGGACATTAAAGAAAAGCACTGTATATTGAATAATATCTTGCGGTTAAATCTCTTCCAAACAGGTTCTATTCTCTATTTCGTTTCATTTATTAATATGTTGTAATTTTATATCTGTTTGATTTTTTGTGATATGGGTGGGTGCTAATATATTTTCAGGGTAGACAAACAGTTATTTTAAATGAGTATATTCGAACATATTTTTGTTTTTAATCCAGGGCCTAAATGGAGAAAACGAAGGAAATTGCTGACCCCATCATTCCACTTTTCCATTCTGGGAAACTCCGTAGATATTTTCGACAGAGTTGGAAATGTTTTCATAAGAAATCTCGAGAAGGAAGTTGGAAAAGCCAGCTTTGATGTTCATCCCTTGGTTTCGCTTTGTACCCTCGACATCATTTGTGGTGAGGTCTATTCCCAATATATAATGGATTATAAAGCACTCAAGTAAGAAAGTGAAATATATGTAACAATGAATTTTGGATTCCTGAAGTGACCATATGAAAGTTGCAAAGTAACAAGGATATTTGAAAATTTTAGAAAACTCAAGAATGGTCGCGGAATGACGCTGAGTTCATAAGACAGCTTTTCAAGTCTGGACTATAGATAGATGATCCTTCAATTTCATAGACAATACATTACTGCATCGTATAGAAATTGTCAAACAACAAAACAAAGAACTAAAAACTAACATCTTTGGAGAAGCCCTTGAAGCTACATCTGACATTAAAAGTACATAAATATATTGAACATAGTTAATAAATTTACAGACATATTGTTCAAGTCATGGAGTCCGTTAAAATATAAAAACATTCATCAAGTGGGTAATGTTTAGGTTTTCTCTCAAAAAGTCCCTCAGACTGAATATATTCTGAATCTTCAGACAAGAGATTGAAAATTTTTGGTCAAAAATATTTTGGAGTATTTAGTGTCACATTATATTTACAGAATGGAATATAAAGGTATTTATTTATCCTGTTGAGGAGATTTCTCACGTATTCAACCATTGGTCAGGAATAATGTTCTATTTTCAAATACATACACCGATATTTAAAAAAAAATAGACCTACTAAAGGCAAAATCTTGTATTCTCCAAATGAAGGTTTAGAGGAGCTGAGTTGAGAGATACCAGCAATAATTCTCACACGTTAGTAGGTAAGGACGAATTCCCCCAAAATAGGAGACCATATCAAAAGCGAGACTCTACTTGAGCGTAGTGTAGTATAACTAGTTGCTTTGAGGTTAAGACTGATTTTATATTTCTAAACAAGAAACATAGGGAATTCAATATACGTATAAGAGACTCGCAATGAGATCTCTAGTTCAAGGTGTCATCCAACATCGCTCCCAAAAACCTGACCGAATCGGACTGAACCAAGGATCCATTATTGTTACGTATACTAATATCTAGTACTATTTTCTGATAAGTTACTGAATGACAGAATAGGAGGTTATCCATCAGTGGGCATTTACAAAATAATAGGCCATAGGCGAGAGCTATCATGTTATGCAGATTTCTTGAATAATTTACGATTTACGAAATTAATGAAAACCGTCAGATTTACATTCAGAAATTATAAATCACCGTGATATGTTAGGAAAGTTCAATTTAATAATTGTGTCGGGGCAATACGGGGTCATGCGGGAGGGCCTGTATTACCTGAAATGAGTGATATTGAGAGAGAGTTATTGAAGATTTTTCAGGTTTTACATTTTCGATGATAAAAAAATGTTCTTTTATTTGGAAGTATTGAGTTGAAAGCCAATTCACGTCACAGAGCTTGTGCTAAACATCTGAAGCCATACATGAAATTGATACTACATTACTCACATCACACTGTAGACACAGGTACGTAAAACTGCTTTCATGTACGTTGACCAGATTGTGAGCGGGGAAAGTTGCAACCATTCAGAAGGAGATAATGAATGGTGAACACAGCGTTAAATACAAACGGGCCTTTCAAGTACAGAAAGTGACATACTAATGGTAAAATGTTTTCTTGCTGTTGGATGTCTGACTATAGATCTTCAACAGACATTACCACGAATTACTCAAAGAAGTTCACTTCATATATAAAGAGAAACAATCTTATTATTTTACGTGGACCGGAAAACAGGAGTAGCACTGAAAGTGCACGTCACATCATGTTGTTCATATGATGAAGGATGATTTTCCTGAAATATACCATAGGATTATCCGGCCATACTCATGTGCTGGCCGAAATAAAAATTTGGGAGTGGTGACGTCCGTAATAGACAGCAGCATTTCTATGAAATTCATCCAATACTTTTGCATTTCTCCCGAAAAATTTGCATTTTAAAATTGATTCGCGAAAACAAACGGAAGTGGCGTATTGTGCCTGAATTTGCAATACAACACTGAGAAAAATGTATAGTGAATGTGACAGCAATACGATAGTAACGTTTAACAAAAATTTATTTTTACTATTTATGGTAATAATTACTATAAGAGTATTCTCATTACCAATACAATATTTGTATGGTAGGCCGAACAATATATTAAATAATTAATTTCAGAATAATCAGATAGTTAGTTGATTTGCAAGTGATTTAATAAATAAATATATCTTGTTTATAAGTATTAAGATAATTCGTTGTTACATTGAAGCATTTTTTTTTTATTATAAAAATATATTATGGTAGCATCTATTATACATAAATTGTGAAGTTAAATATAATCGTAAGGTAACAAATAAGATCTGTATTTGAAATTTAACATCACGAATTGTAAAAACAACCATACACTTATTTTGAAATTCGAGACTTGAATGTAGTCAAAGAAGGATTCTTGTTTTTTGATACATAGTTTTTTGGACTCTTTTCCGATTAAATAAATAACATTCAGGTGAGTACTTGTCATGTCATTTCAATCCGTTCTTGTGTCACTGAAGTTGTTTTCTGAATTTGTATTCCAATCTTTTTCAAATGGAAGCTTACACGAAAAGCGAAATGGCTTATATGATTTACGTATACGGTCTAGCCGATAGCAATTGCTACAAGGCTAGACGTATTTATAATGAAAGATTTCCTAATCATCGAGCGCCGAATCACCAGACATTCAGAAACCTTTTTCAGTGGCTCATGGACGCTGGATACTTTTAGAAAGTGAAAAGTGTGACTGTGTGCACGTATCGATTAATCGATGAAAGAAAATTGTATTTCGTGCATAAAATAATTTATTCAATCGTAGCAAAGCGCTTTCGACCGTTAGGTCATCATCAGTGCGTACCTGAAAGTAAGCACTATTGATAGAAAAAAGTTACTGAAAAGTTTTAATTTTGAGAAAGAAAATTGACACATTTTAAAAAGTGAGGTTACTTACTCGTCAGGTGTACAAGAAGCCAAAAAGACCATAAAACATCTCATGATCGATGAAAATTGTATAGGTTCACATAACATACATGTTAAAATAAGTATTCTAGGCCAGGATGACACTAGAGATTAAAATTTAACTCTTTTTTCTCATTTCTTGTAAGAAATCATTATTTTGGTGTGATAGCTGGACCCAAGTGACAAGATTGACAATTGACAAGTGAACGATAAAGTAGAAAGACATGGAACACAAAAACATGGAGATATCAGAATCAAGAAAGGAATATCCCTGTCATGCGAAAACACACTAAAAGATGATCAATCTAATGAGGACTGTCATCTGTCAAATATGTTCCAGCATTCCAAGGAAGACCAGACAAGACTCTTAATTCTCACATTTAAGTCATCATAATTGAATATAAGTTCCATGGACAATGAATTTTTCTTGATAAAAATAAAATTCCTTGTCCACCATGGCTCAGTTGAACCGCAACTGGGGGATAGGAAGTGTGATACAAGTCTAATGGGAACTAGACCCAACTTCACAACTCCCACAGCTGGAGTAAAACAAAGTCTAAAAGGTGATAATCCAGAACCTGACTTGTGTTCCCAGTATGGAGAAAACTGAAAAGGAGGCTGGCAAATTGCAAAGAGATAGAGAATGGAAATTGGAAATTATTAGCATGATTAACAATAAAACTAAAATGTAAATTAGGGCAAAAGGCTAGGGAAGTTAAATATTTAATTTAGACGTCTATGAAGTGGAATATAGGATCTATTTAAATTGACTTTCTTGTTGAGACAAAGGTTATTGTTGAGTATTTCTTTACTAATGTGTAAATCTTCAAGAAAATCTAATCTATTGTAATTTTTGGATCTGACTTCATGTAAGATCTGTGCATTTCTATTTGGACTGAAATTATGATTGTTAACACAAGTCAGGTTCTGGATTATCACCTTTTAGACTTTGTTTTATTCCAGCTGTGGGAGTTGTGAAGTTGGGTCTAGTTCCCATTAGACTTGTATCACACTTTCTATCCCCCAGTTGCGGTTCAACTGAGCCATGGTGGACAAGGAATTTTATTTTTATCAAGAAAAATTTAAATTCATTGTCCATGGAACTTATATTCAATTATGTTGACTTAAATGTGAGAATTAAGAGTCTTGTCTGGTCTTCCTTGGAATTCTGAAACATATTTGACAGATGACAGTCCTCATTAGATTGATCATCTTCTAGTGTGTTTTCGCATGACAGGGATTTCCCTTTCTTGATTCTGATATCTCCATGTTTTTGTGTTCCATGTCTTTCTACTTTATCGTTCACTTGTCAATTGTCAACCTTGTCACTTGGGTCCAGCTATCACACCAAAATAATGGTTTCTTACAAGAAATGAGAAAAAAGAGATGAATTTTAATCTCTAGTGTCATCCTGGCCTAGAATACTTATTTTAACTTTAACTTATGTTATGTAAACCTATACAATTTTCATTGATCATGAGATGTTTTATGGTCTTTTTGGCTTCTTGTACACCTGACGAGTAAGTAACCTCACTTTTTGAAATATGTCAATTTTCTTTCTCAAAAATAAAACTTTTCAGTAACTTTTTTCTATCAATAGTACTTACTTTCAGGTACGCACTGATGATGACCTAACGGTCGAAAGCGCTTTGCTACGATTGAATAAATTATTTTATGCACGAAATACAATTTTCTTTCATCGACTTTTAAAAAGCTCCAATGGCAGGCAGATCGTTGTCTACTAGGACACTAGAAGCTCAAGAAGCTGTTTTTCAGGCAATCGAAGGAGATCCACAGACAAACATGAGAAAATATGGTCAAAATCTGAACATACATCACCAATTAGTTTGGTCAATTCTCAAACAAAATCAGTTGTATCCTTATCACATACAGCGTAGCCAAGCATCGTTGCCCCGAGATTTCCTTCTCCGTGTAACATTTTGTCAATGGATACTGAGAAAATTGCACAAAACCCTCAATTTACTGCAGAGATATTATTCACTGACGAGGCACATTTTTCAAAGAATGCCATCATAAACTTTCATAATAATCATGTGTGGTGTGACAAAATCCCTCACGCAAAAGTTCAGTCCAGGTTTCAACACCAGTTTTCATTGAATGTGTGGATTGATATTGTTGAGGATTATTTGATTGGTCCCCACTTTTTTCCAGGGACTCTTAATGGGAATTCTTATGATGATTTTTTTGAAAATATTTCGGCAGAATTACTTGAAGATATTCCACTTTTACTGAGACAAAGAATATTGTTTATGCATGATGGAGCGCCAGCGCAGTTCATTTTAATGGTTCGAGAATTTTTAAATCCAAATCAATTCTGGCCTCCGAAGTCCCCGGATTCAAATCCAATCGATTTCTTTTTGGGGATCACTTGAAGTTCTTACGGTGCCAATAGAAACCAAAGAACAACGTCGTCAACGAATCATTGCTGGATGTGACGCTATCCGAAATACACCAGGTATAATGAAACGTCTACTTGGGTCCATGAGACGACGAGCCGACGCTTGCATAATGATGCAAGGTGGCCATTTTGAACAATTACTCCAATTATTACTCTCAACTTACTGTTTTAGTATTAAATCGGTCTTAATTACTGTTATTATTATTAGTATTAAATTGTAATAACACCCGATTCCTATTTCATAATGAAAAAAATAATTTTTTCAACCAAATTAATTTTGATTTCAAAAATCTTGCATTCATTATTCCAAATCCCAATAACTTGAAAACAGTTGCTGGCAGCGACCTCTACTAAGAATATATTTTTTACAAAAAAATGTTGGAAAAATCGATTTTTCCACTAGAAAACGTGATACAGGTACGTACAAAAAAGCTATGACATTTCAAATGACTGAAAAGACATGTAGATGGCGCCACCCCCACGAAAGAGACAAACTAGCATCAAATTTGATTTTGTCATTGAAAAATACCTCCAGATACCAAATTTTACTCGAATATCACGATAAATAAAAATAAAAATATGAATTCAACTTTGACACATCTCAGAAACGTACAATTTGCGGACATATGTTTATATGAACTTTTTTTCTTATTTTGACGTCAGCGACATGCTCCTGAATTGTCTAAACGTACTTAAGAAACACCCTGTATTTATAATAAAGATAAGTATATTGTTGTAGTAAATGATACAATCCATTTTTAGCATTGTGTTGTTTTCTGAATAGAAAATTGTTTTATATTTCTAAATATTCAAAATGGATGGAACGAATATTGCTGGAATGATATTACTATTGGCATCATGAAAAGAAATCAACCTACAAATAATTCTTGATTTAAAAATGTTATCAGAAACCCTTTTTTTATTTTCGTTAACAATTTCTGCACATTCAAAATCGAATCTTGAAAAAGGCAAAATTGTGAAGTGACTATTTATTTCTTTTGTACCTCTGAGTATTGTACATCTACAATGTCATTAAAAAAAAACACAACACTCAGACACTTACTTGGGTTACAAAGGTCCGAAGTTAAAATGAGTTTTTTTCGTTGACTTCAATTGAAGATATCAGCACAGAAAAGGAACTGAATGAAATATATAATGAAACATTATTGAAAATATATTTGTTATTATATTTTTCCTTTTTTTATACATACACTCATTTCCTTCTGAAAATGAGATGGTGAAAAGCAAAATGAAAATATTCAACAAAACTGAAAATACTTCACTGGAACAAATTCTCATAAAAACGATTTCTCCTTTTCTTGTCAGACAGCTACAGCTTATGTGTTAGTATTATTATATTATAGTATTCAATTATATATGTATATATATATATATATCTGCTTTTTTATTATTATTGGATTCATGTTTGTTTAAATAATGCAAAAATTTCATTATAGAACAATTTATTTAACTTTTTCTTTATTTACAGAATGAACCCCAAATTTATATAAAAAAAATTAACGTACTTAGTGTGCTCAAAAACCCAATATACAGGGTGTCCCTGGACTTCCTCTTTTCCTCTCGGAAATGTATGGATGGGGTCAAAATATCACCAGTACTTCATATAACTTTTGTTCCTAAAAGCCTTCGTTACCAAGTTACGGGCCCTCAAAGTTACAAAATGAAAAATGTTTTTCTTTGATAACTTTCAAAGTGAATATTCAAAATCATCTAAATTTTGGTGATTGACAAAACAAATTAATTCCTTCGATGAGCTTTCATGCAGGAGTCAGTTGTTGTGCTACAAAGTCAGGAACGGACTACCCCCGATGGTCCACACTCCAAAACTTTGAAATTACAGGTAATGTTTCAATAGTTTTAATCAAAATAAGGTTACGTAGACAATTTTTCGAATAGAAGTACTCATGTGGAGAGTTGATCGGAGCAACGATTCTTAATAAAATAAAAAATGTTCACAGTAGAAATACTAATGCTAACGTTGATTTAACAACATTTATAACAAGGATAATACAAAATATGCTGAAATGAAGTACAGTACCTAGTTGAAAGTTTCATCCACAATGTAGATATTTTTTCAAATGAAATATCAAGTTATGTAGATTCGTGGTGTTTTTGAACTAACAAGCTACTCCACTATGAAATATCGAATTCAGTCCATATTTTGTATTGTAACGAACCTAGGCCGGACCTGTCGCCTCACGCGTTGCCATCGACAACGATGAGGTCATCCCCGGAGATATTCGAGAACAATCCAGTCGCTCTGCCGCGGAAAACAACGGTCAATATTGGAAACAATTGGAACATGTTGGTCGCCAACTGCCGGAATTGGAAAGATCGGGAATTCTGTAACGGAGATAAATAGACAGCCCTCAAGATGGCACGGAGGGTCTGAACGAGCCCATACGATCGAGCTATACAGTGGCGTAGTAATATAAATTAAGTTGTAGATTAAGTGTGAAATAAATTAGTAAAACCAAGTTAAGTTTATTTACGTTACAATTGGTGTCGGAAGTGAGATTTTGAAAATAAACAAGTGATCGTGGAGTGGATAGTCAGAAAAATAAATTGATAGACCTTTTTTTACGCCCAAAATGGACAGTGGCCCGGTTTTCGCGAAGTGGACAATTGTGCGTGGCAGTTTGAAGCAGCGGCCAGAGCAAACGGATGGAATACAGGGGAAAGAGCTGTAGCACTGACACTTGCATTACGTGGAGAAGCGACAAATAATCTACAAACTCTCACGGCCCAAGAACAGGAGGACTATGATCAGCTGATTAAACATCTAGAATTACGATATGGCCACGCCCAGTTGGAACACGTATACCACTCCCAACTGAAAAATCGCTGCCAGAAATCGGGCGAATCCTTACAAGAATTCGAAGCTGACATTGCACGCTTGGTTCGTCTCGCATATCCAGCCACACCGGAAAATGTAATGGAGCGATTAGCGGTTCAGGCATTCTTGGATGGACTCCGTGACCAAGAAACCAGACAAGCGTTGATATTAGCTCGTCCAACAAATCTCGTAGACGCACTGGCACGCGCTTTGGAATTCGAAGCAGCAAAACAATGCTACAAAAGCCAAAATAAAGTTCAAACGATTGAGGAAGACTCACAGGAGCCTGCTAACTTGGAAGCTGCCATAAGAAAAGTGATGAAGGAAGTGTTGCCTGAGAAAAGACAGATAAGATGCTGGAATTGTGGCAAAACTGGACATGTGCGTAGCAAATGTCCAACATTCATCGACTCCGATGCAGAGAAACTAAAGAAGGTCGACGAGAAGGGACAATCGTCGGCATGTGTCCGGCAAGCCCCGGTTAACAACGCATATGTCGCTATCCTTCAACGACAGAACAAAGGTGTCTTCGTAGACGGTCTCATCAATAACGAGCCTTGCACCATGCTGCTAGATACAGGTGCGACTATGACAATTCTCGGGCCTTCCTTTGCCAGAACACCGGAACGGATTGAACCGACAACTTGGAAGCTACGCACGGCAACAGGGGAGCCAGCTACTGTATATGGCGAGCTACCGATTGAAATAATTTTGGGCAGCACTAAAGTGAAACATCAGGCACTTGTAGCGGACATCGAAGACGATGCAATCATCGGAATGGACATCATGAATTCCAGAGGGTTTGAATTAGATTTCAAAGACGGCGTCCTACGTGTCAACGGAGAAGAGCTGGTGCTTCATGGGAGAAGTGAAGAGTTGATCCGTGTGTTGTTGGCTGAAGATGTAAGCGTACCTGAGAGGGCTGAAACCATTCTGGAGGCTCGCCTGAACGGGAGTGCGAGCAGTGGAGACGTGGTGATGTTCGAGTCCAAACTTCATGATGAGAAAATTGGACGAGGGATTGCACTAGGGAAGACCTTGTTGCGTGCTGACAAATTTGTGCCGGTAAGGGTCATGAATGTCAATTATTTTTCAGTGACCTTGGAGAAAGGAACAATATTGGGGCACTGCTCGTCAGTTTCCTCAGTGATCCGGAGTGTACGAGGTACGATTAGCCAACCCAACAACTTGCCCACAGAACTAGAAAAATTAGTTGCCATCTCTTCCAAAGACATAAAACCAGCTCAACAGCCCAAACTAAGAGATTTAGTCAAAAAGTACCAAGACATCTTCGATACCGGACAAGGAAAAGGGGGTCGAACTAATGTGGTCCAGCACAAAATTGATACTGGGGGTGCCCGACCGATCCGGCAATCAGCAAGAAGACTTCCTCTTGCCAAGAAGGAAGAGGCTGACAAAATAGTCAGCGATATGGGAAAAGAAGGAGTTATCGAACCATCTGACAGTCCCTGGTCCTCTCCAGTCGTACTGGTGAAGAAAAAGGATGGATCGACACGCTTTTGTGTAGACTATCGCCAACTTAATAATGTCACGAAGAAGGACAGTTACCCTCTCCCGAGAATAGATGACACCTTAGACACGTTGGCTGGTTCCACGATTTTCTCGACCCTTGATCTGAAGAGTGGATACTGGCAAGTAGAACTGGCTCAGGAAGATCGAGAAAAGACTGCTTTTACCATCGGCTCAGGATTGTGGCAGTTTACCGTTATGCCATTCGGGCTCTGTAATGCTCCCGCCACATTCGAAAGATTGATGGAGACAGTGCTGAAAGGACTCTCATGGAACACGTGTCTAGTGTATCTCGACGACATAATTGTGGTCGGCAGATCGTTCGAGGACCACGTGAAAAACTTGGAGGAAGTATTCCTGCGACTGAGGAACTCCGGATTGAAGCTGAGCCCTAAGAAATGCCATCTGTTCCAAAAAGAAGTACGATACCTCGGCCACGTTGTCTCTGGGGAAGGAGTAGCAGTGGATCACCAGAAGATCAAAGCTGTTAAGGATTGGCCCATCCCAAAAGACATTCACCAACTTCGAAGTTTCCTTGGTTTATGCACATACTATCGCCAATATGTGCTGGGATTCGCCAACATCGCTAAACCACTGACCAGGCTCACGGAGGGCCAAACAAAGTTCCAGTGGTCCGAAGAATGTCAAGACTCATTCAGGAAGCTGAAACGAGCTTTGATCAACGCACCTGTACTGAGCTATCCCCTACCCAAAGGGAAATTCATTTTGGATACGGACGCCATCAACGTGGGACTTGGAGCTGTCCTATCTCAGATCCAGGAGGGACAGGAGAAAGTCATTGGTTATTTCAGCAAGACGCTCAGCAAACCAGAGCGCAATTACTGTGTCACCAGGCGAGAGCTGTTAGCTGTTGTAAAGGGAGTGGAGCACTTCTACAAGTACGTGTATGGAAGAAGATTCCTGTTGAGAACTGACCATGCAGCTCTCAAATGGCTCTTACAGTTCAAAAATCCTGAGGGTCAAGTAGCACGTTGGATCGAGAGACTCCAAGAATTCGATTTCGAGATCGAACATCGAGCCGGAACTAGCCATAAGAATGCAGATGCCTTGTCGCGAAGACCATGTCCAGATGATTGCTCACATTGCCGACGAGCAGAAGAGAAAGAAGCAACACTTTGTAGAACCGCGGCAATGGATGACAACTGGAATGACAGCAAGATCCAGAAAGACCAAGAGAAAGACCCCGACCTTGGCTTAGTTGTCAGCTGGAAGAAGGGCAATCGAAGACCATCATGGCAGGAAGTCGCAGGTTACTCGCCGGCTGTTAAGTCCTATTGGGCACAATGGAACTCTCTTATTCTGGACAATGGGATCCTGAAACGTGTGCTGGAGGCCGATATTGGTGAGGAAAGCAGACGCCAAATAATTTTTACCAGGAACAGAAGAGAGGAAGTGCTGCGGGAAATCCATGATGGAGTCGCTGGAGGACATCTGGGAGTGACGAAGACCCTGCAGAAAGTGAGGCAACGGTTTTACTGGACCAATTGTCAAGCTGACGTCCAGGACTGGTGCAGAAAGTGCGCTGTATGCGCTGCTAGCAATGGACCTCGAATACGACCCAAGGCCCCGATGCGTCAGTACAACGTGGCAGCCCGTTCGAGAGAATCGCCATTGACATCGCCGGCCCGTTTCCCGTATCCGACCACGGGAATAAATACATCCTTGTGGCAATGGACTACTTCAGTAAGTGGGCGGAAGCCTATGCCCTGCCCAACCAGGAAGCCATCACCGTCGCCGACGTCTTGGTGAAAGAGTGGATATGTCGATTCGGTATTCCAATGGAGCTGCACTCGGATCAAGGCAGAAATTTCGAATCCAACCTTTTCCAAGAAATATGTCTACTGCTGAACATCCGCAAGACAAGAACCACGGCCCTACATCCGCAGTCCGATGGAATGGTGGAACGGATGAACAGGACGATCAACCGCCACTTGTCCAAGGTTGTCTCTGACCATCAAAGAGACTGGGACCAGTATCTACATTTGTTCCTGATGGCCTATCGATCCGCAGTACACGAGTCAAC
Source organism: Gonioctena quinquepunctata (assembly GCA_018342105.1). Lineage (NCBI taxonomy): Eukaryota > Metazoa > Arthropoda > Insecta > Coleoptera > Chrysomelidae > Gonioctena > Gonioctena quinquepunctata. The sequence continues at coordinate 860,905 of JAFIRS010000260.1, forward strand.
CGGTCAAACTCCTGCTAGTATTATAATGGGCCGAGAACTGCGACTGCCTTGTGACCTGAAGTTCGGGATACCGCCAGGACAAGACACTGCGGGAGAGGACTACGTCAGCAAACTTCGGCAGAGAATGGAGGACATCCACGAACGAGTCCGGTTGAACATCCAGAGTGCCAGCGATAAAATGAAGAAGACCTATGACATCAAGGCCGACGCTGGAGGATTTAAGGTTGATGACCTGGTTTGTCTGTACAACCCCAAACGTCGTCGTGGACTATCACCAAAGTTGCGGAACTCGTGAGAAGGCCCGTATAAAATCGTGAAAAGGATAAACGACCTTGTGTACCGAATCCATAAGCCACCCCGAGGGAAACCAAGGGTCGTCCATTTCAACAGGTTGGCCCCTTACGCTGGAAACCATGACCAAGTTCGCACCCTCAAGCCACCGGAGGATGATATGACGTTCGAGAAGTTTATGTCCTTGTATTCAAACGGGCAGAAAGTTCTACATGGGGTTACTAGAGAGGAGTCACGAGACCTCTTCGAGGTGCCTGCTGACTACGCACTAGCGCACTGTGTGGCAGAAGATTTTCGAATGTCCAGGGGCATCGCCGTAGTGTTCTCCAAGAAATTTGGTCCTCCAAACACTGCGGGAGCAGAATCCAGAAGTTGGTGGGGTGCTACAGTTGGAGAAAGGCCAGAGAAACATCTACTACCTAGTTACCAAGAGGCATTCCCAAGATAAACCGTCCTATGAAGATGTCTGGAAGAGTCTCACCAAACTAAGAGATACTATGGTGGACCAGAATCTGGTGGATCTAGCAATTCCAAAATTGTCCTGTGGTATTGATGGGTTGGACTGGAGAGTCATAAGAAGTATGCTGGAGGCGATATTCAGATCCAGCGGCGTCAAGATTTTGGTTTGCTGTAACCCTCTTCCACGACCGATCATGAAGACCGTGGAGTGTTACTTCCATCGAACTTCACGGTGCAGATATGGGGAGTCATGCAGATATCGTCACACTCCAAGGATGAAATTTCGGGACGAAATGTCTTTAAGAAGGGGGCAATGTAACGAACCTAGGCCGGACCTGTCGCCTCACGCGTTGCCATCGACAACGATGAGGTCATCCCCGGAGATATTCGAGAACAATCCAGTCGCTCTGCCGCGGAAAACAACGGTCAATATTGGAAACAATTGGAACATGTTGGTCGCCAACTGCCGGAATTCGAAAGATCGGGAATTCTGTAACGGAGATAAATAGACAGCCCTCAAGATGGCACGGAGGGTCTGAACGAGCCCATACGATCGAGCTATACAGTGGCGTAGTAATATAAATTAAGTTGTAGATTAAGTGTGACATAAATTAGTAAAACCAAGTTAAGTTTATTTACGTTACAGTATGTTCGCGTGGAATAAGCACGTTTCGTGTTGTGTTATCAGAATCTCATGAAACTGAACATTTGGATGTTGCAAATTCGTATTCACAGCTTAAATGTTGAGGAGTTTCGCTGACAAGTATAATTTCATGGGAGAAAATCTTTAACCCGGAGATAAATTTAGCTGAAAAAACGCACATTGGAAGACATAAGATGGAGTAATCAACTCTCATAATCTCCACATATGGGCCGAATAAAATCCCCATGGGATATTGCAAACCAATCACCAACGGAAATTCGACGTGAATGTTTGGGCTGGTATCATAGGAAACCATCTTATAGGACCATTCGTTCTTCATGACTGATTGAATGGAGAACGTTATTTGGACGATTTGAATGGATTTTTGGAACATGTTCCATTGCAAATTCGAAGAGATATGTGGTTTATGCATGATGGCGCTCCTCCTCATTTCAGTTTGATTGTGCGGGACGATCTGAACCAGATTTTTCCCAATAGATGGATTGGTAGAGGTGGGCCATATTCATGGCCACCGTGGCTTCCGGACTTAAATCCATTGGATTTCTTTCTGTGGGGGCATCTTAAAAGCCTCGTTTACGCTACACCTATTCTCACCAGAGATGCCTTGTTGAATAGAATTACATTACATTGTGAAGCCATACGAAACGACCCTGGAATGCTATTTCAAGTGCAGAGAGGGTGTTTGCGTCGACTAAGAAAATGTATTGAGAGAGACGGGGGTCATATCGAGCAGTTTTTGTAGCGGATTTTGCATTTCTGTTTGCTATTGAGGCTTGCGATTGATTATTTACACCATGAGTTTTGTAAGGTAAACGTGTTTGCATGATAAAAATTCGTTATGAACATTGTACCTATCATTTCAATTTTCATTACAAATTAATCTTTTCGAATAATGGTAGACATCTCAGGTTGGATGTCGTCGAACAAAAATGCATTTTTATCAAAAATCGTTGTTCCGATCGATTTTCCACACGAGTACTTTTATCTAGGAAATTGTCCAGGTACCCTTGTTTTGTTAAAACATATTGACAAATCCCAGTCATTTCAAAGTTTTGGGGTGTGGACCATCGGGGGTAGTCCGTTCCTGACTTTGTAGCAAAACAACTGACTCCTGCATGAAAGCTCATCGAAAAATTCATTTGTTTTGTCAATCACCAAAATTTAGATGATTTTGAATATTCACTTTGAAAGTTATCAAAGAAAAACATTTATCATTTTGTAACTTTGAGGGGCCCGTAACTTGGTAATGAAGGCTTTTAGGAACAAAAGTTATATGAAGCACTGGTGATATTTTGACCCCATCTATACATTTCCGAGAGGACAAGAGAAAGTCCAAGGACACCCTGTATATTCAGTCTTCCTACAAGCTTTCTCCTCATGGAATTACAACCTGCATTCTTTCTGGCTGATCAATCTTCAATCCTTTGTTCAATCTCACCAGCATTCTGAAAAAAACAATGTTGTGATGATATCTATAACAGCTTTTTTAACAAATACACTTGTTATATTATTTTAGCAGTACCTGCTACATCACACCTGTGATGTAGCCATACGCTAAATAAAGAAATGAATAAGCAGTACCTGCCAACATGTGAGCAGGTACTTGCGACAAGAGAATTTACCTAACCCCCTATAATTTGCGCAAAATCGAAGTTAAATCAAATGAAAAGGTGTCATTCTCGAAAAAGAATACCAATTTTCAGACCAATATTTCAAATTTTTAATAGAACAGCCTAGGTATATCTTTTGAAAAAATATTGTGATCCTCTTTTCTCAACGCCTATCTCCATGCCCATTGAATTATGGGTTATCAAGTTGGTATTCAGAATGGACTTTTCATCTACATTTTTTGTGAAATAAATGATTCATAGAATTGAATAAACGATTCATTTTATAAATAAAAGATTCATTTTGAGGTTAGATACTCGAAAAAAATCAAACGATCACACCAAACTCAAATCCGGATGAGAGGTATATTATATTGTTTTTGTTTGTTTTGGTTTTCAGTTCTTGAACATATCGGTTTCAACTCAACAAAATAATCACACAGTCGCCTATTCAAAGTGAACTCCTGCGAAACTTTTCATGCTAACACTGTCCCACTGATCGATTCGGGCCGGCGATATTCGAAATCGAAACGAAAAGTGAGAAGGAAATACATTATTCAGATGTCACAGATATTCGCGAACGTGTCGAGAATCAGGCCACGGAAACTCCGTTTTCAGATCGGAATTGCCCTAATTTAATCTAACTACAAACCTAAGCGAACGCATTATTGGATCAATCGACCATTTATCTATTTACAGCAGCAAATTTTATGTTTTCAGTCCGATATTCTAGTATGAAATATACCTACCCAGTCAAGCGTATGAACCCCGTGGAAACTACCTATATAATTAGTTACCTATTGGTGATTAATGGAAATATTGGTAGGTAATGCACTTTTCTTTGAAAGTGTTGATGAGGTCCGCAAACCCCCGGCCTTCCAAAAGAACCTCCATCGATGATATTCTGACAATGGCTTTTTATCGCATCCACATAAAGAAAACAGGAAACGTGCTAACAACAAAGGAGCGGAACACCTTGCACAAGTTGCACCACAAAGACTAAAAACTTTTTTAAAACCAAACTAGACAATTGATTCTCTGCAATATTTCGGAAGTGATTGAAATTGAAAGCTGTTGCGTATTGCGTAGTTTTTCCCTCCAACGCTTCGACGGACTGTCATAAGCAACCAATCGCAACGCAGGAATTCAATATGAAGGACATAATAACACTTACGTGACTTATTTCATTTACTAGCTTTTGAATGCATTACAATACGATGCTTAATTCCATTACATGTATCATGAAGCTTAGGAAAAGTATGTAGTAATAATTAGCTAACCTAACCATTGTACAATGAAATATGGTAATTCTATATAGTACAATATGTTAATATATAGCGGTGTCATAGCAATATAATATAGTATCGAAAGGACAATATAGCTATTTATGTACCAAGTGCGTTATATAGATCCTAACGTCCGGAGGGTAACATTCACCCGAGGGCCTTTGGCCCGAGGGATGAATGTTGCCCGATGGGCGTTAGGATCTAGTAACGCTCGTGGTGCATACAAGATTTCATTTTTCACGAAAAAAGTATCTTAAAGGACGTTGTTTACTTCATTAATTTCTTCTCATAGTATTTACTGCGTTCTGGTCGGCAACTGAGCACAAGTGAGCTTCTATGCAATTGCCATGGAAACATTGAAGAGGTTGCTAAGGGTTGTTTATTTAATAAAACGACGCTGCATTTTCGTAAGAATTGACAAGCTTGTTAGTGGAGGAAACTGAAAACGGTTGTGTTCATAATAATTATGGAGATCCCACAGAATGTGACGCTCAAAGCTGAAAAAGCGTTAGGAAATTTACTGCCTGTGAAATCCAAACACTTATACGAGAAGGAGTATGACCATTTTCTGAAATGGAAAGATGAAAACAGAGTGAATACCGCAAATGAAACTGTCTCAATGACATACTTCCAGAAACTGGTGAGTTTATCTCATGAAAAATATTAATATTTCTTTATTTATTTTACATTATTTCAGTCTGAACAATATAGTACAAATAGTCTATGGACCAAATACTCACAGCTGAAATCAATATTGATTGTTAAAGAAAATATTAATATATCAGCATTCAGTCAACTGATGGCATTTCTAGACTTAAGACGTGATGAAATGGTCAAGATGACAGTTGATGACATTGAAGACAGAGGAGCCGTTTCACTGATCAAGGTACCAGAAACCAAGACCTGCACCTCAAAAAGTTTCACCATTGTTGAAGAAAGCGAAATAGGAGCCTTGAACTTAGTTAAAAAGTACATTGCACTACGACCAAAAGGATGTAAACAACGTAGATTTTTTTTAACCTACAGAAATAATAAATGCATTGAGTTACCTGTAGGTAAAAATACTATAGGAAGTGTTCCTTCTATCATAGCGAAATACCTAAATTTGTAAAACCCGAAAGGTTACACCGGACGTCGTCAACGCTTCTTGTTCAAGGTGGTGCTTCCTTTGAAACACTAAAATTACATGGAAAATGGAAGAGTAGTACGGTAACGGAGAGCTATATTGAAGAAAGTATCTCCTCAAAGAACAAAATTGCTACAATGATAGCCCATTCCGTTTCCGAAAACGAAAAAGTTAACGTTCCGAACGAAACCGAATGCACATTGAGGAGTTCATCATCGGTCAACTCACAGAACTTCAAACTTGGTACTAATTTTTCAGGAACATAAATAAAACTTTTCTGAGTAATTAATTTATTGAACTACGGAAAAAAACATTTAGCGGGCGTTATGATTCATGATGCCCTCCATAACGCCCCGGGCGTTATGGGTCTGTCGATAACAACCGTTGCCAAGGTATCATAAAGCAGTAACGATCAAGTGAAAAATAAATATCATTACAGTTTGCAAATCAAGTAATCGACGGTCATAATTTGAAATAGTAAACCATAGAATATTTTGTTCAATATACCAGTATGTTCTCCAGATTTCTCTCAGTGAAGGATGACTACCGAAATTTGGTACAAAAGAATCTCTAGTATTCATACAGGAAAATTAACCTTCTGGCCCCTCATCAAACTACGCTGCATCCAAATAGATTCGTTTCGTAAGCATTCTGATTTGTTCATTCACATAGTGAATAACAAGTTAAGTTGAAATGATCGCGAAATATCAACAGTGATTTGAGTTATTGGACCAAAACCTGATATGATTTAAAATTGCATATTTCACGTTGAATTTATTTTTCCAGAGGCAGCCATGGGAAGTCCTCTGAATGCGCAAGAAGATGGCAGTTCGGAATACGTTCGCAGTGTGAAAACGATGTGCTCTATAATAATCGACAGGGTTTTCTCGCCCCTAGATGTGCGTCTCTATCCTTTCACTTTGAACTACTTTAGAGAAAAAAAAGCTGTAAAAGTATTGCACGCTCACACCGACGCTATTATTGACAGAAGAATCAAAGAAGGGCCATCAGGCACGTTAGGAAATGTATGTGATGAAGTAGGGATGAAGAAGAAACTGGCTTTTCTGGACATGCTCTTAGAGAACCGCAAAAATGATGGCATGTATTTGTCCCGAGCTGATATCAGGGAAGAAGTCGATACCTTCATGTTTGAGGTGAATCAGATATTGTATTAATTTCGTTGAAAACAACATTACCCGAAGCCTGAATCGAAAAATGTCTCATCATGTAGGGCCTCATTCAGTTATTCAATACTACTGGAACTTACGAACTCCATTAGTTGGTTTCGGTATCTACATATTTGAGAGCTAGATTTTTCGTTCGGTAAGCTTTAGATAAATCATATCCATTTTGTCTGATCAATCTGTTGCGCTTTCGTTAATAATCAGAGCGAGCAGAGAGATTCGATCAGTTGTCACAACTTGAAACAAATGGGTATTTCCTGATATTTATCAAAAGTGAAAGTGAAAAGAACCACTGAAGGGGTGATAGTAATTTCGATACCACCACGTCATAGAATTAATCATAAGCAACGTTTTGATGTAGCGTGCAGTACGCAGAAATGGGAGAACTTGTTTTACAGCACTTTGTTTATTGGAAATTTCTGATTGAATAAGATTTTTCAAATGTTTTTCTCCCTTTTGGAAAAACTGACAAGGTGATAATCATCTCGCTACCACCACGTCGTAGAATCAATCATAAGCAATGATTTGATATAGCGAGCAAGTCCACACAAAAGGTAGAACTTCTCTTATAGCACTTTGTTTATTGGAAATTTCCAGATTTAATCAAAGGTTTTTCTCTCCTATGGAAAAACTGAGGGGTGATAATAATTTCGCTAATACTACACCGTGAAATGAATCATGATCAACGATTCAATTCACCGTGAAGGTCTGCAGAATTGGTATAACTTATTTTATTGCACCTTGTTTATCGAAAATTTCGCTTTAAATATATTTTAAATGTTTTTCTCTCTTATGAAAAAACTGAGGGGCTGATAATCATTTCGCTGGAACCACGTAAATAGATCATAAGCAACGATTTCTCTTACCGTGCAAGTCTGCAAAACTTTTTCATAGCACTTTCTTTATGCAAAGTTTCGAATGTTTTCCTCCATCACGAAAAAGAACTGAGGGGGTGATAATCATTTAAAACCAAATTTGATATAGCGTGCGAGTCTGCAGAAATGGTGGAACTTGTTCTATAGCACTTTGTGTATTGGAAATTTCGGGATTTAATCAGATTTTTCAAATGTTTTTGTCCCTCATGGAAGAACTGAGGGGTGATTATCATTACGATACCACCGCGACGTAGATTAAATCATAGGTAACGAACTGAAATTTTATTGAGCGGTGGAATTAATGTTTAACTCTCAATAACATTATTTTCATTGGTTGATTTGTATTTTGGGTGAATTTCCTTTCACCCCCATAATTTTCTTCGAAAACTGTCATTTATTTTTCAAAAGATCATTATTCTATATAACCTTCAGCAACGCAAATTGAATGCCATCCTCCACGAATCTTCAGTGATGTTATATTCGCTCCTGCATCGTCCAGAAAGATGACAGAAAACTTCTAAAATATTTATTTCCCAGTATACTCACTGGCATTGGACACACTGAGAAAGTTGGTGGTTTTGTAGGCGTGAAACCATTTGGTATTGATACCTACAGGTGGTACAACCGACACAACATTTTGAATTTCTGTAGATAATGAAAAATGGTTAAAACCAATATTTTTTTGGACCACATATTTTTGAAATATTTCCAAGAAATTATCTCTCTTGTTGAAAATTGAAGACATCAGTGTTTGTGTCAGGAATTAATGGATGAAAGAGTTTGTTCGTCTCCCTTTCAGGCTCCAGATCAAAACCAACGATCAAAACTACTTTCATCAGTGAATATCTTTCATCATTAATATTGGTCGTACCACCTTTTTTGGAAAATATCATTGACTCTTGAGGTCTGTAGTCTTCAGGTTTTCATTTCAAGAACGCGAAAACTTTTTTATATCTTCTCATTTCCACGTTTTTGTTCATAAGCCATCGTCGTATGTTGCATCGAATGAAGTGGCAATAAATTGCATACTTACACAGAAATAACTTTCTCAGAAACGTTGAATACCTCTTCATCCTTTCACCAGATGTCAAATTTTACCTAAGATTCTTCGTAAAGTTTGTTTGATATCTGCGGTATCAGTTTTCATGATGTAGATGTCGCTAGGACCGGTAGACGAACAAGAACCACAGGAGTCCTCGTGTCAATGTAACTTAAACCTTAACGCGAATGTTGGCACATTCACTCTTTAGTAGCAGGCGTTATTTTTTGCAACACTTGTTCCTTAAAGTTCAATTTGAGTATTCAGGTAACGAAAGCAAAATAAAAGAAGTGATATCGAATTTCTACGTCAGTATAGTAAACTCAAAAGCTCACAGTAATCGAACTTGATGAATCCAATGGAAATAATAAACAGGCATGGAGAATTAATCATAAAGGGAATGTCTTATACTGAATTGAATAGAAACCATATAGAAAATACCTACCATTAAAGGAAATGGGGAATTTTCGTTTCGTCTATGGATGATATGATTACTCTATTTTCCAAACTTTCCTTCCTCTTTGTTCTTTAGGAATTTCAGGTCATCTAATGTCAAGTCTTATGACTTTCCTAGCTGTTTGCCGTTCGTTGAGAGGATTTGTCTGAAACACCTCTTCTCTTATGCATTTTGAGCACGAAAGACATTAGACTGATTGGATGGTATGGCTTGGACTCTAGTAATGATTTATATTATAATTAGAAAATAATATATATCATGAAAGTGATGTGCATATAAAATTAGTTTGGGATCCATAATCGAGATAAATGAGTCATTTGAGAGAAATATATTTAGTTGTTTTATTTTGCAGGGGCATGATACTACATCTTCAGCAATTTCCTTTGGGCTCTATTGTCTGGCGAACAATCCTGAAGTGCAGGTGAGTTGAACAATGCACGGATTTCCAATTGAAATGAACATTTCAATCATCCGCAGCGATTGAATAATTCAAAATCACTAATTACTAATAGAAACACTTACGCATATTTTTTAAACCAACTTCTTGCATTCGGAAATATTTTTGTCAACCAAAGAGTGTTGCTCTGAAGGGGGACATCCAATAACAATATCTGGAGGTGAATATTTCAAAATGAGACAATTATCTACGTAAATAAAAATTCTTTTAAAACATGGCAGTGATCCATGTTTTAAAAGAATTTTTATTTACGTAGATAATTGTCTCGAGAAATTTTTTCTAGAATAACTCTACATCGATGCCATTTTCTCAAATCGCAACCCGTTTCAATTAGTGATGCCTCTCGTCAAGACAAGACAATAGAATATATTATCTTGTCTCATCTTGTCTTGATTTAACCGAGAGGAAATGCTCTTCAATACAAGACAAAAAATCCTTTCCTCCCTGTTCCGGAAGAAAGTTTTCCAAATCATTACTTAGAAGTTATCGGTGGCTCATCAATTTCAGTTTTCGGAGTCCATAATGTTATGATTTTATTCATCATCCCATTTTTCTTTTATGACATTTAGGTATTACCCTAATTTTCAGTGAAAGTGAGGTAATATTTCTCCGTGTTTTATTATACTCAATTTTATTGAATATTTATTGTTTTTTTAACACCGATTCCATCACGAAGTTTGATTTCCAATGACTCATGATTAAGTATGAAAGGTAATGCAAAACGAATGAAGGTTTTCTGTAACTACTTTCATTATCGCATAAAAAACTGAATTGGGATTTTTTACAACATTGAAATATCAATCAGATCAGATTAAAGTTTTTACATTTTTCATATTAGTTCAATGTGAAATTACGCACCTAACTACTTCTGGCTCACCTTGTATATATACAGGCTGTCCCGAAACTAAAAGGAAGATTCCCTTCGAAAAATAAATAGGACTTTCCCAATATCTTTTTTCTCAAATGTCGTTCGTTGCAGAGATATAGGGTGTTGAATATGGAGAATTAAAAGTATTTTTCAAACGACGAAACCAAAAAGGAGGAGGTTCTCTAGTCGACGCGTATATTTTTTTTTATGTATGACCACGCATAACTTTTTACTGAGACAGAAAACATTGAATGGCAAATTGAATGGACCCTTTTTACCATTTCATTTCGATTATATTACTCTATGTTAAATCTATCTCTTTTCAATTCCAGAAGAAGGCTATAGAAGAACAGAGAGAAATATTTGGAAAACTAGCGGATGCCAGACCCACCCTTGCCAACTTGCAGGAAATGAAATATCTAGATTTGGTGATAAAAGAGACTCTGCGGCTGTATCCATCAGTGCCGTTTATCGCAAGGAATGTGCCTGAAGATTTCGAATGGGGTAGGTATCATTGAACGAAGACAATTTTTTGCGTATATGACTCACTATTCATCCAAAAAAAGGTAAAGAATATTGATATAAAATTTAAATAAGATATTTGAAGAACCCTCTACACAAAAAACCTCGAAAAAATTAGAAAATAATATGTAGTGACCCTTCAAGATTAATATAAGTAGTAATATTTTGATCCAAGCGTCATCGCATCGGGGGACCGCTAAAAAGGTCTACAGATGTGCCAATTCATCGGACCTGATATCGGTGGGGGGCCGACGTCGGGACTTGACATCGTGGCGTGTGTAGGCTCGTCGGCCGATAAATGGGGTCCCAATATCGGGTAATCGGAGCTGTCGGTACACGATTTCCTTTCTCTCATTTCATTTAATTTTCTTCTTCTCGTTTCAAAATCAATAGTACAGTACTGACTGAAATAATATGTTTATTCAGGTCTTTTGGTCTGGAAGTTGTCATTGACGAGTTCACAAGAATCAATATAAAAACAGGTATCTGCATTGACAACATCATTACTAACTACAACCCTGACAACTATGAATCTATCTGACCATCGAGCACAATATATTCTGATCAATGAACCACTTTGTCAAAAACCCAAGGTAATCATGAAGAGGAAGTTGACTCCCCACAAAATTGAGGCATTCATAACAGACATTTCTTTCCATAATTGGGATGTCTTCAAACAATCTAATGACGCAGAAACACTGATGGCTACTCTGAACTTTTACGTTGAAAATTTTTTGACAGTTCTAACAACCATTCAAATTCTGTCATTTTGTGTCATATGAAACAATGTCACCCAATCATGTCAAAATTACACTGATAATTGCATTCAGTGCAATTATCAATCACTATGACAACACGATTGAGTTTGACAACTTCATTCCAAATAAATTTCAAAATGTCACGTTTTCGCCATGCGAATGTTCAAAGTGTAAATGCGCTAATCAAAGAAAAAATTTCCAGAAATACAACCTACAGTCACAAATATATCTGGGGAATATTTATGGAATTTTGGTGCGAACGAGAATATGAATTGAATGAACATAAAAGCTTAGAAGAATTGACGTTGATACTGAAGGATTGGGCGGTCAATATGAGAAAGAGAGACGGGACCGAATTTAAAGAAGCAACGGTTAAGACAATGTGGAACGTTTCGTGCAAACTTTTGCAAGAAAAGTACTATAATGACTATAATATTATGATTGACCCATTCAACAATATAGTATTTAACCAGCCCGAGATGCCCGCGATGCAATCAGGAAGAAACTACAAGCAGGGAAAAGGTGGCGAAAATGGGGACAACGAGTATACCGATGAAACTTTCACAGATGCTTTGAAACATGATGAAATCATATCAGCTATAGAAAATTTGGCGCGGAAAGCCCTTTTTATTATTAATTTTCGATATAATGTCAAAGGTAGAACTTACCCAATTTAGGCCCGATTTCACCAACCTCTTTAAACGAGTTTTGTTCAAATTAAACTTAGATTAAGCTTTCTACACGTCATATTGGATTTCACCAGGAACTATAAACCGCGTTTAGTTCTAAACGGCGTTTCCACTTAAAACGGGCTGAATTTGGCCAGTTACGGAGTTAAACGACGTTTAGTTCATTGGTTTCGTGCACGTTTGACAGATGGTTGACATTGGAGGTAAAACAACCTTACTTTTCCGATTTGTTTATGTTGGAGAATTGAAAATTTTTACCTATTTCACAAAGAATTCAGTAGTGGGATAACATGTGTTATTGTTTAATTCGTAGATGATCATGCCTTCATATTGTTCTGTTGTGAAATGCAATAAAAATGCATCAAAAGGCGGCCGAATACGATTTTTCAGGTAAATTGTACATGTTTGTATTTTTGACCATGTTATCAGAATTCCATCTGCTGTTGTAAGAAATAGAAAACATTGTGAAATCTCCCAGAGAAGGCAACCAGCCTAGATACATGCCATCAAACGAAAAGACTGGTCTAATAAGTTATTTGATGAATTATATTTTCACATTTCAACTTGAAATTCATTGTAGAAGATATTGTCACTTTTATCAAGTTTCTTCAAAAACTAAACTTTGAACACCGAACACCCACAAAAATATCACAAAACATGAGCCAAACACGAAAGTTATCGGTTTTCAATTTTTAGGTTATATACTTGGCTTTGGCTCCTCTACAAACTCTACAAACTAAGTTTCAATAAACTTGGTTTAGCTTTCGTCTGTTTGTGTCGGTGAAACTGAATCGAGGTTTATCAAGATTAAAATCTGAGTTTAGTGAGAACGGAGTTTAGTAAAACGCCGTTTATCATTCTTGTGGTGAAATCGGGCCTAAAGCATACAATCCTTTAGTTTCGGCATTTTGCGTATCAATCCGATTCAAATGTAAAGTTTTAAATGTAAACACAGGAACTTATGTATTTGTCACACTTCATTCACTGAAATTATGTCAATAAGTATTTTTTTAAACCAAGTGAATAGCATAAATTTCAAACTAGATAATCACTACTGAACTGAGAGAATAAATAACAAGTTTGACAAATGACAGCCAACTTGAACTGACAAATACTTTAGAAGCAGATAATGCGACGTTGCCAATTTGTTTCTAGAATAAGCAGATTTACTTTAACTGTTTACAAAGTAAGGCCCGAATAAATTTTTTTTTCATTTTTTTGTATGCCTGGCCGAAACACGCCAAAGGCATACAAGGAAACATCCAATTAATTTCTTTCGTAAAAAGAAGGAACATAACCTAACCTAACTTGGCTAACCTTCTTACCAAAGTTGAATGCAAGCTAATCAACCTTACAAGGCGACGCTTCGCTCCGCTCGCAAACATTTCAATCAAATTAATTTCAACGTAAAAAAAAAAACCAATTGGTTGGCTATCCAAGTTGAATGCAAGCTAATCAACCTTATAAAGCGACGCTTCGCTTCGCTCGCGGAAATTTTGATCCAATTAATTGCGAAAATCCGGATTGGCCAAATTCACTTGAATAGTTGGCAACGTGGCATGTCCATAAAACGCCAAGATCAATGCACAATGCAACTTCCTGCCCTTTTCGTGAAATACTGCAATCGCCTTTTATTCTGGCGAAGAAGTTATATGCGCAGTGACAGTGACAGTGACGAGTAGTATCTTAGTTTGCACTGTACTTTGGTGATAAAATGGCATGCACGCCCATGGCCACAACGGAGCACCAATAGAATGAACCGGAGCGTTTGACAAGTTGCGCAGACTTTCGCCAGAATAAAAGGCAAACCAAAGTCAACTCATGTGGCAACACTGTAACTTACAGAGCTCCACGGGAGTCTATGTTACTAGTTTTTGATTCGTTTTCATTGAAAGATATATAGATGGAGCCAAAAGTAATTAAATTGACGTTTGGAGTGTATGAAAACTTTTTTCAAAGCTAGAAAGTGTAATGGTGTTTATATCAATGCATTTGTGAGAAGAAAAATAAGATAATTGGGTGAATTAGTGGACAGTTATTGTGTTGCTGGAAAATCAAACAAGTGAGAGTGTCCAGGATCGTCTATAAATAGTGACGATTCAATGGTCAATTTTTTTAACTTTAGAGGTCCATATTTCCCAAAGTTGCTTTTTCCGCGCCAAATTTTCGATAGCTGCGGTGATTTTATCATGTGTTGAAGCATCTGTGAGAGTTTCATCAGAATACCAGTTGTCCTTATTTTCGCTACCTTTACCTACAAGCAGATCCATGAAAGTCCAGTTCAGTTTCGTTAAATTTGTCTGGAGTTAACAAAATAATATTGCTATGGGATGAAAATACTCCTGAAGGTCTTATGCGTAAATTTTACCATATTGCTGCTGTAGAATTGGAGTGGCGAGGAGGAGAGGCAGTTGCTTGACTGGTGGATTTTTTTCAAATCGAGAAAAATAACGATGACTCTCCAACAAATCGCATTGAATACAATCCGGTGTTCAGTAAAACGTGCCAAGGTGGTTCTAAAATCTATACAAGTAGTAAATGGTTGGTTTCCAATAGTGAAAGACAAAGCTGCCCTGTACGTCTTTTTCATAAACTGATATCAAAACGAGGCGACAATATTACCTCATCACGACTGTTCTTAAAACCAAATCGACACTGGAAAAATGAAACTGGCAAATGGTACGATAATGTACCTGTTGGAAGAAATATAATAAATGGATGGACTAAATCTGCTGCTGAGGCAATTGGCCTGAATGTAAAGGATAAAAAAATAACAAATCACTCGAATAGATCAACTGCTGTTAGCGAATTGGCAAAAAGTGGTGTAGAAAAACAACAATTGCTGAAAATTACTGGTCATAGCAATCAAAATTCTATAAAACCATACTCAAATCTCGATCAAGAACACCACAACAAGATCATAAATATTATGCGTGGTAATAGATCTCCTATAGTAGAGAACAGCAACGAATCAATGTTAAGTTAAATTTTAATAATTGTACTTTTACTAACTGTACCTACTTTTAATAAATAAATAAATGTTTCATTGTGTTGAGTTATGAATTTTTTTGTCAACAAATTTTCCGCCGAATATCCCTCTGACATTGATAAATGCCTCATAATTTTATGACAAATTTCTCAAGCTTCGTGTGTTCAGACAATGATGTGATGTCCGTTATTTGTGGGCTTGAATTCGTTTCTGTAGGTATTGTTTGGATTGTCCTATACGGGGTGATTCAAAAGTACTTCGACAAACTACAGGAAGTGATTCCTCACAATATTCTAATATGAATTGTTGAAATAAATATATGTCCGGAAACGCTTCGTTTCCAAGATACAGGGTGTTGAAGTTTTATTTATATTTTCGTTTTTTTCAAATAACTTTCGAAATACCGACCTCAATTGAACCAAAATTGGTATTGAGAGGTTTTCTGAAGTGTCAAATTCGAAACTGATGTTATTATTGCTCTTACTTGTAGGAGGCGCCACCTACACGTCTTTCTCTTTTTTGAAGATTCATAACTTTGGAGCGTATTTCTAGCACATTTTTTAGTAGAAAAATCAATTACTTTATCATATCTACGTAAAAAAGCTACAAGTCGCTATAAGCAACCGTTATCTAGATATCTGGACTTGAAAATTAATCGATGCGTGTTGAAGTTATTACCATTATTTTGCATTTTTCACAAGAACGCTTAGGAAATGAATTTGATGTTTAAGTAAGTAGTTTTTGTTTTTTGTAGTAGGCGCCCCCCATTCTATTTATTTTTACTCGTTTAAAGTAGTTATTTTTATATCAAGGGTGCAAAATCTGTATTTGTTTTAATAAAACTTGCAAGATATATCAACATTTTATGTCAAGAAATTTTGAGTTTGTAGAATGAAATAGAATAAAGGAAACTAAATTGCATTCAAATACATTGTTCAGAGTGTCCACCTTCAGCTAAGATACAGGCTTTCAGTCTTCTACTCACTGAATTTCGTA
This sequence comes from Gonioctena quinquepunctata, assembly GCA_018342105.1. Lineage (NCBI taxonomy): Eukaryota > Metazoa > Arthropoda > Insecta > Coleoptera > Chrysomelidae > Gonioctena > Gonioctena quinquepunctata. Next base: position 877,172 of record JAFIRS010000260.1, read on the forward strand.
CCCGCTCAAAAATTATTGGTGTGTTTCTTATTGTTTCACAGGCGTCTACTATTCGGTTTCTTGTACCCTTTGAATATGGTATGGATGAAATTGTTGATCGTGGATAATTCTCCAAACTGTGGACTGAGTAGAATTGAGAGCTTCAGCAATTATTCTTGTACTTGTTTCTGGATTCTCCTCGAGAGCGTCCAAAACAGTGATTTCCCAATAATATCAGCTGCCCTCTTAAAGCTACCTGTTTCCGCCAAACGACGAAGAAGACTGGTAAATGTTGGAGCTGAAGGCAGTACTCGATTAGGAAATCGCTCCTGGTAAATACGTCTTGCTTCGCGCGCATTGCCATTCGCAACGCCATAAACGAAATGCATATCGGTTAAATGAGCATTATTGTTTAAATAATCCATTTTTTCAAAATTATGGTTTTTTAAAACTTACAGAAACTTCAACAAAACAACAAAACGTTTAACTGTCACATAATATGTAATTACCAAAACTACTTACTTAAACGTCAAATTCATTTCCTAAGAATTCCTGTGAAAAATGCAAAATAATGGTAATAACTTCAACAAGCACCGATTATCAAATAATCGACTTGAAATTTTCAAGTCCAAATATCTAGAAAACGGTTGCTTATAGCGACTTATAACAGGGGTAGCTTTTTTACGTAGATATGATAGAGAATTTGATTTTTTCACTGAAAAATGTGCTAGAAGTACGCTCAAAAAGTTATGAATCTTCAAAGAAGAAAAAGACGTGTAGGTGGCGCCCCCTACAAGAAAGAGCAAAAATATCATCAGGTTCTAATTTGACACCTCAAAAAACCTCTCAATACCAATTTTTGTTCAGTTAAGGTCAGTATTTCGAAAATTATTTAAAAAAAATGAAAATAAAAATCAAACTTTAACACCCTGTATCTTGGAAACGAAGCGTTTCCGGACATATATTTATTTCGAGAATTCATATAAGCATATTGTGAGGAATCACTTCCCGAAGTTCGTCAAAGTACTTTTGAATCACCCTGTATATGTACTTTCGCAATCTTTACATGGTATTTTATATACGGTGTGGGTTTGTTAATTTTTTGGAATTTCAGGTTTTAATTTTGAGTATAAAATGTTATTTGTATTTTTTAATCGATGTGCTATTGCTATATAGATATATGAGAGATAAGAGGACAATAAATACAAAATTTTTCAGGGGGTACGATTTATCAAAAAGGTTTGAATGTGATATTATTACCATTTGCAAGCCAAAGAGATCCGAAGTATTTTCCAGAGCCTTCGAAATTCATCCCAGAAAGATTCGAAATCAATGATGGGAAGAATCCTTATATATATGTGCCGTTCAGTGCAGGTCCGAGAAATTGTATAGGTAGGTTGGAATATGTTTTTAAACTGCTTGAAACATTACTTCTGTCCAATCTACATATTTTCTCACTTATAAATAATTTTCGATAATTGTTTGGAAGTCACCAATATTTTTTAAATGTTTTGTTATTTTGAATCAAAATGGCAGGGAAGGCCATGCTTATTTGTCATAATTTTTAAACAATTATTTTATTTGAGGTTAATTGTTCAGTCGGCGTGACGCATTGAATTCACTAGTGTTTCAAAATTAAAAATTGCCAGATCCGTTGTGAGCTTATATTATTAATAATGAAAAATGAAAAAATTCAAAGAAAAATTATTATTTTGTGAGTCTTAATAATTTTCAATTAATACGAAATAAAAAAATACTGATTTGTTGAAAATATAAACAGTTCAATGTCCAGCATGGCTTTAGCCGGGGAAGTAGTTGTTTTCTGTTAGACATTCACAAAAAATAACTTCGTTTTAATCGTGGATTTTTCAATTCACAGAAAAATCTTTCTTTCAATATTCAATTGAGAATGTTTCCCTTTTCAAAAAAAAAATATTCAAAAAATATGGAACCAGTCCATGTGTTTATTATCATTTAATAAATGACTCCAAAAATTATGAACTCATGTTTTTCGATACCTTCGTTTCTGAAAAAAACAATTAGGAATCTACAATCCGATTGAAAAATTGTGTTCACCATGTTTTACTCTTTCATATTTTTTTGCTCTCTCAGATAGTTATCAACAAACGGGTTCTACGCATCAAATTACATTGAATATTTTCTGGATATAAAAAACATATTGAGGTGATATAATTGTCGGTGACAGGATCATAATTTCGAGGATAAATTACTTTTCTGTGAGAGCTATACCAACATGATTTCACCAGTTTCTTCTACTCAAATTTGAATTTACATAAAAAACAGGGTTGTACTGCCAACGATCTGTCTTCATGTTTGAGATTCGACTCTAAATCATTCAGAGGTTACGTTTTTTTAGAATTGTGTCATTAATATCTACCAAAAAGTGAGTTTCCTGCGAAAAATAATTCCAAGACTCCAAAAAATATTAACAGTAGCTCATTCGATTCAGGATGCAATTCTGAAAAAAAAATCTTTTTTTGCTGACGAACATTGCAAATGTTATTAACAAAAAAGGGGGTTCAGTTTTTTGAAATAACTCAGAAACTATAAGCGATAGCAAAAATAGAAAAAATGATTTTTAAAGCGGAGGAAATTTCCAATAAAGATGATGATGACCGCTACGACATAAAATATTCTGTTTATAGTATTAAATATCAATTTAAAAATCTGAATGAATGAAGGTGTGATTTGTTGAAAATATGAACAGGTTGTTCATAAAATCAGATGTGGAATCATCTGCGACTGAAAGATAAACTTTAGCCACATTCTTCTTTGCCTCATTCATCTTCATGAGTTCTTAATTAACACTGGAATAGAAAATCAAATAAATATCTGAATGAAAATGCAAATTTTCAATTTCAGATTTTTTCTTTTGAGTTAGGGCCTTTTCAGAATATCTATCAGATGTAGTTCAATGTCCAGCGTGGCTTTAGCCTGGGAAGTAGTTGTTTTCTTTTAGACATTCACAAAAAATAACTTCATTTTTATCGTAGATTTTTCAATTCACAAAAAAATCTTTCTATCAATATTCAATTGAGAATGTTTCCCTTTTCAAAATTAAGGTGTGTTTTTAACACTTGAAAAAAAAGGTGCCGTTGGAAAACAAATACGTTTATTCTTCAACAAGTTAGGCATTTGTTAATTGGTCCTGTTTTTAACATCATTATATTCTCCAGACAACAAAATGTTAAAAAATTTATAAATATTAAACTAATCAATTTGTTTATAAACATTTTTTTTCGAATTTTATCAATCGCCTGCGTTTGATTCAAAAACAACAATATGGATTGAAAACAAATATTTTATTTTTAATTTTTTGTCAAATTATAATAAATAAAATAAACAACTTTTAATAACTCTTATAGCGTGATCTTGTTGAGTATATATATATAAATATATATATATATATATATATATATATATATATATAAAAGAAGGGCTCTAAGAAGCGAAACAATTACAGAGCTATTATTTAAACATTTATGCCGTTTTCTTATGGAACCCGAGGTCACAAAATCAGAACTAAATAACAAATGCCTAAATTGATAAAAAATAAACCTAATTTTTTTTTTCCAACTGGACTGTTTTTTCACACGATAATTTATTCAAATTTCCAAATTGATATTTAATGCTTTAAGAAATATTATTTTATGTGGTGTACTCTCTTTAGAGACGGCCCGCGCATGCCGTAGCGGTCGCGCGGAGCCCTTTTTTCAGGGTTGAATTGAAATTAAATAATGGAGATAGAGTTTCGGAAGTCGAAACTCCTCTTTAAGAATCGTTTTTCTGATGTTTGCTATCGTTTATAATCTTTGAGTTATTCCCAAAAAACTGAACCCCGTGTTTTTTGTTCATAACAATTGCAATTTTTGTCAGCAAAAAAAATTAAAAAATCGTCTTTCTCAGAATTGCATCCTGAATCTAATGAGCTATTGCTCATATTTTTTGGAGACTTGGAACTATTTTTCGCAGGAAAGTCACTTCTTGACTAGTCTATGTGTTTTTTTTTATTTGAATAATGTTTGAATGCAATATTTTTCGTGAATTCTGAGATTTCTGATCTCAACTTCTGATTTAGAGAGAATAACCAAGTCATGCTCATGAAGTAACATCAACAGTACTCGCTTATTGTGCAGATTTATTCTTTCCGGACCCCTCGCAACTAAAAAATCCTCAATATCTGAGTTAACTAATGAAAATAGTGGAGAGCTCAGTGACCATTCCTCCACTGAACTGAGAGTTATGCTCAGTATAAATGAACTTAAATCTCACAACAATCACGCAGATCAAATATTCCTGTACAAGATTCTTCATTCTTCTGTTACCAGTTCAATTTTAATTTCCGAATTTGGAATCTTCGTACCTTCTAGAAATATTCGTCAAAATTATAGGTTGTACTTTGCTAAGAATTTTGATTGTGTAAGTAACAGTTGTCAAAGCTTACCCACTGCAAGGAACATACATGATGCAAATAAGATTGACCTTATTTTCTTCAACACCAGTTCTCGAACGTTCACTGAGACTACTAGGTAGATGATTTCCAGATTATTGTATTTGCGTTTATTTGAAAATCTGTTAGATTTAACGCATTCAAAGGAATCAGAGGCCAAGACATCCCCTGTTTTTTTGAAATGTTCAATCAATGTAGGTATCTCAGTTATATTGCAACCTTCATTTAGCTAACTTTTTGAGAAATTACATAACTTTATGTGTTCGACATCCTGTTAAAAAAATACCACAACACCCTGTATACATAAATTCTGCGAAAGTTTGATTGCTCAAATTATATATTTCTTCCACAGGTCAAAAGTTTGCCATACTGGAAATGAAGAGCACGATATCCAAAGTACTGCGAAATTTTGAGCTATTTCCGGCCACACCAGCATATCCACTGAGGCTTGCATCCGAAGTCATTTTGGTATCTAAAAATGGAGTGTGTATTTCAATAAAAAAAAGAATCGAGTAGTTCAAAGCAAAGTTGTGATATGAATATATTCTATAGGTATATCTACTCCTGTTTCATACTTTCTTATTCCTGATGAATATCCACCACACCAATGAAGTTTTCATAATAAGTGAAGGAAAGATCTTTTAAATCATGTCACGTTTCCGAAATATGTATATTTATAGATATATTTATGCTTTTTTGGTATATGATTTTATAAAGAAAGCGAATGTAATAATATTGATTGAAATGAAGAAAAATTAAAAAAATTACACGATTCATCTAAAATACTCTTCACTTTGCATTTCAAGCAAAATAATTTTCAGAAAACACTTCCAAAAAAACAGATGTTCCCAGTCATTTCGTAGGTACCATAGGTAGTAACAGAAAAATTCTGATAACCACTACATATCTTCCAATATAACCACAGCTGGACAGTGATGTTATATGTCTCTGATCTCTTCTGTAACCAAGTTCTGGTACTCCTCATAATGTATCCAAATTATATTACCATCATTTTCTCACTTGAAAAAAATTGTTCTCCTATCAAAATTATAAGTACTAATAGATTGAATGAAAATGGAAAGAAGTGGATGAAATATTTAATGTTTTCTATATTGGTAGCATTAGTATATCACAAAATCATGTTATAAATCAAACGATTTCTTCAAGTTTCATCGACTGACTATATTTCTCTAGAATACATCACGTGTTTTTTACATTAAAAGAATGTGACAGAAAACAGAGCATACATACAGTGCTTCTCAAAAGTCCTCTACCCCCCTCTTATTTTGGAACGATTATACATAAACAAGTGAAATTTTGAAACTGAATATTGAAGGTTGTAAACTTCCCTACTAGTGATGATAGATGACGAAATCGTCAAAGATGACGTCACAAGGCCATTGTGACCAATAATTTGAAAGGTATCGAAAAAACCTATTCAATGATACTAATTTTGTTTGTGTTTATGGCAGTTTTAATGGCTCATTAGTAAACATTAAAATTTAAATTCCATTCAGTATGATATTAATTACAGATTTAAGAATCAGTATCTACTTGAAGCAATTGCTCGAAGTGACCTACATTTACTTCCTGATAGTGAAATATCCTATTTTAAACTCTTCTCGTACTTTTGGCAATGTGTCTGCGGAAACAGCCTCACATTCTGCAACAATACGTTGTAAAACGTCAATATTGTCAGGTTCAGTGGCGTAAACTTCCAATTCATGGTACCCCCACAGAAAAAAATCCAAAGGTGTGAGGTCCGGTGATCGGGCCGTCCATTTCGTTGAACCTCGTCGTCCAATCCATGTACCACGATACTCCTCACCCAAATACCGTCTCACTGCACCGTAATAGTGTGGAGGAGCACCATCCTGTTGGAATGTTATTTCCAAATTGCCGAATTCATCTGGATTATCTTCCAAAATTTCAAGTATTAACGGTTCTATTGCGTTTTGCAACAGCTCCAGATAAACCTCACCAGTTAAATTAGTATTTAAAAAAGAGGCCCAACGATGTGGTTTCCCAGGATACCTGCCCAAACATTCACCTTCTGGGGAAATTGGGTATGTGTTTCACGAAACAGGTGAGGATTTGCGTCACTCCAATACCTCACATTCTGTGTATTTACATTTCCATTTAGATAGAAAGTACTTTCGTCACTAAAACAAATTGTTTTGACATAGTCTGGCTGTTGGTTAATTTTAGTTTCCATATTTTCACAAAATTCTAGTCTTCGGTCTCGGACGTCGTCTGAGAGTTGATGAACCATTTTTAATTTGTATAGATGAAATTTGTTCAACACCCTGTGCAATGTACTTCGACTGACTTCACAGGTAGATGCAACGTGAGTTGTTGAAAAAGTAGGGTTGATTACTATCGTCTTAATGTATTTAAAAGGTTTCCACGACGTTTCGAATGCTTGTATCTGCAATCGTCTTCAGGTGAATACTGACAAGTTTAGGTGCTACTTACCAATTTATACGACTGTCGGCGCAATGATGCCTGACAACAAAAATGAAATCAGTAAGAATTGCATTTATGAAGTTCCATGTGAATGCGGAGATTCCTACATTGGAGAGACGAAGAGACCGTTAACTGTAAGATTGGATGAGCACAAGAAATGGACTCAACGTGGAGAAACATCAAAATCGGGAATCGCTGACCACGCCTGGACTGAGCACCATCGAGTTCTATGGGACGACGCAAGTGTTCTACATAGAGAGCAGCATTGGTTCAAACGAAAGTTCAAAGAGGCCGACTACATCGAAGCCAATAACGCCTTTAGTCAACCAAGCTTTGAGATCAAGAACGTATGGACACCCCTGATTGCTCTTTCTGGCGGGCTGCAGAGGCGCGAAACTTCACGCACCACCACACCGCGCAAAATTACACGCACCGCTGCACATGGCGTAATTGCACGCATCATTGCGCCGACAGTCGTATAAATTAGTAAATAGCGCCTAAACTTGTCAGTATTCACCTGAAGACTATTGCAGATACAAGCATTCGAAACGTCGTGAAAACCTTTTAAATACATTAAGACGATGGACGTCCGAAACGATAGTAATCAAGTTACCACATCGTCTACAACCTTCAAACAAAGTAGGGTTAACTATTACTTCTGCCAGTATATCAATTTTTTTCTCATCAGAAATTTGTGGTCTGCCAGTCCTCAAAACGGGGCAATCGGGAAACCTCTCATTAAAAATGCGTTCTGCTGCATGAATATTTTGTCCAGTTCCACCAAGAATTAGGATCGCTGCTACTTTATCACCTGAAGCACGTACCATTTCGCTCCTTGAAGCACTTGAACGTTCGGCTCACAACAGTTTAACAAATGATTAAGATGTACAAAAATATTAAAAGTACCAAAAGCTGCTAAAACAGTTAAACGTTCGATCAACAATACACAAATTATTAAATGTACAAAAACTTGGACAATTACAAAAACGTTGAATCAGGGAGACTAACAAAAACGTCAGCTTATTTGACAACTATCCAGAGGCGGAGCTTGAATTTGGAATTTTGGTATTAACTGATTTAATTCATCACAGCTTTGCGTTTTTTAAAAGCGAGTTGCCAAAACTGCCATAAACACAAACAAAATTAGTATGATTGAATAGGTTTTTTCGATACTTTTTGAAAGAGGTGTCGCTTGCCGTAGGGTTCCATTTAAAATTATTGGTCACAATGGCCTTGTGACGTCATCTCTGACGATTTCGTCATCTATCATCACTAGTAGGGAAGTTTACAACCTTTGATATTCAGCTTCCAAATTTCACTTGTTTATGTATAATCGCTCCAAAAATAAGAGGGGGGGAGAGGACTTTTGAGAAGCACTGTACATTTGACTGTATCGTGATGTCGTCGAGTCAATACGGTGCCCCGGAAGTGGGATGTAAAAAATGTAAAAACGTTGCTAAAAATGGCCTGACGTGCATAAATTGTGGTGTTTTGTTGCACGTGAGCTGTATAAAACATCATCTACATTAACGAACTCCAAAAAGGAGATTCACTGTCTTGAAATCATCATTAGGCAAAAAGATATGTTGATCGACAACCAAAAATTCACTTTGAAAAGGCTTTGTGATAAAATTGAGTTGTTGAAACGTTCCATCAACAATCAACGCCGCGGACATCTCAAGGCGAAATGCGCTCTGTATCTTCCATAATGAAACAGGCGAACACAGCGATTCTCAAAAGTCCAATCGTCACGGATAGTGTAAATGATGTTGCAACGATGCCAAACCGCTCGTCTCTACCTAGAAACTCGAGAATTTCTAGAAAGGATGTGTCAGCAGTTATCCACCAGGCTACGACTGAGTCCAAGTGTGGGGACATCATCCAACTGGGTAAAGTTTCCCCAATATCAATTGCAGAAGCATAAAAAAGTCTTGCGGCGAAATCCTGTGAGCAGCAGTGGTGGAGATAACTCATTTTATTTAGATATTTTAAGATTTTAAAAATACTTCATAAATAATGAAAAATGAAAAAAAAATTAAGACAAGCTTTTATTTATACAAATACATTAAGAAAAAAAAACTAGAATATCCTACAAAACTAGAATATCCTAAAACGTATTTCGATCGGCACACACCAAGACCACAGACGCTACTGGTTTTTAGTCTTTCAGAGCTATTAAAACACAAATATAACGCGTGATTTATGACCTCCCATCATATAGCCACACCTGCGAGCAATGATGTCGCATTCGATTGGCCCAGACGAATCGGTTTGTGAATAGACAGCAGTCACTCAGGTCCACGTTGACTATCGGCTCTTTTGATCTACCGTTTGCCGACATCGAATGTTTACGAGTAGTACAGATTATTTTTCGTTCCGTTTCTTCGCATATACGCTCGTGTTAGCGAAGTGAGTTTTTATTTGCTCCCTATAGAAACAGCTTCTGCAATTGATATTGGATGGACTATACTAATGAGTAGTCTCTGGAAATCCAGAGGGGTTCACTCTCGTTTCGCTCAGAAAGAAGAAGAAGCACCGGAATAATCCTGTAACCGTTGGGCAATTGGATCTCCCCAGTGATTCAAGGATCACGTATGCTCCCAAAATTCCGTTTCTACATGTTTACAAATTGCATCCAGAAACGAATCCTGTAGACTTCCTTTCTATTTTAAGTCCGTTGTTCCCAGAAGTCAAATGTGCAAAACGTAATTCAATGACCAAATTTTTATTCTTCCTTTAAAGTGACTATTCTAGAATTCCTTTAATCCTCCTATTTGGCCGAGAGAAACATGTGTGAATACATTTTTTCACCAGAGCCAGTCGACAACTCTATAAAGTAAACCATTCTGTGGTTAATTCAAATGAGGTGAGCCTTTTTCACATTAATATACAGTGTCTATCGAACAAAGTGGATGAATTAGTTCTTTTTATGGAAAATAATCCTTTTGACATTTTTTGTGTGTCAGAACACTGGATGAATGAAGAGACCATTAAATATGTTAATTTACCTGTATACTATTTAGCCAGTCATGCACATGGCGGTGTAGCAATTTTTGTTAGAAATTCGATTACTTCCAAACTTATTTCGATGAATTCTCATGTGAAATGGATCTAGAAATCTGTGGAATTGAAATTTCAGATATTTTGATTGTTTCCCTCTACAGATTATGTTCTGGAAATTTCAAGAGTTTCCTGAGCTTGTTTGGGTCTTTTCTTGATAAGGTGTTGAAAAGCAATAGAAAACTGATTATAGCAGGCGACTTCAACGTGAAGTTTCTCGTCCCGTCAGCTAATTTAACAACTTTATCAAATTTACTCACCTCGTTTGGTCTACTCATCTCTAATCTCTGACTTCACGCGAATTGGTGAAGCTAGTTCAACTTGAATTGATAACATATTCACATAATCCTTGCTTATCAGACCACCTGGGCCGAGTGTTGTATTATCATAATTCCACTGTAGGACACGTGGATAATAATGTTTGAAAGAGAAAAATCAGCCTTTATGGTATTGAAAAATTAGGCATGATTTCGAAAAATTCTGTTGTGATAGTTTTTTGTCTAAGGACCCTAACACCGGGACTGACTACTTTATGAATATGTTAAATTTCTATATAAAAAACATATTTCCGTTGAAAATTATCAGGGATAGCATTGAACAAAAATCGCCTGTCTGTTGGTTCAATGGAGAATTATCTAACATGCGTCGAGTATTCTCTAATGTGAAATTGATATACAATGTCACAAAAGATCAGGTGACATTGCATGCTTATAAACTCTTTCGTAAAAATTATAGGAATTCCATCAAGGATACCAAAATATTATTGTATGGAACTTTTTGTAAAATTCCTCGAATATTAGCAGGGACTCCTGAAGACTAATCAATTTCGAGAGTCACTCATATTAGAATTTGAATTCAATGAATATTTTATCAATATTTCGAATGAGCTAATCGCTTCCCTACCTCAGGCAAATCACGAACCTACTGAATCTGAAGAATCTTAGTTCACCTATAAATTCCTTTTCATTTTTTCCTGTAACACCCGAGGAAGTGATGGGTACAATTGAGTCTTTGAAAGATTCCAGTTGTGTCGATTTTCATGAGATGGACAGCGCTGTGATATTATTGCTAGAGCTGATATTATTGCTTCTACATTATCAACCTTAATTAATGGATGTTTTTCTCTAGGAGTTTTTCCAGATGCTCTGAAGATTTCAGTTGTATTGCCATTGTTGAAGAAAGGTGATCCCTAAATTGCAGAAAACTTTCGCCCCATCTCCATAATTCCCGTTATTGTGAAAATTATAGAAGCACTAGTAAAAAAAAAGTTAATATCATAGCAATTTGGTTTCAGAAAGAAACAAATCAACTATGAGAGCAATCTTGAGTGTAATTTCTAATGTAGTTGATGGAATCGAAAAGGGTGAGCATTCTTTGTTAATGCTTTGTGACCTTCCGAATGCTTTCGATTGTGTTTCCCATTATTATTTCACTTGAGAAACTTTTTTGTTATGGTATTCGTGGACTTCCTTTGGAATTTTTCAAGTCTTATTTACATGGGCGATCTCAGTGCGTTTCAGTCGAAGGCACCAAATCACTTCTAATGGGAAACGTTCATGGTGTTTCGCAAGGTTCTGTTTTGGGTCCATCCCTATTATGACCATCAATGATTTATATTATCATATTTTACCAAAACAATGCATCCTTTTTGCAGATGACACCACTCTAATAGAGCGAAACAATAACTTAGAGGCATGATTGACTCTTCCGAACTCACCGTGAAAATGGCCAATGAATGGTTCTGCTCTGATAAGTTCTAATAGAAAGTATTTTCCAATTTATTTTACAATCAAATTAAATGTACAAAATGACCACCATTCACTTCTTGACAATAAGCAAGTCGATCTTGGAATTCTCTCTCTGTTGTTAATTTCTTCCGTAATCCTAACGTTTAAATCTGCAATATTGTCTGGTCTATTGAAATATCCTTTTGATTTCAAATGACCCCATGAGAAGTAATCGAGAGGAGTAGAATCAATCGTTCCACGTCTTCCAATCCACCTATTGGGAAAAACTTCGTTCAAATAATATCTAACAATACGTTTGTAATGTGGTGGTGCTCCGTCTTGTTGATACCACATTAATATATCTATTGCATTTGAATCAATAACATCAGGAAAAAGTATTTTTGTAGGCTGTAAAAAGTTCATGAAAAAATCTAGATAAACCTCACCATTAACTGTGCCTTAAAAAAAATAAGGAACAATAATTTTGTTGTTAATGATACCAGGCCAAACGTACACTTTTTTGGGATATTGTGTGTGAGCCTCACACATCCAATGAAGATTTTATCTGCTCCAATATCTACAGTTTTGTCTATTAACCGTTCCATTTAAATGAAAATTAGCTTCATCAGAAAAAACCATTTTGTTCATGATCTGCAAATCTGCTTCCATTCTGTCCATAATCAGTTCACAGAATTGTTGCCTTCTATCAGAATCATCCTCATTCGACTCCTGAACTAACTGAACTTTTACGAGGATGGTATTTTTCTTATGTAAAGCTCTCAATATCGATGATTTACTCACATCATTGTCGGCGGCAAGTTGTCTACTTGTCATATGCGGATTTTCCTCAATCGCTAACAGTACATCTAACTTTTTTTCCCCATCCAATTTAACATTTCGACCTGGTTTTTGAATAGTTTTTACATGTCCACTTACACGAAATTTTGTTTCTATTTTGCTAACTGTAGACTGTGAGACGTGTTGACCAGGGTATTTATCATTAAACATTTCACAAACTTCCTTTTGAGTTCTTGTTTTATTACCGCATCCAATCATAATTAAAATGTCAATTTTTTTAATTTCGGATAAATGAGCCATAGTTAAATCCAATACGCACACAAATATTTTTCAATTCACTGACGTGTGTCAGCATCTTATGAGTATCAAAATAACAGTAGTCTACTAGATTGACATTCCATTATTTATGAGGGTTTTGTGAATATTTTTTTGGTGTCTTGAACGACTTTTTCCTGGCGATTAGCAAAATAGATAATAAAATACCTGATTATTTCTCATGGGATTATTTAAAATCGAAAGTATATTTCAATAGACTAGACAATATTGCAGATTTAAAAGTTAGGATAACGGAAGAAATTAACAACATAACCCCTAGGGTCCTACAAAATTTTGTACGAGAATTCCAAGATCGACTTGCTTATTGTCAAGAAGTGAATGTTGGTCATTTTGAACATTTAATTTAATTGTAAAATAAATTTAAAAATACTAAACTAAACATTATGTGTCATTATTTCCTTCAGTCTACGTGAAGTATCAAAAATTTACATTTTCAAAATAAATTTTCTCAGTTATGATCGCTCCAAATTTGGAAAACTCAATATTGCTGAATAGAGAATGAAGATCCCTTTCGAACAAAGTGCCACACGACCCCTCTTCTCATTTACAATTTTTGAGGGAGTGCTCATAATTCAGAGAGGATGCAACGAGGAGGTAATATGTTCATACTGTCAATTGTCAAATTGACAATAGAAATCGATCTGTTTCAAGTTTTTTCAAACAAATACATAATAACGCTAAAAATTAGTTTATTCCCTACCTATGGACCGCACTGTCTAAGGTTATAATATATATTTGATATTTTGACAGCAAATCTCTGTAGACCCATCAAACCCATCAATCAATCGAATCCTTCAGTTTCATTGAAAATTGATACATTTTGTACTAACAATTGGAAAACGATAAATTTCATACGATTTTATAGATTGTTTCATATCTGGAAAAGTTATTTTGTTGCTTCACATACGAAATAAATCAACGGTTGTGAAGGATGGCTCATATCAAGAGTTTCTGAATTTATTTATTAATGGAATCCATTTAATGGAGTGGCCATGTACAGTGCTAGAAATAAGAACAATCTGTCATGTACTTTGCAATCATTGTCATACAGTGCGGCTTTTCATAGTCCCCTCCTCCCAGTTAGCTTTTGAACGGTTCGACGTAGAACAATGGGACGAAAACCGTTTCGAATGATATCACCGATACTACTTTTGAAATGAAAAACATTGTAATTGCTCGATAGATGACGCGGAGGGGCACATCAACTTGAAAATTTGAAATAGCATGGGGAAGCGTCAAGTGGCCGATTGTTGAAAAGATAAATCAATTTTCTTTTCAACCATCTAGTTCTTCTTGAATTTTGTCAACACATTTTTTCACAATATGCATCTGAAATGTCAAGTATAACACAATTTAAAATGCGTATTGTGAAAAAAATCATTGACAAAATTCAAAAAAGTGAGATGGTTGGAAAAAGAATTGAATTATCTTTTCAACGATGTGCCATTTGACCCCCTGTGATGCCCCATAATTAAAGAAAATTTTCATTCATAAGAAACAACACGATATTCCTTAATATGAACGTTATAGCCAGAAAGTTCAATATGAATAGGTTCAAAAGTCAAATGCGCGACTGAAAACTGATATGGTACATGCATGTTAAAAATACTTCATCATCTGAAGATAAGTAAAGGCACTTAAGAATTCCTATAAAAAAATTTTCTTTACACATAAGTTATAAATAACTCATCACGTCCGCTGATCGCCACATCTAGTAAAATTAACGAGTAAACAAGAGTATAAATTCAGAATTTTTTGACAGCCCGCCTAATCGCATTGCGATATGAGATATCGTAAAACTGTTTCAATGTATTCAGAACGTCAGAAAGACGCTATAAATTTATAGATTATGACAGCCCATTAAATATAACTCTACCTCGGGAGGCATAAAATTTGTTTTTATACATTTTTGATGACAGAAACAAAGCCAATAATTACTGAGCCGCTGACAAGTTGAAGATAATTATAATATCAGACATTTTTACCCGCGACTAGCCCAACTATCACGTGATCCGGTAACGGGTTATAAAAAGGCGCAATTTTTCGGATCAACAAGCTCTCGGTATTCAACGGTGAACCAAAGACCATGTACGTCTCAAAATGAGGTGAGAGTTCATTCGGTCACAACATAGTGAAATCAAGATGAGAAGAGTACGAATATAGTTGTCAAACAGTGAACTTAAGTAGCCATTAATAGAAATTATATTCAATTTAATCCGAGTATCCAAGTGAAATCACCAGTAAACCAGTATTTTTCCAAAATTACCTATTATTGATCAACGCTTCCAGAACGTGAATGAGTCGACGAAAAACCTCAAATCGATAGTTCATGACCTCATAGAAAATCATATCCATACACGCTATACTAATATACAGTGCGAATAAAATTGAAATAACAATTTCCGCGGGATTAATCAAACTAATGATGAAATCAAAACTGATTGTCGTTTAAAATCCATCTTCAGTGAATAAGTGTTGACGCTGCTGATGTATCGTAAGTTATATATGTTTTCTGTATTTATGGGTTGGCAAATTGAATCATTTATAATGTGCATGTGTCTGTAAAGGTATCTCCATAATTTCATGGTACCAGAGTTCTCAAAAGATAATTATTTCCAGCTGTTTTTGACAACTGATGTCACTATTGTTTTAGTCAATCAAATCGATTAGTAGACTGATGTGAAATTAACTTAAAGTAAACTACACTCTAGTTGTTTTTCTGAATATTGTCTCATATTATCCGTTTATAGAACGGATGAACTGTTATTGTCAACTTTTATTGAATATATCTGTCTATTCTCAACATTTTTATGAGTGCATTATTATTTTTTTATTATTATTTTTCGAATATTTCTGAAATCTGGTACGTACTTCCTCGATGAACAACTCACGCCCAAGCGCAGAGAGAAAGGGGTATTTCCTGTGCCGCTCCAGAAACATAATCTCGGTTCGACCATCCTCAGATAGTCGATGCTCTCGATGCTTGTGTTCGCAATCTAGCAATAAGTCTGGTGTTACAGGTGTGTTGTGTTGATTCCTAACACCCTGTATAGTCCAGGCTCAACACCCCTATGCTATTTGAAATTTTTGAGTTGATGTGTGCGCCATCTATCGAGCAATCACGATAACTTCTATTTCAAAGAGTTGTATCGGTGATATCATTCAAAATAGTTTTGGTCCCGTTGTTCTATATCGAACCGTTCAAAAGTTAACAGGGAGGGGGCGGACTATAAAAAGCCGCACTCGCAATTGTGATTCCGTAGAACAACCATAGTTGAAAGAAAAAAGAATTAACTCTTCAACGATGTGCCACTCGACTTCTATGCCATTCGAAAATTCCAAGTTGATGTTGCCCCAGCGCCCTCTGTCGACTAATTGTAATGTATCTCCTCTCAAAGAGTACCCACTGTGCAAAAACTCATACTATTAACGTTATTATATGGTAACCTAGATACATTGTTACGTTATGATTATTGTGCCCATAACGTCACAATGCCCATATTAGAGTCGTTATATGTCCACCAACATAACAAAATCGCAGGGAGCTTCTATTAGTTTCACCTGTCCCGATGTTTGTCATCAAATTTTGCAAGTTAAATTTGACCCACTTCTAGTTGTTCGATTCACGTGAAATTTGGCTGGTGTCCATAGTTCCCGTGACAATGCATTATGCATTTGTTAGAGAAAAAACGAACAAAATGGCTGTTCCAAGATGTCGGACGAGATTTGTGTTTATGGTCCGATTCGATTCAAAATTGGTATGTGGGGGTTTTCAGGGTCGAAGATTATGAATTTTCTGACAAAGTTCATATAATCAAAATGGCGGCTTCAAGATGTCCGACGATTTCTGTGATTATGGTCCGATTCTATTCAAAATTGGTATGTGGGGGTTTTCGGGTTCGGAGATTATGAATTTTTCGTCAAAATTCACAAATTCGAGATGGCGTTTCCAAGATGGCGAACGAGTTTTGTAATTATGGTCCGATTCGATTCAAAATTGGTATATGGGTGTTAGGGATAATTACTAAAAAGCACAAAATAAAATAATTGATGAAAAAAAACTGTTATTCAAATACCCTAAAAAGTACAACATAATTGCTTTGGATGTGTGACGTAGGTTATTCCGTGAGTTATAGATTCAAAAGCTTGTCGCATGTGTATTCGAAATGAAAACTTTGCGCGACCAGCTATTGAATCTAGAACTCACAGAATAACCTACGTCACACATCCAAAGCAATTATTTTGTACTTTTTAGGGTATTTGAATGGAAGCTTGTTTTTAAAAAGTTTTTTTTCAATGATTATTTCACATCATCTGAAAATACTATCTTACAGGAAATGTACTTTCTCAAAGAGTAACAACAACTGAGCTGTTATGTCTCAAGTCTCTTCTTCTTAGGTTCTTTTGGATGTATTGAGTACATCATAATATACCTAAATTTATCTTTCCAACATATGCTATTGATGGATTATTTACAATTGAAGAAAAGTCAATACATTAGAGCTTTCCTACGGAAATTATTAAAATATTTGAAAATAAATTATCGAGCATAAAGTTTGACACAAATTTCATATCCATTATACTATCTTTCTTCAGTCGAGTTTATATTACTATAAATCATTGTCAGTTATGAATGATACGATAGATTATTAGAATGTATGAATAAAAATCAATATATATATATATATATATGTATATATATATATAATATTTTGTTTTAGACTATTTAATATGATAGATAAAAATGTCAAAATACTATGACACAATCAATTTCATACACTGTCATAATGATTATAACCCATAATTGGTAAAAAGACAACAAAAAGTCTAGATTTACAAAATTTTCATGAATAAAAAGTGATCAACACATTTATAAATTTGAAACATACAGTATATGAAATTGTACCTAACTAAAAGTAGCCAATGGTGGAACAGCAAACTTCTTGATGAGATTAGCCAATCAGGGAATAGATGGTCATATGGAAAATTGGAAATTGTGAGAGAATAACAACGGGGTGATGTCATAAGCAATTATTATTGAAATTTGTAAATAGTAATAAGAATGGAAAAATAGTTGTATATATAAATTATATATGAAGAACCCAAACAGTGAAATGTGACAATTTGGTGAGCGAATTCAAAAATTCCAATGAAAAAAGAGGAAGGAAAATTCGTAGCTAGGTGACAGAAAACAAAGCCGAAGAGAGATTGAAAAAAATTCAGAAAGGAATGCCACGCATCATTTTTGGAGAAGAAAAACGAAATAATTCCAACATTTGAAGAACAAAACCAATATTACCTTAATTATACAACATATCCAAGTATCCAAAGCTGATTTCTGCATCTGTATGGTTCCTGATTTATGGTATTGGAGTTCCTGATAGAGCTTGGAGTGAAAAGAGATCCAGTTTCAGGGCATATCTTGAACACCGACATTTCCAGCCAGGTATAAAAACTTTTAATAGTGCACATCCGGTCCTGAACAATTTCACAAATAACGTATTTCACATCTGAAGAACTTTATTTCACTTTATTTTGAACTATAACAGAAAACTTCACTCTCAAGGAAAAAGTGAGGTTCTGTCTATCTATCCATGATTTCATTTTTATGATTATCCGTGAATATTTGTAGATTCACATTAGTATAAGTTATTTCTCGTAGGCCAGGTAAAATTAAGTCTTCCTGAATCAAGGAAATAATTGCTTTTTGATACTTTGTTGTTTGTTTTCTACAATGATCAACAATCGTTCCTACGACCATTGAATAAATTGAGTTTTGACATATCAAGTAGTGGCTAAATTGCCTTGAACCGGCTATCTGAGATAAGAGGTGTACCAACTGTGCTAGCTGTGGTAAGAAAAATGATAACAATTGGCAGCAACGTGACGAGAGAACATCATTGCAATATTATACAGGGAAAAAATATCTATCTATATCATATCAATCTGGCTCACAAAGAAGAGCAAAAAACATTATTAGCAATTTTCATATTATAACAACAATTCATATTTGAAAATATATCATAACATTACAAGTGGCGCACAAAACGTGGGGCGGAAAAGGCAAGAAAAGGCAAAGTAAGGGCAATATGTCATTTCGAAGCAGAGTAAGGGCAAGTAAAGGAAAAATATTATTTCTTAATAACACTGGGTGAACATTAGCAATTGGCATTTCGAAGTGTAAGGCTAGATATTATGAAAAAAGGGAAGAATGTAAGGAGAAGGCAGAGATAGAAAAAAAAAAAGGAAGGAAAAAAAAAATTTTAGGTATGGAAGGTAGATTGAAAAATGGAATAAAAGATTTGAAAGAAAATTCAGTCAGGATGGAAGAAAATATGGGAAGTATGAGAAATGAAATGAAAGAAAATACAGCAAGTTTAAAAAATGAAATAAAAGAAAGTATGAAAGAAAGGATTTAAAAGAAAGTACAGAAGGAATCTGTAATCATCTGAAACAAAAAAAAAAAGGAATTTAAATATAAAAATGAATAATGAAATTTATGAAATGCAAGAGGCGAAAATAAATAATAAAGTAACAAAAATTAAAATATATGACAGAAACATGGTGAAGATGAATTTTGAATTGCAAAAAGGGAACAAAAATGATAAAATAATTATAATGAAAATGAATGACATGAACGTGGCTAACAAAAATCATGAATTAAAAATAGGGAACATAAATAAAAAAATTAAATAATAAAGAAAAAAGAATTGGACATGAAGAACATAAATAAAAAAATAAGAGTAATGCAAATAACTGACATTTACAGGGTGAATAGAATTTTGGAAATGGTAGAAAGTAATATAAAAAAAATAATAATAATAATAATAGATAGTAAAATGTTAAATATAGAAATAGGGAAGAATGTGAATAAATATTACTATAAAAAACAAGAACAATTTGAATTTATGAAAATGAAAATAGTTGAAAATGTTAACAGAAAATTTCAATTGCAAATTTTAGAAATAAAATATAGGCTTGCAGTTACAAAACAAGCAAGATTCCATAGAAGGAGAGACAAATAATAAAAATGCAAATTTAGGAATAATAAATTGTAGGTTAACAAATTTGATAGGCAAATTAAGGAATAAAAAAGTAAAAAAGAAAAAAAATAATTAAAAAATTTAGAAAATTTGAATAAAATAAAATGAAAAACAAAAAAAAAAAAAAAAAAATAATACTGAAAAACAGAAAAGTTGATAAAATTATTGGTACAGGTTAGTTAGATAAAGAAAAGTGAAAAACAATATTGAAAATGTTTATAAATATAAAACAATATAGATTATGAAGAAGGAAAAATATAGAAATGGATAATAAATAATGTGAATTTTGAAGAAAAATGAAAAGAAATGAAGACAAAAATATTTTGTGTATAAAATGAATGTATGTGAGAAATGAAAGTGGAAATGATAATAATAATAATACTAAAGAAGTATATTATAAGAAATATGATGATGATGATGATAAAGGTATATTGATAAATAATATGAAGGTATATTAATAATTAAAATAAAGGTATATTAATGAATTATAAATAAATATAATATGATTAATTATGTGTGAAAAATGAAAAAGCGAAAGAGTATGTACACAAAATAAAAGTAAATAAAATGAGAGATTCAAATTAATAAAATATCCAATTCAATATGAATATAAAGAACAACTGAAGGAAGAGATAGGAAAAATAATAAACAGATAATTAAAGAGTACCAGTAATTGTAAAATCGATAATTGAAAATAATATCAGTATGAAATATAAAATGAAAGTAAGATAATAATAAAATATAAAATAACATATATGATAATATCTTGAAAAGTTTTCTCTCTTGATCCGAAAAGAAGTCCAAGTCGAATTTTTCTGGAACAAAATAACATAGTACTAGTAGTTGTAAATAATCGTTGTCGTTGAAGAACTTGTTTTTCTTGAACTGGTGGCAAATCCAGCAAAGTAGTTTTCTGAAAGTAGAAAAATAGTATTAGTCAAAGTAAAGTTAATAAATATAAATAAAGAAATTGATATTCAAAATTTTCTAACTAGTAGAAAATTATTGAATATAAATTTAGGATGAAAAGGGAAACATTCTCAATTGAATATTGATAGGAAGATTTTTCTGTGAATTGAAAAATCCACGATTAAAATGAAGTTATTTTTTGTGAATGTCTAACAGAAAACAACTACTTCCCCGGCTAAAGCCACGCTGGACATTGAACTACATGAATACCCCACAAGAGGTTATCTTGACGATGGAAGATAGTGACTAAAGTTTATCTTTCAGTCGCAGATGATTCCACATCTGATTTTATGAACATCCTGTTTATATTTTGCAACACCCCTTACTTCTGAACCCCAGATTTTAAATTATATGATTCAAATTTAAGAAGTTGAAATCACTTTGCCGATAGGCTGCTCAGATGGATACGGTTAGGCCGTGAGTAAGGTTCAATTAATGACTTTTCCTAGTTAATCAAATTTGGCCACTAAAAAAATTATACATTAATTAACTTGACTAGTTCCAGAGTTGGGCGCCAGACTTGCTAAAGACAAAAGTCAAAGATAAATAAAATTAAATAAATGTTACCTAGCTTGTATGGGAAGGCAAATAAATATGCAATAAATCAACTTAACAAATTTATTCCAGATGGAATTAAAATGATTGGACAATATTAGAAGAGTATTGAACTTCTCTTAAAAAGAATTGAAAAATTACATAAAAACAAATATTTTCGACTCTGATCAAAAACTGAACATTTACAAGATATGATTCCTCCAGTTGTTGGTGACACGGGTATACCTTCGGAGTTCTTGAGTGAGAGAGATGAAGGCTAGTTTCTTGAAGCTGGTCTCAGCGGTTCTAGGAGGAACTTGGTTTCAGCGGTTACGATGAAGATGGTCGTGGGTGGTTCTATTGTTGGTTTTAGACCCCTTATCGGCGTGAATTCAGTAGATCTTCACGGACCAGTGCTGATATTGATGTGCTGTAAGACCTCCCAGGTTACTAGTCCTTCTGTCTCCGTAGATGGGTTCCCTCCGTGGTATATATCATGCGAAGAAGATGATAGGAATCAATATATGTACAAAAAGGGGAGAACGAAGGATATCCTTTGAACCTCAAGTTTTATGTTTCAAATTTTAATCGAGAGTCAAAAGATAGATGCAAATGATAGCATACAATGAAAATCTCAGTCTATATAAAAGACTGGAAGGTTACAGTGAAAGAACAAAGATAATAAATAATAATAATAAAGTTAATTTTAATAATTAAAAAAAAAATATTAAAAATGAACAAAATTTAAATCCAAACAAAACAAACCTCACCCAAAACGTGATGTTCAAATTCAGTTAAATTTTGAAACAGGTAAGTTTTGATAAGGTGATTCTATGTACCAGAAGGGTAAAAAAAATTTAATGAGGAAAGGTATTCCAAAAGAAATATAAAAATGTCTTTCAAATTTTACCAGAGAACAAATATAGTATTTTAAAGCAAAATACTATAAAATTGCCAGAGAAAAAATCTACTATTTTAAAGCAAAATATTTAAAGGTTGCCAGTGCAAAAATATACTATTTTAAAGCAAGTGCCAAAGGAAAATATAGCGTTATAACCAAAATACCCTAGTAAGCTACAAGAAATATAGGGTTTCTGAACCGAGATAATAGTCAGAGTAAAAGTATACTCTTCAGCCAAGATAAGAAGAGAGAGACACACGTCTTTCAGTGAGCACGACTCTCTTAGATAAATATAAAGTGAAATAATTCTTTTTATTGAAGAATTTCCAAAGATTAACCGAAGAGGGAGACCACACGTCTTTTAGTGGGCACAACTCTCTTAGAAAAAGATAATGTTAAATAATTCTTTTAATTGAAGAATTTTTAAAGATAACTGAAGAGGGAGACCTCACGTCTTTCAGTGGGCACAACTCTCTTAGATAAAGATAATTTTGAAATAGGGCGGCAATTCCCTTTTCAAATCGATAAACAGGTAATTCTCAAAAAAAATTGTGAATCTTCCTGCTCTTGGCGACAAGGTAGTAACTGAAGTGAATTGACTCTGCAACGATCAAAAATCAAATAAGCTACACTGGGAATTGAATGGAGTAATAGATATAAGAAATTTATTTAACGGAAATCAACTTTACGCTGGAGGCATATATTGAATCGAATCGAGTGTTCTGAGACCGTTAGGCCAGAGGTACAACTCTTTCTGTAAGCAATTCTTCCTCAAGAGAAAAGAAAATTACTCTCATAAACATATAGTTATGAAATAAAGAAAATTGCTTACCAGAGAGCTGTCCTATTAGTCACTGTCCCAGAACAATCAATCGGAATCCTCGGAACAATCCACTCGTCGTGTGAGGTAAGTAAACATGCCTATTCGGAACTGTTACGTTAGCCACAATCCAAATGTGGTATGAATGATTTGTCAAAATGGCCGAAATATCTATTTTTAACCTTCAAAAATTACCATACGGTATATCCAAGAATTCTAATATTACAAGCATAAGGAAAAAGAAGAAAATGCTAATCAGCTACAACATTAATTGAAAGATAAAGAGAATAATATTACTCAACTAAACTCCAGCAGTGAAACTTATTTAACCTATAGATCTTACGTACCAAAATCAACTCATTCAGTCCACCTGCCTATCTCGACGTTCAAATCAAGAAAGAGATCGATTATTCCTTCGGTTCGAACAAATCACCAATTCTACCTGGGTTTTTTCACAAACTGTTCTTGGTTTTTCTCTATTGAAAAACACTTGGAAAAAACACAGCTTGACGACATGAATACAACTGTCACGATACCATTTTCACGAGACGACAACAAAGGCGCCCTCTTCACGACCTGAGCAGTGACTACTGACCCGTTCCACCGCAAAGATAATCGGAAACGTTATGAGAAATTGGTTATGTATAAGGAAGTAACGAAAAATTCGTTACAATTTTCAACAAATCAATAAATTTAGGAATGTTGTTATGTTATGTTATGTTATGCCAGTTATAAATTTTAATAGGAAAAAAAACACAAAAAGAATAATTACCAAATAGTTATTAGTTTCAAGAGATTGTTTTTACATAATTTTGGAAGTTTATTTATTTGTAAGCCTATGTGTAATATGGATAGATAAAAATTCAGAATACTATGACCCAATCAATTTACTGTCATAATGATTTTAACCCATAATTGGTAAAAAGACAACAAAAAGTCTAGATTTACAAAATTTTCATGAATAAAAAGTGATCAACACATTTATAAATTTGAAACATACAGTATATGAAATTGTACCTAACTAAAAGTAGCCAATGGTAGAACAGCAAACTTCTTGATGAGATTAGCCAATCAGGGAATAGATGGTCATATGGAAAATTGGAAATTGTGAGAGAATAACAACGGGGTGATGTCATAAGCAATTATTATTGAAATTTGTAAATAGTAATAAGAATGAAAAAATAGTTGTATATATAAATTACATAAGAAGAAACCAAACAGTGAAATGTGACAATTTGGTGCGCGAATTCAAAAATTCCAATGAAAAAGAGCAAGGAAAATTCGTAGCTAGGTGACAGAAAACAAAGCCGAAGAGAGATTGAAAAAAATTTAGAAAGAAATGCCACGCATCATTTTTGGAGAAGAAAAACGAAATAATTCCAACATTTGAAGAACAAAACCAATATTACCTTAATTATACAACATATCCAAGTATCCATGGCTGATTTCTGCATCTGTATGGTACATGATTTATGGTATTGGAGTTCCTGATAGAGCTTGGAGTGAGAAGAGATCCAGTTTCAGGGCATATCTTGAACACCGACATTTACAGCCGGGTATAAAAACTTTCAATAGTGCACATCCGGTCCTGAACAATTTCACAAATAACGTATTTCACATCTGAAGAACTTTATTTCACTTTATTTTGAACTATAACAGAAAACTTCACTCTCAAGGAAAAAGTGAGGTTCTGTCTATCTATCGATGATTTCATTTTTATGATTATCCGTGAATATTTGTAGATTCACATTAGTATAAGTTATTTCTCGTAGGCCAGGTAAAATTAAGTCTTCCTGAATAAAGGAAATAATTGCTTTTTGATACTTTGTTGTTTGTTTTCTACAATGATCAACAATCATTCCTACGACCATTGAATGAATTGAGTTTTGACATATCAAGTAGTGGCTAAATTGCCTTGAACCGGCTATCTGAGATAAGAGGTGTACCAACTGTGCTAGCTGTGGTAAGAAAAATGATAACAATTGGCAGCAACGAGACGAGAGAACAGTGACGTAGCTAGCAATTATTATTACATCATTGCAATATTATACAGGGCAAAAATATCTATCTATATCATATCAATCTGGCTCACAAAGAATAGCAAAAAACATTATTAGCAATTTTCATATTATAACAACAATTCATATTTGAAAATATATCATAACATTACAAGATATATATATATATAATTATATATATATATATATATATATATATATATATATATATATATATTGTTGGTGATTTCTTGAACCTGAGGGTATATTTTTGGCTTGTTTTTCTTGGGTTTCAGGTTCGTGGATCTGACTTTCATAAATTAATTACAACTTTGTTCTAGTATAACATCTGTAATTCAGTTTCTACGTTTCGACGGGTCTTCATCGCACATAGAAGTTATAAAACCCCCAAGCCTTGTTTCTCCAAATTAAAACCTGAAATCCCCCACAACAAAAAAACCCACACCGTCTATAAAATACCCTGCAAAGAGCCAAACTGTAACAAAGTCTATATTGGCCAATCCAAACAATATTTGGAAAATAGAATAAAATGACACAAATATACAAACAACGCGGAACAGCCCTCAACAAACACAAACAAACAACCACCCACGAGTTCGATTATACCAAAACAACCATTCTATGTTCAGAAAAAAACAAAAAAAAGAGAGAAATATTTGAGATGATTCACATCAAAAACACTTCCAACTGCGTAAACGATAAAACTGATATCGTCGACTTGAACAGCATCTATTACAATCTAATATGAAAACAGTAACGCCACCTATCCAAGCCGAGCACACAATCCCTCGAAAACAACATAGCTCTCTAACCAAATAAAATATGCAATTCGAAACACTTCCCACAGATGTCTCCAACACTATCTCTCCATAAATCATTTCCACCTCACACATGCGCAACTAATTAATGTCAGCAGATCGTAAAGTAAACAACTCAACCACTACTTTATTATGGATATAAAACGAGAAACCATAACAATCAAGAAGGTCCAAACGAATACTATGTTTGAAGGTACGGCATTAACATTTTTAATAACCGTAATTATTATTTGTTTTTAATTTGTACAATTTTACTTACTCATTGTTTTTACCTTGTAGAGTTGTAATGTTTTCAATCCTAATGAAGACGAGGATCCACCCGTCGAAACAAACCTGAAACCCAAGAAAAACAAGCCAAATATATATATATATATATATATATATATATATATATATATATATATATATATATATATATTATGTAATGATATGAAGTATATGATAAAAATTTGATAGAATGATATTTATACATTACATGAATACCTGCTATGATTGTTTTTACAATTTTTCTGTGTACTTTGCATCTATGAAACCTTTGGCCATCTTATAGTCAATGCAGATGATCCCAGAGTTTAGCAGTGGAACTTTTCTATTATCATCAGAATGTTCCCAACAAACCATTTAATTTGCACAACCTATGAAATTATGGAAATCAAAATCCACAAATAAAACTTTAGAATTCAAATAGACGAAAAATCTACAAGTAAGATCATCCTGTATGCCGATCTTGAATCACAAGGAACATGACAGGGACATGTCAAACTATTTTCCAGTGGAAATCATCAAAATAACAGAAAATGGGTGAGTATGAATTTTTGAACAGTTCTGTATAAATTATGTTAGATGTAGATATAGAAAGTGTAAATAAAAATTGTATCATATGTTAGAATTAGAAAATGTGTTTCAAAAAAATGTGCAAAAAATTCTGTACCTCTGGCTACAAATTATCAAGTGTCATATTTGGGTCAGTCTGTGATAAAATGTGTAGGTGGCTTTGTTTTAAAAAAAAATTGAAGTTTATAGCATGCAAATCATGCAAAGGGTAACTTTTGTCAGGTAATGATCAGTTTAATTTTATGATCGATGCTAAGAAATTACCACCCTAACGCACTTATAACTCCTGGTTCAAAAATGACTTCCTATTTTGTTTATTTCATATCTGAATTAAATGAATATTCAGAACATAAATGAACTGAAATTAGCTTGAATCGTCACATATTAGCATTTTTGAACCAACAAACAATTTCTGTAGGATGTCCAGTAAATAGAAAAAAAATAAAACGAATGTTTTATAAATTCATATGTTTTTAACATATGTAAGTTCGGGTGAAAAATGTAAATAACACTTTAAAGGAAATGAATGAACTTGCCGATAAAAAAAAATAATCGAATTCGACTACTGCCCATAGTCGATACCTTAAATATGAAAAAAGGCAAGCAAAAATTAGAGCTCTCAAGAAATTGTCTTGATAAAAATATTTTTATAGTAATGAGGATGTCCTCAAACATGTGAAGTTCGAAAGTGTTGGCAATTATAACAAAAACAACAAGATGCATTTTTATTTTGTCCTTTGTCTACTGGGTGCCAAGTTCTCAACATTCGCCCAAACTGTCATTGTGGACTTGAAGAGATTATTTTATTAATGAACCTATGTTATAACTGGTTGAATGACACTGATGTTTAACAATACAAATCGATACCACCCCTTCGTCACATACTTGTTACTATCACTCCTGAATGCACATTTCGATCATATCTACATACCTTTATCAAACAATTTTTCAAATATTTTAATTACCAAGCACACCGGAAATAATGAGGAGGAATTTTTCAGCTTATCACATTCAATATTTTTTTTTCAGACAATAACGACGAGTGAAATCCATTCGTCTCTGGTTCAAGTTTTCAAAACGGTGATAGATGAGTTTGCTATTTTGATTGAATATTGCTCTTTTGCACCACACTATGCTGAGAAATCCTTTATGTTGAGGAATCCTTAATACCACATAAATGGTGGTCGAGGGTCCTCGGCAAAATGGTTTTCCTGGCAGAGGTCTCGTAATTTCTTTTTTTCGCATTTTGTACAGTAATGCACTACATTAACGACCTCAAAATTGTACAGTTATGGGCCATTTTACAGCATAGCAACCATTAATATATAAACTTTCTCGTAGGTACCTTTCCATAGATTTCACTGGAAGAAGCTTCCTGGGCTGCATTTAAGATATCCTCCAAGTCGTTTTCATCAGCCATTTCGATAATTATTTGAAAAATGAGTTAATTTGGATGCCTTTCAACGTTGTCAGTTACAAAAAAAAACATCCTGTTTATATTGATAAGTTACCGTGGGTGGGGAGGTCAAGTAATAACGTTATATAAAAATATTTTTTTTTTATATTTATGTTTGAAATCATGTATTCCTGTAAAAAAACAACCATTCAAGTGGCAAAAGTTAGGTTTTTCTTTCAAATGAATGAAAAAATGGCAATAGCTTTTTTGAGCGTACTTCTAGAACATGTTTCACAGAAAAAATCAATTTCTCCATCATATCTACGTAAAAAAGCTACCTTTGTTACAAGTCGCTATAAGCAACCGTTTTCTAGTTATTACCATTATTCTGCATTTTTCACAAGAAAGCTTAGAAAATGAATTTGACGTTTAAGTAAGTAGTTTTGTTTTTTTGTAGGGGGTGCCACCAATTCTATTCATTTTTACTCGTTTGAAATAGTTATTTTTGTATCAGGGGTGCAAAATCTGTACTTGTTATAATAAATTTTGCAAGAAATATCAACATTTTATTTCAAGAAATTTTGAAAATGTATGAATAAAATAAAATAAAGGAAACTAAATGACCTATATTCAAATATATTGTTCGAAGTGTCCACCTTCAGCGAAGATACAGGCATTCAGTCTTCTAATCATTGAATCTCGTACCCGCTCAAAAATTATTGGTGTGTTTCTTATTGTTTCACAGGCGTCTACTATTCGGTTTCTTAGATCTCACTTGTTCGCTACTGGAGTTTCATGAACTAGTGACTTCAAATGTCACCAAAAATAAAAATCTAGCGGGTTTATTTCTGGGAACCTTGGTGCCCAGCCTGGTTAGGTTCTTCTACACCTCTACCGATCCATCGATTTGGATAGACAGTGTTAAGGAATTCCCTGGCTACAACGCACAAATGGGCCGGAGCCCCATCATGCATAAACCACATGCGGATACGAATTTCTAATGGTACATTCTGAAGTAGTCCCGGCAATCCATTTTCTAAAAAGTAAGTTACGCCATTCAGACGGAACGGAAGAAGGAAAGAACCTATCAAGTAATTATCAATTATTGCCGCCCATACATTTACAGAAAATTGATACTGATAATGTCTTTCACTAACTGCGTGCGGATTTCCCAGAGCCCAAACTTGGTTGCTATGAAAGTTCGTGATAGTATTTCGGGAGAAGTTTGCCTCGTCCGTGAAGAGTACATATCTTGAAAATTAGGATTTCCGGCCAATTTTCTCTATAATGCTCTCAGTCGTTTATTAACATTCGATATGTGCTCGGTCCAGCGAATGTGCTGATCCAAAGTCACTCCTAGGTATTTTATAGATGATACTTGATCTATTTCTGGGCCGGTACATGTATTAGTATCGGTGCAACTTGATTTGTGAAGGTTTATAGAATAATCTGTAGGGGATTGCGTATTAACTGTAGGTGTAAAAGGTATGAATTCAGTTTTAATGACGTTGAGGGTGAGTAGGTTATGGTCCAGCCAAGTTGAAAAGGGAAACATTCTCTCGCAGATGATTCCACATCTGATTTTATGAACATCCTGTTCATATTTTCAACAAATCGGTCCAGCTAAATTTGTAATTTTCTTATATCTGCTTCTGCGGTTGACTTTATTTCTTCCCAGCTTGTACCTGTGAGTATCAAGACTGTGTCATCTGCATAGCATATTATGTTGGACGATGAATCTCGCATCTGAACTATATTATTCATATAAACCAAGGGCTCACTTCTCTTCCAATATTTTTCCTGAATATGATTTTTATGATGGAATTTCGTATAATATGAAGAGGACGTAAGTTGTTAACGGAAGCTCCTCCCCATATTATAATACTGTATTCCAGAATGGATTCTACTAGGGGAGTATGAAGTATTAGTAGGTTTTTGCGTGATAGAATATATCTTAGTGTGTAAAATCTGTGCAGTAACGCTCTCAGTCGTTTATTAACATTCGATATGTGCTCGGTCCAGCGAATGTGCTGATCCAGAGTCACTCCTAGGTGTTTTATAGATGATACTTGATCTATTTCCGGGCAGGTACATGTATTAGTATCGGTGCAACTTGATTTGTGAAGGTTTATAGAATAATCTGTAGGGGGTTGCGTATTAACTGTAGGTGTAAAAGGTATGAATTTAGTTTTAATGACGTTAAGGGTGAGTAGGCTATGGTCCAGCCAAATTTGTAATTTTCTTAGATCTGCTTCTGTGGTTGACTTTATTTCTTCCCAGCTCATACCTGTGAGTATCAAGACTGTGTCTCTGCATAGCATATTATGTTGGACGATAAATTTAGTAATTGAACTATATTATTCATATAAACCAAGAACAGAAGTGGCCCCAGGATAGTCCCTTGTGGTACTCCCATTTTGACAGTCAAATCTGGGCTCACTTCTCTTCCAATCTTTTTCCTGAATATGATTTTTATGATGGAATTTTGTATAATATGGAGAGGACGTAAGTTGTTAACGAAAGCTCCTTCCCATATTATAATACTGTATCTAAGAATGGATTCTACTAGGGAAGTATGAAGCATTAGTAGGTTTTTGCGTGATAGAATATCTCTTTTGTTTGAAGGTTTTAGACGATGTGGTAACTTGATTACTATCGTTTCGGACGTCCATCGTCTTAATGTATTTAAAAGGTTTTCACGACGTTTCGATTGCTTGTATCTGCAATCGTCTTCAGGTGAATACTGACAAGTTTAGGTGCTACTTACCAATTTAAATGACTGTCGGCGCAATGATGCGTGCACTTCCGCCATGTGCAGCGGTGCGTGTAGTTTCGCGCGGTGAGGTGGTGCGTGAAGTTCCGCGCCTCTGCAGCCCGCCAGAAAGAGCAATCAGGGGTTTCCATACGTTCTTGATCTCAACGCTTGGTTGACTAAAGGCGTTATTGGCTCCGATGTAGGCGGCCTCTTTGAACTTTCGTTTGAACCAATGCTCCTCTCAATGTAGAACACTTGCGTCGTCCCATAGAACTCGATGGTGCTCAGTCCAGGCGTGGTCAGCGATTCCCGATTTTGATGTTTTTCCACGTTGAGTCCATTTCTTGTGCTCATCCAATCTTACCGATAACGGTCTTTTTGTCTCTCCAATGTAGGAATCTACGCATTCACATGGAACTTCATTAATGCAATTCTTACTGATTTCATTTTTGTTGTCAGGTTTGGTCTTGGTCAGGAAACTCCATGAAGAACTGCCGGATTGGAAGCAGCTCTTGATGTTGAACTTGTTTCCGATCCTTCTGATCTTTTCGGAGACACCTCTGATGTACGGGAGGCAGATCACTGTGCTTTGTTGTTCCTCTTCAGATGTCTTCGTTCTCCGGAGTTGTTTCAATACTTCTTCTAGGAGTTTCTTGGTTCCTGCAGTGCTGCCTACAGAACTCATATTTCCAGGAAAAGGACCGATTATTCTCTCAAGTCGACGGACTCCCGATGGGATCTTCCCTTTCTCCAATCATCGCCAACATATACATGGAGTGGTTCGAGGAATTGGCTATACGGGAGGCAGAATACAAACCAAAGCTGTGGTTGAGGTACGTGGATGACACCTTCATTGTATGGAATCACGGAGACTAACATCTCCAGGATTTCTTCTCAGGAATCAACAGAATCAGGGATTCGATCAAGTTTACGATGGAGATGGAAACCAACAGTGCCTTACCCTTCCTCGATGTGAACGTTGAGAGAATAGGCAATGAAATTCGCACCTCCGTCTACAGAAAGGAGACACATACAGGGCAGTACCTCAGTTGCAGCTCCAACCATCCGAGTTTGACGAAGAGAGGGATCGTGAGAACATTGGTGGAGAGAGCGACGCATATATGCAATGACGCGGAGTCACTAGATGCCGAATTAAACCACATCAGAGAGGACCTCCACCGGAATGGATATTCCAAGAAACTCCTAGAAGAAGTGTTGAAACAACTCCGGAGAACGAAGACATCTGAAGAGCAACAACAAAGCACAGTGATCTGCCTTCCGTACATCAGAGGTGTCTCCGAGAAGATCAGAAGGATCGGAAACAAGTTCAACACCAAGAGCTGCTTCCAATCCGGCAGTACTTTACGGAGTTTCCTGACCAAGACCAAACTTGACAACAAAAATGAAATCAGTGAGAATTGCATTTATGAAGTTCCATGTGAATGCGGAGATTCCTACATTGGAGAGACAAAGAGACCGTTATCGGTAAGATTGGATGAGCACAAGAAATGGACTCAACGTGGAGAAATATCAAAATTGGGAATCTCTGACCACGCCTGGACTGAGCACCATCGAGTTCTATGGGACGACGCAGGTGTTCTACATAGAGAGGAGCATTGGTTCAAACGAAAGTTCAAAGAGGCCGCCTACATCGAAGCCAATAACGCCTTCAGTCAACCAAGCGTTGAGATCAAGAACGCATGGAAACCCCTGATTGCTCTTTCTGGCGGGCTGCAGAGGCGCGAAACTTCACGCACCACCACACCGCGCGAAACTACACGCACCGCTGCACATGGCGGAATTGCACGCATCATTGCGCCGACAGTCATATAAATTGGTTAGTAGCACCTAAACTTGTCAGTATTCACTTGAAGACGATTGCAGATACAAGCATTCGAAACGTCGTGAAAACCTTTTAAATACATTAAGACGATGGACGTCCGAAACGATAGTAATCAAGAATATCGCTTAGTGTGTAAAATCTGTGCAGTAGTGCTCTCAGTCATTTATTAACATTCGAGATGTGCTCGGTCCAGCGAATGTGCTGATCCAGAGTCACTCCTAGGTATTTTATAGAAGATACTTGATCTATTTCTGAGCAGGTACATGTATTAGTATCGGTGCCACTTGATTTGTAGAATAATCTGTAGGGGATTGCGTATTAACTGTAGGTGTTAAAGGTATGAATTTAGTTTTAATGACGTTAAGGGTGAGTAGGTTATGGTCCAGCCAAATTTGTAATTTTCTTAGATCTGCTTCTGTGGTTGACTTAATTTCTTTCCAGCTTGTACCTGTGAGTACCAAGACTGTGTCATCTGCTAAGCATATTATGTTGGACGATAAATCTCGAATTTGAACTATTTTATTCATATAAACCAAGAACAGAAGTGGCCCCAGGATAGTCCCTTGTGGTACTCCCATTTTGACAGTCAAATCTGGGCTCACTTCTCTTCCAATCTTTACTTTTTGTGGTCTGGCGGTAAGGCGGAATCCATCCTATCCAGCTTCTCGCATTGATAGGTTACTGCGCCACTACGCCACTGGAAAAATCATTTCCATCCAAAAAGTTGGCTGTAAATGATAGTTTCACATGCAAAAAAAAACGTGCACCACATCCACAGTTAACTAGGGAGCATACAACTGGACAATCAACGAATTGAGAAATTGATTATTCTTGGAAGAGTCCAGATTCCGTCTATATGATTCCGATGGACGTATTTTGGTCTAGAGAGAACGGGGCCAGAAATATAATGAACATTTGAGGGTTCCGGTAACTGCTTTTGGAGGATACTCTTTCTGCGTTTGGGGTGGAATTTGTTTCAACGGCCACATTGGTTGGTTGGTTGAAAGCTGACGAGACACTGCTTCCCTTGTCACTGCGACCAGCTGGGGTCTATTGTATCACTCTGTCGTCAGTGGTTCCTAATTCAAACAGGTTTGTGCCTTTAATCAGGTTAAGAAGCCTGTTGATAAGGTTTATCGGATTCATGCCTGTTTCCGGGCTGATCTCTCCAAAGGTTCTGTGTCGCCTACTACTTAGGGCGTCACAGTCGAAGATAATATGAGAGGCTGTTTCCTCCTCTTCATCACATAGCCTACACTCCACGGTTTCCCTGCGTACTCCCATAGTGTTTAGGTGTTTTCTTAGGCCGCAGTGTCCAGTCAACAGACCTATTATAATACGAGCCTTCATTCTGTTCAGGTTCAGAAGGTCAGCCGTCAGGGTCTGGTTTGGATGCCCTACCATGACTTTGCTGAGTATTTGCTCGACAGTTTGATTCCAATATTGTTGGTGTCTTCTTTTTATCCACTCGTCGATCAGGGTCCTGCATTGGTTTTCTCTAATCCCATGTACAGGTTCTGGCCCTGTGAATAGCGTTTCAGATGCTTGTCTAGCTAGCTGTCCGCTTTGACGTTGCCTTCAATGCCTCTATGACCTGGCACCCACATCAAGGTGACCTTGTTGTGTTTTGCCAGCTCGATGAGGTTCTGGAGGCAGTCCCAGACCAGTTTGGACTTTATCTGTATAGAGTTGAGTGCTTTGATAGCACTTTGACAGTCAGATAGAATGTAGATGTGTTTTTTCCTATAACCACTTTCTAGATTCTTCTGAATGCATTCCATAATAGCATGTGTTTCAGCTTGGAATATCGTGGAGCATTTGCCAAGTGGTATTATGTAATCCCTTTTTGGACCTACCCCATGTATTCCTGCTCCCGTTCCTTCAACTGTCTTTGAACCGTCTGTATACCAGACTATGTCCGCAGTTGATTGTGATTCTATACTTGAGGCTCATCCAGATCCATCAATTCGTGTTTCGAATGGTTTTTCGAATGAGTATAGGGGTTGGATGTAGTCTGAAATCATTTCGAGTTCTTCAATGTTGATTACATGAGTGATTCTGGTATGTCCAGTTGTTCGGATTCTCCAGTTTTTTGTTTGTTTCAGTCTGTATGCACTCATCCTGGCCTCTCCAATGACATGTAAGTCAAGGGGTTCGAGGTTTGGGATGATTTCCATTGCAGATGTTGGAGGGCTATTCATTGCACCCGTGATACAGAGACAGGCAAGCCTCTGGATTTTGCCAAGGTTGGTTTCTGCCTGTCTTTGATTTGTTTTTGGCCACCATAAGAGTGAGCCATAAGTTATTCTTGGTCTTATTACCGCTGTGTGGAGCCAGTGCATGGCTTTCGGTTTGAGCCCCCAGGTTTTTCCGAACGCTCTCCTGCACATCATGAAGGTTATCTTGCTTTTATTGGGTACATGTTGAAGATGCGGTTCCAGGTTAGTTTCTTGTCAAGAATAAGCACTGAATATTTCACCTGCTTTACTACTTGCAATGTTTCACCGAATTGGCTTGTTGCTTTTGGTCGGTACCACAATGACCGTTCAGAGATATCAATGTTGAACCAATTATTATTCCATGTGCGGGTGCATTCGGCGAAAATTTCAATTCAAATGATAATGCGCGCCCTCAAGCGTACGAATTGTTACCGAAAGCTTAGAATTTCACGGTATCAAGAGTATGGAGTGGCCAGTCTGGTCACCAGACATGAACTTCATAGAACATGTTTGGGTCCAAATTTCAAGGCATTTGAAGAGGTAGGAGAAAACTGAGAAATGCTTTTTTTTTATGTTCTGGTTTCCACGAAAAGGGATATCCTGTAATGTTCAGAGAACATCGTGGGAACCAAGGGAAAGAAGGTAGGAGTTGGTGTTCTTCTTAAATTTCTGGAGGTTGTATGCCTCGGGGAACACCTCCCTAGGCAATGAGTTCCAAAGCCTCGCTGTTCGTTGGATGAACGAGTCTTTGGAAAGTGATGTTCTGCAGGTATCCAAAGTGACCACGAAGGGGTGTGATGACTGAACTTGACGGGTTAGTCTCGAAGAGACTGCCAAAGCAGGAAAGATTGTTGATATTTCAGAAGAGCATCGCTCATGAAAATATCTATAAAATAGAGACAAATCGCCAACTTTTCTACGGTGTTCCAGACAAGTGAGCGAGTTTGTAAGCGAGGCATCACCGACGAGACGAATTGCCCTTTTTTGGACAGAATCCAATAGCCTCAGGATATGTTTAGGTGCCGCGCTCCAAATATGGGAACAGTATTCCAGGACAGGTCGGATCTGTGCCTTATAGATCATAAGCAGCTGAGTGGGGGTGAAATAGCTCTTGGCACGAAACAAAACCAAGTTTTGGGATGCACTTTTGGCAATGGACCTCACGGATTTTCCCAGGAAGGTTATTGCTGATAGTAATACCAAGCATCGATATGGATGACTTCAGTGGTATGGTTACTCCTGACAAAGTTATGTTAGGCACAGTGAGATCGGCTTTTCTAGAGAAAGACATGCTTGTGTTTTGTTTTCTGAATTCTACCAAGTTATTAGATCCCCACTCGAGAATTGTTGCTAAGTCCATATTTATATTATTAACATTTCTTCCTCGTTCATTTCTGGTTTCACGGGCTGATATAGGGGCCCTGGAAGAGAAAGCGGTATGGAGGGTACTATCATCGGCAAAGCTGTGTACTGGACATGAAGTTGATTTCAACAGGTCGTTGATGTGAAGTAGAAATAGTGTTGATGCGAGAATAGATCCTTGCCGGAACACCAGCATTTATGAGTAGAGTGTCAGATGAAACTCCATCGACCACTACATGGAGAGACCTGTTTGAGAGAACGTAAAGAAATGATTAAATATTATGTTTTACTTTGAATTAATTCAAGTTTCCAATTTAAAATATTCAAAGTATCCCTAGAGTTCAAAGAAGCTTCATTAGGGTCGGGGTTGGGGTTTTTTTAATTAATTTTTTTTAGTTTTTTGAGTAAATAATACAATTTTAACAATACAACTGGAAAAATTGCAAAAACACATGTGATCCTTATCAATTGTTGAGCAATGTATATACAGGGTGGGGCACCCCATACGACACGGTCCCTGTAAACCAAACCATTAATTTTTTCGGGAATTTCTCCATTTCATTATTGATTAAGGGTGTAAAAGGAAATTATTTTGTAATCTACAGGGTGGCTTAAAAAAGTGTGACATATCAAAGTTGTGTTTTTTTAAATAGAACACCCTGTGTTTCGTTACACTTTTGAATGGGTCAGAAAAAAATAATATGATTTCATGAAGGTACTATGTACTACTATAACCGTTCTCGAGTATTTGATTTTTTTATAAAATTGCTAGGTACAATTGGAAACTAAATAACATCGAAATGTATAGAAATCATCCCTTCGAATTCTGACCAAGCATAAAAGAGGTTTTGGGCTATAGATTTCGATAAAACCCGTTTCTCAATTTTATACAGAATGTTCAAAAATCATTGTTACTTTTTCATAATTTCGGACAAAGATAACTTTGTTATTTCAAATAGAACACCCTGTATTTTTTTGGTCTGAACAATATAAAATTCAATTACCTTTAATTTCATATTGGAGTTCCCTATACCTAACCTAAATAATTTTTCAGATATTGGCTTTTTCAAATAGTAGTTCCTATTTCAATGCATTCTTTGAATCAAGATAGCTTCAAAATGACATTTATTCAACTTGTTGAAAGAATTCTTATTGACAGTTATTGTGTTTTACGTTATTCAAAACATTCACTGAATTATTAGCGTCGAAAATGAAAACTTATCCCATTCAAGAGCGGATAGATACGATTTTAGCGATTGGTGAGTGTTAAGAGAATTGCATTCTGGCGTCGAGGGTGTATGCCCAAAAATATCCAGACCGGAATCATCCAAACAAGTTGGTTTTCAAACGATTGCTATATCAATTTCATAGGACTCGGAAGTGTAGCTGGTGAAAAGGTAAATAGACCAAAACCTAATATTGAAAATGAATTTTATTATGGGATCACCCATAGAAATTTCATAATGAGCCAACGTAAGATCGAGAAAGATACAGGATAAGCAGACGGAGCATTTAGTGGGAACAGCAACAAAATTTCACCTGCACCGTATTCAGATGCAAACAGGAACTATATGAAATAGACTTCATCGGCGAATCGAGTTTTGCCCACATCCCGGACAAGTTTAGTGGGGATGAACATTTTTTTGGATTCCACTTTATTTTCATTAATCTACTTTTCATAACAATGGCTTAGTGTATCAGACACAATTTCCATTATTATAGTCATATGAATCCTCATTTTATCCTCGCACTCTGGATTCCGAATTGCGAATAGATGGTCTGTAATCGTGTGGGAAGGAATTATAGGTACACAAGTTATAGGACCATGCTTTTTTGATGAACACTTGAATGGTCAAATTTTTTTTTCAATTTTTACGAGATGATCTGCTTGAGCTTCTGGAGAATGTGCCGCTGAATATCAGACAACGGATGTGGCTCTTTGTATTCAACAGGATGGTCGTCATTTCGAGCACCTACTTTGAATTAAATACATTTGTGTTTCATATTTTGTTGTTGTTTCAGTTGAATAATAAAAAAAATTTGTATAGACTGTTCAATGAATGTAAATGATAACTTCATTTTAGTAATGCAAATATTTTCGATGAAGTGAAGTATAACAACCAGTTCAATGAGAATTCAGAGCAAATCAAATA